>CM072818.1:53907826-54477319 GCA_036937905.1 Salvia rosmarinus | reverse complement strand
TCGTCGACATATCCCGTATATTAGATTTATCAGCGGTATTGCGCGAGGAGATGTACGAGCTAGAAGGCGCCAGGGCATGGGGCTTCATTCGTCCGACGAGGAAGGAGGCGGGCAGGGGGCGGGCTGCGTCATTGTCGACCTGAGTTGAGGCATTGCTGGTGACGATGGCGTGAGCGAAGATGATGGCTACTGCGAGGAGATGGCACGGCGAGAAGGTCGGCGTAGGGCTGCATCATTGGTGTGAGAGGAAGATGGATCTGCTGGCTAGTCTTGTCTTGGGGAGATGTTGGGCGGTATGTCGTCGGCATGAGAGGCAGGGATGATGGCGGCATGGCTTCACTCGGTCGAGATGGCAGAAGGCGTCGCGGTAGGCGATGGCGGCTTCGGCGAACCACGTGCCGATGGACGATGTATGGCGGCGGCTTTGAGCGATGGCTATGTCGCAGGAAGATGTATGTGACGAGGATGATGATGGCGTTTTGTCGAGCTACATCTTTGTGGAGGAGGTGTTGGCGTGAGCTAGGAGCTGGTGCGTCGTCACGTGAAAGAGGTGTGTGGCGGTGGAGAGATCAACATCGAGGCGAGCTAGAAGAGATCGTGAGGGAGATCTTGGGAAGATCACGGTGGTGGGCGGTGGCGATGGCGGTGGAAATTGTGCGTGGTGAAGTGAGCTCGAAGGTTGGCATTCGGGAGGGCTGTTATCGGACCGAGAGGAGGATCTGAAGGATAGGCTGGCGGGGCTCTGTCGGTGGTGGCGGTGCTTGCTTGGCCGGGCGTGCAGGCGTGACAACAACGAGACGCAGCTGGCTGATCCGGTGGCTACGTTGCCGAGATGATACTGTTCGGCGCGACGGTGGCGTGGTGGAGGAGCAGAGCCTCGTGTGGGCGAGATCGATGGCGGTAGCGCGAGCCGTTCATGATGTGGCGTCGGGCATCAACAAGCGGCGGGAGGACGAGTCGAGGCGGAGTCGGCGTACATCTGATTATGTGGCGGGCGTGGTGCTACTTGAGCTTTTACATTTCTTGGGAGTTCGAAGAGATGGTGAAGGCTTTGTTGTTCTTGTTCATTCACGAGTTAGAAGATTGGAGATGGAACTATAATTGCCGTGTGACGGCGAGGCGGCGAGCTCACGCGGTGCATGTGCGTGTGCAGGAGAGAGATGCGCGGTGGGCGAAGGTGTGAGGAGCTACCTCCGCGGCGACCTACGCGGAACGGCAAGCTTCCGCCGATGATGGAGCCTCGCCCGGACGAAGGAGGTGGCGACCTCCATAAACGATGAAATCTCATGGGATGAAGGAGGTGGCGAGGCGGCTGCATTGTGGTTGTGAGAGAGAGAAGAGATGTTGGCCCTTTTTATATATACTGCTTTTTTGTGGGGTGAGATGGACAAGTGTATGTGTGTGCGTGACTGTTTGTGTGTGTTGAGAGGAGAGAGATTTGGATATGGGCTTTTCATTTAGGGTAGTGCATTTGGGTTTCCTCTTTTTCTCCTTTAACTTGGGCCGATAGCTTAAAAAGAATATTGGGGCCTTTTATTTATTGGGCTGAGAGAGAGGTGTTAGATATGGGGGAGTGATGGGTTGAGATAGAACAGGCCCTTTAAATGTAGGCTGTTTTTTTTTTTTGCTGGAATATTTAATTGGAGATTTTTTTTATGACTTGAGCACACGAACTCAACTCCATTTTTTTTAATTTGCACATTTTATTTTTATTTTATTTTTTTACATATTTTCATAATTTGTGTGCGTATAGCATATTCCGGTTGCACTGAAGTTCATGTAATTAGACTTCAAATCTTCTTGCTCAAAGTGGATCGACTAAAGGCGTCAAACTTGTTCCTCCATTACAGGCTTTTGGACTTTGGCTTCACATTTTCGTGTGAGGCGTCGTCTCATTTTTCAAGAAAAGCGGTCTTGATCTTAGCGAGACATATGACAAGCGATGGAGATGATATATGTCATTATCAGCGAACCTGCTCGTTACATGCGAGATGACACAGCGGCTGACTTGCGGCGTTGACATCACGACCTCGAGCTAAAACAGCATCACGACCTCGAGAGCTAAAGCAAGCGTGAAAATGAGATAAAGGTGTCTGTTGCACTGCGAAGGAGAAGGCTAGAAGTTATGCGCCATCGATGGAAGAGGAGCTTGAAGTTGGCGTCGTTCGAAGAAATTGAAACTAGCGTCGGTGGTCGGCATCATGACCTCAGCGAGCTAGAAGCGGTGTGGATGAAGAGCTTGAAGGCATCGTCATCGAAGAATTGAAGCTAAGCGTCGGTGGAGATCGACGTCGACCTCAGAGGCTAGAAGCGGTTGTGGATGAAAAACGAAGGTATGCGTCATCAGTGAAAGAATTGAAGCATAAGCGTCGGTGGAGATCGACATCACGACCTCGGCGAGCTAGAAGCGGTGTGGATGAAAAGCTTAAGGCGTGCATCGTCGCGAGAGAAATTGAAACTGGCGTCGGTGGAGATCGGCATCACGACCTCGGCGAGCTAAGAAAGCGGTACGTGGATGAGGAGCTTGAAGCTATCGTCGTCATCGCGAAGAATTGAAACTGGCGTCGGTGGAGATCGACATCCGACCTCAGCGAGCTAGAAGCGGGTGTGGATGAGGAGCTTGAGTGTTCTCAACAGCCCAGGTGAAATTCATCAAGAAGCCATCTTTGAATCGAGTTTGGAGATATGGTGTTGAAGCAGATTAATTTTGGGATAATCTCAAAGTAAAACTAGTGATGTGAGTTAGACTAAACAAGGTAGAACTATCGTCAGCGGATCAACAACATCATTTGGGTTAACAAGCGAAGTTATCTTGAAAGTGTAGAACAGTTAGAGTAAGTTGAAGTCATTCTAAAATGTATTGACAACGATGTATTGTATAATTCATCATCTACGGTTGTTGCCCATGGTGTTTTGCTTCTTTACAATTTTCACCTTCATGTCTCTTCAAAGTGTGTATCATTTGCTTTAATAGTCGAGCTTGAATTTTGATCACCCACTTGAAATACAAATTTATGATGAACTTTGACCACATAACTTGAAGGAGAAAAACACGTATATGATTGAACTCGAGAAAATATCTAAGTTGCCTACGTGCCCTTTTGAAAGGGATCAATGTTGACTTACCCCTTTATTCACAGAAGTTGAGTCGGGCTTGCACTTGACATTCTGAATCCCGTATTTAAGATATCGAGCGTCCATTAATCATTTATAGCAATCATTGCTTAAAGCGATTAATAGCTTCATTTCTTAAGTAGTACCCTACAATTGGTATCAGTGCGGGATCGAATCTTGGCTCATTGGATTAATTCACGTTTGATTATTACGTGCGTTTAATTAATTGTGGATACATGCGTTCATCATGGCTCGTTTATTGTTTTGTTGGGTTTTGTTTTACACCGAGAAAATCCGTGGTTAGATTAGATTTGATACGTAAATCTTATACGTAAAAGAAAAGAAACGAGACGAGAAGAGCGAAGAAGCAACAGCGGAAAAACAGTCTCTCGGCGGTCCTACGGGCGGTTTCATGGCGAGCCTCATGATCGCGAGGGCGCGAGCGGCCAGGCGCGTTCCATGCGAGATCCTGGCGCCTAGCGGCGAGCTTCGCGGTCGCGGGATGACCAGCGAGCAGCGCGACCGTCGAGCTAGCGGGCGGCGAGGTAGCGCGTTCGCGCCTGACCCGCGCTTGGCGAGCATACTCATGATCGCGAGTTTCGGCGGCGGGGCGACGGCGTCTCGGCGGCGTTCGGTGACTTGGGCGGTAACCGCATGTTGCTTTCGTCGTCGGGTCAGCGATGCGCATAGCGACCTTGAGGCTCATGAGGACACAGTGTGACGCAAAGGTGGCAGCGCGGTGAGCTTTGCCCAGCGCGGCCTTGACCGGTTTGGCGCATGAACCGCTTTTTCGGCCAATCAGTTTTCCGGTCCGTGCCGTGCGCGAGGCCCATTGTTGAATCGGTCCGTGCAGGTGCGCGAGGCCCGTTCAAAGTTTATTCTGCTTTGTAAATCTATGTAATATATTAGATTTAAATGTGGGGTTTCACGATTAGACGCGATGAGCGTTTTATTTTATTTTTATCGTTCATATGCATGTCGTGGATGTTTTAATTATGCGATAGCATACTATGTATGTTTATATTCGTTGACAAACCTTTAAGTGTTTTACGTAATTGGATGCATATAGTAAGCATGCTGGGTTTATCGCGTTTATCGGCGTATTTTAGAATTCTCTGCGAGCATGTTTTACATGTTGAGTTATATGAAAAGCATGCTAGGATTACGTGATCTGCATGGACAAACCTTTTGAATAAAAAAGACTAAGCAAACAACCCGACAAGTTAATTTTTCAAATTAAAATGTCAAGACCTCCACTTTTGATCTCTAAACAAAGTGAGACGACTGCGTGAGTGGCGTCCACACGCGTGGCTTGCTTGCATTTATCATAAGTTTGTTAGATGAGATTTCTAAATAAAACATTTTAAATCTATTGAGAAGTGGGAGTTTCATGTGTGGCGTCCACACGCGCGTAGCTTGCATGTGCGATTTTCATAAGTTCTCTAGAGATAGATATAAAATGAGATAACAAAAGAATTTGAATTGGGCGGTATGGTCCGGTGGTATGCGATTCTAAAATTGAGTTCTATTTGTTAAAATTGTGGTCATTGCTAGACATCACCTCAAGTACAACTTCATGAAGTCCTTCTTGCGATAGTGATGTGGTCTAGTAAGGTCCAATCGTTAATTTCATTTGTCATAAGGATAAGTTGACATGGATTGAAATTAAGCGACTAAAGGTATATTTTAGTGCAGTCGGGGGTTCATGTGGCGTCCCGCACGCGTGGCTTGCATGTGGGATTCCTTGGCGATTGGAGGTTTCAATTAATATTGTTTTATCAAAGGTTACAATATTATTATTCTGAATTATTCTTGCGATCGTATGCTTATGTGTTTACATTATCGTTTGAGATATGTCTCTTCACGCGATTATCAATATGCTACGCACAAAATCCGTTATCAGGTCCAAATTTTATCAGTGGAAGCGAAACATGGAATATGTTCTTATCATTTGAAGAACACATGTTTGTTCTCACTCTTTCCTAAACCGATGCCACTTCTGTGCGTCGACTAATGAGCAGTGAGTCGGCAGGACTTTGGAATAAGTCGAACAATATGGCTAAATGCTATATGATGACTACTATGTCCAAAACTGCAGTTCTGCAAAGATCGATCGATAGTGAGACGCGATCGATATTTGGTCAAGTCTCGAGGTAAGTTTAGGCGGTCGGATCGAGACGATCGACTTCACAATGAGAGAAATCTTGGCGTGTAAGATGGAAGAAGGAAGTTCGGTCCATGAACATGTCTCCCACATGACTCATCTCATGGATAGTCTTGATCGGTTGGGAGGAGGTATTGGCCACGGGAAGCGGTCGATATCATCCTCAATACTTTGCCAAGTCTTTTGAGAACTTTCGGCGTGAATCGATCATGAGCAAGACCGAGTTTACACTTAGTCGGTTGCTTAATGATCTCGTTCATGCGGAAGGAGTTATGGGAAAAGGAGCACATGCTCTTGCTAGCACATCTAAGGGCCCAAAATTTTCATCGCAAAATGGAAATAGAAAAGGGTACCAAGGTGGTGAGGCGAGGAAATAGTGGGAGTAATGGGAGCAAGAACATGGTTGCCAGGAGGCTTGAAGAAGCCAAGGAGAAGGGCAAGTGCTTCAGTCTTGGTGGGCGGGCATTGGAGGCAGTGCCCTATGCTCAAGGCTCAAGTACGTGGTTTGCTTTAGTAACGAAACATGTTTAGCGACTTGTTCTACCCGTTCTTGGGTAGTAGATCTGCGCAATCGATCATGTTTGTTACACTTGCGGGGTTCCCGCGACAATTTGTTTGATGGCGAGATAACGATCTCCATGGGCAACGCGGCGTAAAGTCAAGCTGTTGCAGTTGGAGATGTTCTTTATGTTTTGGGACAACAGTTTTAGTTTTGAAAGGCGTTTTATATGTGCGTAATTTTAGTGGAACCTTGTTTCTGTTTCAAATTATTTACTCATGGATATTCATTATTTTTGATAGTGGTGTTTCTATCATAAGAAATGACGAAGTTATCGTGTTGGCACCTATATAATTAAGCTTTATACTATTTCGCAAAACATAATACCTATAACTATGTTGCATCTACATCAAACCCTAAAAAGAAAGTTCTCTTATGCAGATGACTCTACTTTCTCTCGGCATCTTAGATTAGGTCACATCAATCTAAATAGGATCAAAGGCGGCTAAGAATGGGCGTTGGGTAATCTCATGATTTCTGCCGTTCGATCTGCGAATCTGTATGAAGGTAAGATGTCGACTGGACCCTTCAAAGCGAAGGGTTATAGAGCGAAGGAATGTTGGGTTAGTCCATTTCGACTGTGTGGACCGATGTCCACACAAGCTCGTCGGAGAATGCAGTATTTTGTCACTTTAATTGTGATTACTCAGAATGCGGATACATATACGCTTCACATAAGTCCGAATGCTTTGAGAAATTCAAAGAGTTTAAAGGCGAGTGGAGGCGAGCTAGGTAAGAGTGTCAAGTCATGCTGGGTGCGATCGCGGTGGCGAATACCTCGATAACGAGTTTATGGACTATCTAGTGAAGTGTGGGATTACATCCAACAAGACTTCACCGGGCACACCACTGACAAAATGGTGTGTCGAGGCGAAGAATAGGACTCTTTGGAAATGGTTAGATCTATGATGAGTTATGCTACATTGCCTATTTCGTTACGGGATATGCCTTAGAGACGGCGGCATACTTGCTAAATCTAGCACAAGTCCAAGTCGATCGAAAAGACCCCTTCGAGTTGTGGTTTGAGCGCGAGCCAGTTTAAGCCACATAAGGATATGGGGCGATCCGGCACATGTCTTTGAACAAAAGGTCGACAAGTTGGAGGCTAGATCTCGACGAGGCATTTATTGGCTATCTAGAGGAGCGAAGGTGGTTTATTCTATAGTCCTAGAGGATCGAGAAGGTCATTATTAGCACTAATGCCCGATTCTTAGAAGAGGATTATATGAAAATCATAAGTCCAAAGTTGAAATCATTCTTCAAGAATTAGAAGATGATCGTATTCCACCACCGATTAGGCGAAAGTGCGAGATGTCGAGTCTAGTGGGAGGATCGACACGGATACTTCAAGAAATTGAAGTGGGTCGAGTTCCACCGGAGATACCGACCGTGCAAGTGGTACCTACTGACAAGTTGTGCAAGTTAGAGAACCACAAGTATCTGCACCACCGTTGCCATAGTGCTCAGAGAACCTCGTCAGTAGTGGGAGGGTTGTTCGTCAACCCGAGCGATTTATGTTCGTGGGTGAATCTTCGGATTTAGTCGGCAGACGAACATGCGATAATCGACCCATGGACATACAAGGAGGCGATACAAGATATTGATGCAAGATCACGGCACACCGCTATAGACTTAGAAATGGAGTCCATAACGGCTATGGATGTATATGAAAAGACACCTCTACCGGATGGCGAGGAAGCCGTGGGTAGTAAGTGGATATCTGAGAGGAAGAGATTCGATGGAGGTTTCGGCTTTTAAAGCTAGGCTTGTGGCGAAGGGTACACTCAGATTGAGGGCATCGATTTCGATGAGACCTTTCGCCTGTAGCAATGCTCAAGTCCATCGTAATTCTTCTAGCCATGTGACCACTCAACCTAGAGGTTTGGCAAATGGATGTTAAAACCGCTTTTCTAAGCGGTTACCTTGAGGAAGGTAGAGACATCTATATCAGCAACAACGATGGTTATGTGGTAAAGGGTGAAGAGCATCTAGTATGGAAGCTTAAGAAGTCCATTTATGGACTTAGCGAACCTCGATCATGGAACTTACGCTTTGAGGTAGTAAAGTCCTATGGATTTACCGGTTGCCTAGCGAGTTGTGTGTATCGGTTAGATGTCAACGGTGATGTGGTATTTCTTGCACTTTATGTAGATGACATCCTTCTAGTTGGCAACAACGTGAAGTACATTATCGAGGCGTAAAGAGTTGGTTATCCGATCGGTTTCAAATGAAAGACCTAGGAGATGCGTACATTCTTGGGATCAAGGTTTACCGAGATCGCAAGAAGAAAATGTTGAGCTTATCTCGGGCGTCTTACATTGATCTTGTGATTACTCGTTTTAGTATGCGCAGCCTTGAAAGGATTGCTACCTTTCGGACATGGCGTTCCTTTATCTAAAGACGCATCACCTATGACCGCAAGGAGATAGAGGAAATGAGACAAGTTCATACGCTTGAGTCGTAGGAAGTCTCATGTACTGTAATGCTATGCACGAGGCCGATATACGCTATGCGATAGGCATAGTAGCTGAATATCGATCTAACCCTGGATAAGCTCATTGAATGCGATAAAGCATATACTCAAGTACCGAAAGGACTCGAGATTATAAGCTGGTTTACCATGCAGATAGTCTAATGCCTTTGGGTTATCTGACTTCGGTTCAAAGGCGACCGTGATGAGAAAAAGTCGACCTCGGGCTATGTGTTTACCTTGGGAGGTGGAGCCGTATCTGGCGGTGCAAAGCGATGCATTGCGAACTCTACCATGGAAGCGAATATGTAGCCGCCGGAGGCTTCTAAGGAGGCTGTATGGTTCAAGAACTACCTCATGGATCTAGGTGTGGTACAGGTTTGCCCAAGAGTATCATAGTTTCTTGTGATAACTTTCGGTGCGATGCAAGCTTCGAAGGAACCACGGACCCACAAGGCGACCAAACACATAGAGAAAGTACCATGTCATACGAGAAATCGTTAGGCGGTGGCGTCTTGATTGAAAAGATTGATCTGACGGAAAATCTAGCGGATCCATTCACGAAGAACCGCCGCAAAAGTCTCACGATGGACACGTTAGAGGACTTGGATTGCGCTGATGGCACCCACTTAGAAAGGAAACTTTTGTATAAGTGGGAGAAGCAAAGTGATGGTTGTTTGTAATAGCTAGTAGAAAGACACATTGTATACTAAAAGTTTGCTTTAGTATAAGTGGGAGATTGTTGGATTTGATATCTTGAAAGCGGTTTGGTTGAGCTTGTATACAATGTTTCTGTTACCACTATTACAATCTCCTATCCGTTTGAATACTTGATTGCATATGTCGTGTCCCTTATCTCATATATAAGTTAGATCATACGAGTGTGTGAAGATCACGAAGTGCGTATGATTGGTCAAGCTTAATGAGATATAAAAGTTTCCTGGTGAGACAACTTAAGGGCGAGTTGTCGGTTTAGGTGCGCAGATATAGATAAGTGACTTGACTTAGTTGCTTGTCTATCTTTGATGCGTCTACGGCGTATTGAAGGATCACGGTGAGATGTGTTCTTCTTCGACCGTCGTGAAGAACCAAGATCTCGGTGACTTACGATGATCTAAACCTCGATAAGGTATTAGGTGAGTATGAGTTCTTGACCATCACTTTGACTTGTTATGAGTGAGGTTATATGTTCTAACCCAGATTCTCCGCATCTTGGGTGGTGGCGGTCTTGTATGTCACGCTAGTTATCATATCAAGTCACCGTATCCGTTTAGGATGATGGCGTCCCTTAAGGAGCTCAAAGGTTTATTGTACTAAACCTGCAGGTTGAGTTAGCTCAAGTACAATAATAAGGTTGAGTGGTACTACTTAAGGAAATGAAGCTATTAATCGTTTTAAGCGATGATTGCTATAAATGATTAATGGACGTTCGATATCTTAAATACGGGGATTCGTAATGTCTAAGTGCAAGCCGACTCAACCCGGTAATAAAGGGTAAGTCAACATTCTTTCTCTAGTGGCATGATCGAATGTTTATAAATTAATTTATGTTACGGGTGAACATAAGATAATTAATTATTTGAGGCCCATCTTTATTCCTTGCATTTGATCTCTGGTGGCCCGTCGGGCCCGTAGCAAGAGGAAAATCGCGCCCATGATGCTCAATTGGCAAGATTTTATTCTCTTTATCCCCAAGGATATTATTATATTTATGGTATATGCATAGATCCTTTCCATATAAGATTATGGTAATAATCACGAGTATGGAAATAATCACGAGAGTATGGAAATAATCCTGAGATTATGGTAATATTCCATATAGGATTATGGTAATTTCCATATAGGATTATGGTAATTTCTATATAGGATTAAGGTAGTGCATTATAAATATAAGGTATGAGATAAAGTCTAGGTTAATGCTCACATAACAACACAAGAATTTTCGGCCCCCTCATAGTGTTGAGAGAGAATTTCGAAAGTTGTGAAGAGAGAGCATTGGGTGATTTTCCGAAGCATTCTCCATAGATTGTCCTCACTCGACGTTGGAGATTGGGCAGCAGGGATCTGATCCGAAGGTCAATGCACGAGTCCGATCCGTTCGATCCTTTCATCTCGCTCCATCGACCTCGGATCCAAAGGTAAACACGTGAAAACCCCAGCGTGTTGCGATTTAATTATATAGACGCATGCTAGGTTTATAATCAATGTATGGTGAATTAAACACCAAGATGGATCCTCGGGCGAGGTTAACATATGTTTTCCTACAATCAAGTCAAAACGTAGTTCAAAATATCAACGTGTGTTTTAGGGGAGTGTCGTGCACAGTTTATACTCATGCGGGCCAGGAGTAACATGCAGTTTAGGCTCGTGCATCATGGAGCTGTCTTGATTTTTTTGGTGTGACGTGTAGTTTAGGCTCGTGCGTCATGGAGCTGGCTTGATTTTTTTGTTGATTTTCTTTTATAGTGACGTGCAGTTTAAGCTCGTGCTTCATGGAGCATATCTTGGTCTTTTTCATTTTCTCTTGGAGTTAACAAGCAGTTTAGACTCGTGCGTCATGGAGCATGCTTGCTATTTTTGTTGAATTTTCTTGAAGTTAACAAGCAGTTTAGGCTCGTGCGTCATGGAGCATGCTTGCCTTGCTTTGTTGGTTTTCTTGCTTTCTCAATTTTTTTGACTTTTTGTTTTTCTTCATGTTTTTGTGTTTTTTTTTTATCTATGCACATATATACATGCTTTCACTGCTACACTTTAGGAATAGTAGCACTTCAACAACTTTTGAGTTGTTGCCCCAACTTTCATATCGTCGTCCAAGGTTAACTTGCATACACTATTTGAGATGTAGTGAGATGAAGCCGCCCTTGATGGTGATTCGAACAGGCGCTTTGGGCACAAATCCCAAACCCACTTTGGTATTCTCGACCACATCATCTTTCTTCTTCAAGTGAGGTTTCAATAGAGAGCCTCGAGGATCGTATCCAAAGATTGACGAGAAGCTTATATGCCTTTGGACCAAAATGCTTTGTGAGTTCGTTGTCTGAAGATTCTCCATGTTCGACAGCATTACTTTGCTTTGGTCGAATAAACCCTTGAAGAGGTGGAGGAGTTGGTCTTTTAGCATCGATCTTGGTCAGAGGCATCGTCAGTCCCTCGAATAAGTCCATCTTGGTGAAAGACGTTTTATTCTTAACAATCGGAACAACTTCAAGTTCTTTGTCATGCTCGATTACTTCTTCTTTCGTTGTTTTTATTATGTAGAATTTGGCGTCAGCAAAATATGACTCGGCTTCTGTAAAAGGCTTTTGATCGCCAGCCACTGTCCTCACGACCCCATCTTGATGATATTTAAGGCATTGATGTAACGTAGAAGGGATGACACCATTTTCATGCAGCCACGGTCGACCAAGAAGCATATTGTAGGACGTCTTGGCATCAATAACATGAAACAATGCAATGAACTCATGTCTTCCATTAGTAAGTTCAACCTTATGGTGCCGAGAGCCCTTTGTCGCCCGTGATTGAATCGCGAATCATCAACCGACTGCTGGACAAGTCATCTACTGGAATTTCCAGTTGCTTCAACGCTCTTAATGGCAAGATGTTAACTGCTGATCCTCCATCAATGAGAATCCTTTTAACTTTCTGCTCATGGGTGAAGCAACTCACGAACAGTGGCCTATTATGAGGCTCAGACCCAAACTCTAAATCCTTGCCGGAGAATGTGATAGCGAAGACACCTTCATCATCAATCATATTTGACTCGACTTGTTCTTTTACTTCGTGCGCGTATCGTACAATGCCCCAATACCTTCAAGTATGTCGTCGATTCGTGGGTCACTGACATTTCTTTGCGATATTTTTCTCTTCGAGTGATATATTTCCTTCTTGAGCTAGCCGCATGATCTTTTCTTTGAAGATGAAGCAGTCATGTATGGGATGCCCGATCAATCGATGGTATTTGCAATATCTTGGATCATCAGTTCGTCCTGCCTCATTTGGTCGCTTCACTTCGGGTAGCTCGACCAGTCCTTCTTTGAGTAGGTCATCGAAGATCCGAGAGCGTCGGAGTCTAGAAAGGATATTGTCTCTGCATTTCTTTAAATGTCGACCTCGTTGCCCGTGTTTTGAGGAAAAGTGCATCTGTCGCTTTTGTTGTCATCATTTCTTAGGAACTTGCGGGGAGTTGCTTTTATGCCATTGACTCTTCTTTTGGAGCATTGTTAAAGGACTTGGTTTCCTTTCTAAATTCTTGTCTTTCTTTGAACTTCGAGGTTCTTGGATTGGAGGCTCTTGAATCCGCTTGTCGCCATACTTAGCTCCATATCATGAGCTCGGTGGCCAACTCTTGACGTCTTCAATGAATTTCTGCAAGATATATTGCTGCCCCAATGCATTCCTTGGATGCACATTTCGATGGCAGATGATTGAGATAACCGATCCTTGCGGTTGAGGCATAGGTTTCTCCACTGTTGATGTAGTCGATCCTTGGCTCTTCTTTGAACCGACGAGAACTCGTGAGCTCCACCATCTTGATTGTTCTTCAGTCTTGTCAGAATCGATGAGGAACTCATGCTCGGATGCTCCCAACTATCAAGCGAGTTTGCTTCAAGTCCAGTATACCGGTCGAAGGCATTTCCTTTGAGTGAACGAGCGAATTGCTTGACCAGACGATCTCCAAATGTTTCAGCGTTGTTGCATGTTTCAACAAAGTGAGCTATATGTTGCCTTGGATTACCTTTGCCATCAAATTGTTGGAACTTGGGTGGTTGATAATTATGCGGCATTCTCAAGTTGTCGATCCTTTGGGTATACGGCTTAGAGTATATCAATGATGACTTGGAGTTTCCATTAAATTTGTTCTTCATGGTCACCTCGATGAAATCCTTGAGTTGGTCTGCCTTGATAAAGCCGTCAGAAGAGATTTGGACGTGTTTGCCAGACGATTTTCCCTCGTCATGAGTTTCTTGATCGTCGTCTGTTTCTCTATCGTCGTCACGTTCACTTCCTTTATCATTGATGTGGCTTGACTCTGTCTTCTCTCCCCTGAGTTTTACAATCTTGGCATCTTGCTCTTGGATGTGTATGCTCAGAGATTCGACCAACCTTGTAAGATTTGCCAGCTGTTCTTCCACGGTGGAGGTGTTCGTCATCATCACAGGCGCCTCAAGTGGGTAACTTTTGATAGATTTTGCAATAGGGGAGGTGAAGCTTCCTTCAGAGCCAACACCTTCTTCATTTAGAGTGACAATGTGTTGCTCTTTTCCCCTAGCGATGGATGACTTCGAAGTTTCTTGAAGTTGTTTGGCTTTGCTTCGTGTAATTACGCCAATGTTTTCTGAAGAAGCTTTTGAAGCAACCTTAGTTGCATGTTTTTGGGTGAACATCGTTCAAGATTTTGGTGAAGAGTAGAGATGAGAGGTAGAGAAGTCCCACCGGGCGTGCTAAAATTTGTAACACAAATTTTTGTATTTAAATTTTATAAATACAAAATTGTATACAAAAAATAATTGAATTTGGATTTGATATGTTTGAGATGGATTCGATCTCTATCAATCCTCTGATT
This sequence comes from Salvia rosmarinus, assembly GCA_036937905.1. NCBI lineage: Eukaryota > Viridiplantae > Streptophyta > Magnoliopsida > Lamiales > Lamiaceae > Salvia > Salvia rosmarinus. The sequence continues at coordinate 54,463,449 of CM072818.1, read as the reverse complement.
CTTCTCTTCAATGTTGATTTCTTGAACGATCTTTAAATTTCTTCAAGTTGCTTGGAGGGGATGTGATTCCTTGATCTCCTTGAACTTGAAGTTTGAATTTGATGACGTTGATCTGAAGGACTTGATCTTGTTTCGGATCGAGCGTGGATTGATTGAAATGTTGAAGAACATTTGAAGATCTTCAAGTTTGAGTGTCAATGCGGAGGGTTTGCACCATATTTCCGAATTGAACGCCTTCTTTGGAATGATTTGGGCGATGATCTTGGCGAAGAATGCGGCGATTTGCACGAAGAACGCCTTGAATGTTGAAGAAGACTTCGAAGCTTCTTGTTGGAGGATGATTTTGGCGAAGAACGCAATGATTTGCACGAAGAACGCCTTGAATGTTGAAGAAGACTTCGAAGTTTCTTGAAGACTTCGTCGAGGATTCTTCGAGTGTCTTGAGCTCTTCGATTCTTCACTTCACTTCTCTTCACTTCTCCTCTTCAATTTTCCTCCTTTTCACTATGAAGCCCCAACACCTCTATTTATAGATGTAGGCTAGTGGCTTAGTGGGCTTTTGGGCCTTGGGCCACCAAACTATGGGCTTAAGCTTAGACTTGGGCTTATGGGCCACCAAACCATGGGCTTGATCTTGGGCTTAGACTTATGAGCCTTTTGGGTCACCAAACCATGGGCTTGATCTTGGGCTTAGACTTATGGGCCTTTTGGGCTTATTTGACGCAGTTTGAGTGGTTATTCCTCTTCGAGGTGTCGTTGCCACACGTCATTCTCCCATTCGCCGATGAAATTAAATATTAATCACATATCTATTTAATTTTGGAATAAATTCCATTAGTAAAATAGAAATATAATTAATTATTTAATTTATAATTTACACATGGCGCGATCTCATTTGCTAACAATTTTAACTTGTCTACATATGGAAATCTCAAAATTTTATATGTCTATTTTTCTAAAATTTGGAATTCCATATTAATTTCGTGAGATTTCATCAATTGAAAATCTAAATAAGATAATACAATCTGAATCTCACATCATTTTTTTATGAAACTCTATCAATTGAAAACTCATATAAGAGGATTGTACAACTAAAATCGCACATCAATTTTTTATGAGACTTCACCAATTAAAAGCTAAGCAAAAGGATACAATTTGTACAATTCTTTTATTAAATAATTTCTTCATTTTAATAAGGTGAAAATAAATATTTTCTTCCATTTAATTTGATCAAATAAATAGTTTTCAAATAAATATTTATGATTAGATTTTTATTAAGGTGAATATTCAATTATTGCAAGAACTTGAATTGTATATTAGTTAGATATTTTATATAGGTTTATTCTTAAGTTATAGTCCAAACTTTGCCTTTATAATGATGGAGATAATTACAAGCTATATTGGTAAATTTTTAAATTCTAACTAAATAGTCTCTACGAAGTCAAAGTTCAAGGCATAATTGAAGAATGACCTTTTTGTAAATCTAAACAAAGTCGGGTACGTAATTAGCATGTGTTATACATTAATGCGAAGGGAACATTAATACGAGAATATATAAGTGAAAACTTGTATAGAATATTTATATTATCCAAATATCAACCGACAATTCATTTTTAACTGGCTAAGTGGTTGAGACCATTCAAACTGCACTACCAATCTAAATTAACAAGAAAAATATTTTAAATTTTTGTTTGCTTTACTACAATTTAAGACATAAGAACATATGGTACAGTATTATCATGTATTATTATATTTGTTTGGAACAAGAACAAATCATATTTTATTCCTAATGTTTTAAATTCTTCTTAATTCCAAATCTCACGTTGACTTTTCTTTCAATGATAATTCACTAATTGAAAATATAAATAAAAGAACATTTAAATCACACACCGACTTTTCATGCCATTTCACTAATTGAAAACTCAAGTAAAAAGATATATTTTGTACATTTTTTGAAAACAAATTTTGATAATTAGTGGATATTATCGACAATTCTTAGAAAACTAAGTTGAACATGACAACTACTAAGGTATCATATGCATAGAGAGAAGAGCGAAGCTAAGTTATCAATTACTTTATTTCATTAATATTTATGAATTCAATTAGGTCCTATTTATGTTTGCATAATAAATGAGTACTACTATACTGGTTTGGAACGGGAACATATATAAAAATTGTTTTTTAATTTGGATTTAGGACATGTATCGATCGATCTTAATTTCGTTAGGAAATAAATGTGAGAAAAACATGAGGATTTACGTGGTTCGATCTTTGAATTAGATCTCGTCCGGAGCGAGCAGAGAGTATTCGTGTATTGAATGTGTAAGCGATTACAAAAGTGTGGATGATCCTATTTCGCCTAATCTAGCCTCTATTTATACACAATTATTTTGACCTAGATCTTAAATACGAGGTCTTCTCTAACTAGGATTCGAGATCTTGGATAGGATCTTAATCCTATCCCTTCTCGAATTAGGATTCTTTAGATATGGCCGAGCCTACGCGTTCCCATTGTTTTAGGGGTCTTGGGTCGAACTTGTCGGGCCGAGCTTGATGTCATCTTACTTGTATTGAGCCCGATGCTTGGGCACAGTAGTTGGGCCATATCCTATCACAAGCCCCCAAAAAGACGCAGGCGAGTCGTGTTGGTTTGGGGTTGTTTATGTCGGCGGGCGCGAACGATCAGTGATATTTTTTGGGATCGACTTGGTGTGTGTCAATGTTTCGAAGTCATATATCGAAACGCCGCTTGTAGAGGCGTCACGAGGTCGTGTGTGCTGTTTGTATCTCGCCGGGCGTTAAGTCGAGGTTTTCTAGCCGGCTTTACCTAACGAGGCGTTAAGTCGAGGTCTTTCGACCGGCTTCACTGGCGAGGCATTGCCGAGGTCTTCGCCGACTTCACCGTCGGCGTTAAGCGAGGTTTTCTGACCGCTTCACCGACGAGGTGTTAAGCCGAGGTCTTCGACCGACTTCACCTGTCGAGGCGTTAAGCGAGGTCTTCTCGACCGGCTTCACCGACGAGGTGTTGCCGAGGTCTTCGACCGACTTCACCGTCGGCGTTAAGCGAGGCCTTCCTCGTTAACTTCACCTGACGAGGTGTTAAGCGAGACCGAACACGGGATTTTTCTGCCGTTGTCGAGTACGAGACACGGGATACGCATTTAATGTGGCAGCGGTTGGATTCCCGATAAAGCGCATAATGGGGGAATATCTTCCTTGATACGCCATTTCTCATATCACTTTTGCCATTTCCAAACTTTCAGACTTTCAAACTTTTGATATTCTGAAAAAGCGTGTAACCATCGCCGTTGTTGTCTCGGAGTTCATCGCCATCATCTTCGATAAAACAAAAGTAAGTTATGGCTTCTTCTTCTTCTAGTAAATCCTCTGAGCGTCGTATTGTGTCTGTGCCGCCGTCGGATTCGCCGACGGTTTTGCATGTTTTTACCCGTGTCTGTTTGCCTCCTTTGTCGTGTAGTATACGAGTTCCCCCCTCGCGGGATTTTGGTAAAGTTTCTTCGTTTTCTTCTATCTTAAAAACCTCCGATATAAGGGAGATTGCCTCCCAATACTGTATTCCGTCTGATGTTGAGTTTGTTGCCCCCCGTCCGGAGGATAGGGCTTGTGCCCCTCCGGAAGGGTTTGTCACCGTGTACGAAGACAGCCTCCGGGGCGGTCTTCGTCTTCCTTATCCCTATGTATATGTCGAACTTCAACAGATGTTCGGCATATCTCTTGCCCAACTTACGCCAAATTCTTTCCGGCATCTGACGGGCCTAGGTGTCTATGCCCATCGGCATAATTTTCCTTTCACCTTGGGGCTTGTTCTCCGGTTTTTGCAACTGAAGGGTAGCTCGGGGTGGTATTATTTATCACCCCGTCGCAAATTCAAAGCGAAGATAAAATCGAAGATCTCGAACTGGCAGAAGAAGTTTTTCTTCGCTCGGTTCGATGGAACCCAGAGTTCTTATGGCGATCGGAGAAGATCGCGATGTGATTGTCGACGGAGCTACGGTGGCACGGAGGAGTAATCGGACAAAGTTGGTTAGTGGGCGAGGCCTTTATCGAGGCCGAGCTTGCGGTGCTGGGGCTTAGCCCTTATGATCCCGCCACCGAGGTGGAGTCGGTGAAGGTGAGGCCCTCCTTTTTTTTTATGATTATCCGTGTCTATGCGACTTGTTGTATTTGTAGTGAACTTGTTCGAGAAAAGAAGAGGAAGAGTGAGCTCCTGTCGAGCTCCCGTCTCGACTTTGAAGGATGTCCGGGACATGCCGAAATGAGCGGAGAGGCTTCAAGTCCCTTCACCGTAGCCACTTAAGCGCTTGAAGAAGTTGAAGCATGCAATCCCGAGGCCTCGGTTGATGCCGACCGAGTGTGTGATCGTCGGTTCCCAATGACCGCCTCGTATCTTTCCGAGGTAGCGACTTATTCTTATACTTTGTGAAGTAATATAAAGAATGTGTTCTTGACCGATGGGTTTTGTATAGGGGTTGAGGATGTTTCGGCCGAGGTGGCGAAGGTGGCGATGGGCATGTCCGCCGAGATGGCCAAGATGTCGAGGGCGTGTCGCGAGATGGCCAAAGTGTCCGATCTTATAACGGATTACTTGAAAGGCGTTCACGCAGTTTGACGGGTTGCGGTATGCTCGGGAGATGGAGGAGGAGAAGATTCTCCTCGTCCAAGATATTTGCGATGCCGAGGCAAAGATCCGGGACCTAGTCGAACAGAAGGCGGCGGACGCGGCGGCTGTTGAGGCGGCGAAGGTAGCCGAGGCGGCGGAGGCGGCGAGGACCAGGGCGGCGGAGGCCGAGGTTGCCTTGATGAAGGCCGAGGTGGAGGAAGTTCGCCGTCGGGAGATCGACGTGGCGAGCTCGCAGGGGGAAATGCTTCGTGCTTTTGCGGAGAGGTTGTTCCTGTCTGCGGGCTTCTCCGGGATGGTCTCTGACGTGGCCGAGGTCCTGAATAAGCGCGCCGTTTCAGATGCCATCGAAGAAGTCGCCGAGGATTACCCAGAATTGGATAAGTCCAAGTATGGGTATGAGGAGACGGAGGAAGATGCTATGCGGCGGGCCTATTTCGAGGTCCTTGTCCGCGGCCTGAAGGAACTGCCCGTCTGCGAGCGACCACGTCCTCGGCTCCGCTGACGGCTGAGTCGATCCGTGCACCTTGATGGACCGAGATCCCCTGACCGACACTTTAATTGCCGATCTAGCTAAGGGGTCGGGGAAGGCAAAGATTGAAGCTTTGAAGGGCGTCAAGACCTCGGGAGTTCCTGAGAAGCCGAAGTCAGGGCGGATGAGGTCGAGGCTTCCCAAGCTCAGGAGGCGGCCGAGGTAGATAGGCCCGAAGCTTCTGGAGGGGTCAGTTGATCCTCTTCTTTTTTTTTTTTGAATGTATATGTACATTGGTTTCTGCCTGAAGGCATAATAAAATCACAAGTTTATGTGAAGAAACTTATCTTTTTATTCAGCTTTCCCCTGAAATGCTTGATGCTTCCCGTTGGTTGAACCAAATCGAAGACTTGTCGCGGGCTCTTGAATTGAAAGAGGTCGAACTCCTCCATATAAAGGACGGTGAGCCATGTGCGGTGGAGGCGATATTAAGCATGAGTCGCCAGAGAGGCGCTGACGAGCTCCGTGCTCGCCTTTGGAATGGAGGAGGCGTTTGAGGTTGCCAGGAGAAGGCTAAATTGATAGGCGAGGGCATGCCGAGACGAGGAAGTCATCCACCCAAGTGGTGGGATGACCATTCCCGAGGTCGGCTAAGGTTGTTGAGGCGCCGCTTTCGTTGTGCAAGGTGCAGCGTGAGTGCGCAAGAAATCCCGCGCGGTTCTGGGCAGATTCGTTGAATTGAAAAGACTCGGAGCATATATAAGACGTCGTTGCTCGACAACCACAAACAAGAACTGCTTCAACCGGATCTGATGCTCTTCTTCTCGCCGGGCTTCTCTGCGCCAGACTACAATTTGTTTTTGACGATCCGAGTGGCGAGCTCAAGAGACGTGCTATGGCCCAAGAGCGGCGTGGATCCTCGAGGGTCAAGTCGGGCATCGCCGAGCGGCCGAGGTCGATCTAGCAGGGCTGAGTCGTCGAGTGGCCGAGGTCAAGCTGGCAGGACTCATAGCGTAGATCGAGGACGAGGTAGAGGTAGGATTAGTATAGATGCTCTGTTGAATCCCGATTTTGCTAGGGATTGGCTAAGCTTTTCCCGGCCTCCTGGACCCTCTTCGTCCTCGTGATGTACAAACTGTATACTTTGAAATAAAAATTATTTTTGCTTTGTGTTAACTCTTCGAGAGCACTTGTCTTCAATTACCGTAACCAATAAGAAGGTAGGTCGTCCTTGTTTAGGCGAAGATAGCTCGTCCTTGCCGTAAACCAAGGTAGTTTGTCTTCGTACGAAGGTATCCGTCCTCGAAATAAACGAAGGTATCCGTCCTCGTACGATGCTTCCTCGAAATAAACGAGGGTAGTTCGTCCTCGTATGAAGGTATCCGTCCTCGAAATAAACGAAGGTATCCGTCCTCATACGAAGCTTCCTCGAAATAAACGAGGGTAGTTCGTCCTCGTACGAAGGTATCCGTCCTCGAAATAAACGAGGGTATCCTTCCTCGTATGAAGGTATGGGTTCCTGTTTTGCAAAGTTTTGTCGGGAGGGTGGTCCCTCACGCTGCTTGAGTTCGTCTTCGTATTAAGCGAAGGTAGTGTCCTCCGTCGAGGGTATTGTTCGTCCTCAAGAGGGTATTTTATAAGAGTTATGTGCATAAGTGACAAATGAAAACATGCAAGACAAAAATAGATAGAGAAAAGAAAAGATTTTTATTGATAAGAGGTAATGGAACAAGGCGAACAAGACTTGGACTCGACCTAACAGACTCAAAGACTAACAAGACTCAACTTTTGACACTTATGCAAAATATCTCTTCAAATGAATGATGTGCCATGTGTTGGTATTTGCTCACCGGACAAGTGGGCGAGCTTATAGCTCCTTTTCCGAGGACTTCTTCGACCAGTGAAGGTCCTTCCCATGTGGCTTCAGCTTGCCGAGCTTTGTGGCTTTCCGACTTCATTATTTCGAGACGAGGTCGCCCACTCGAACTGTCGGGACTTGACACGCCGGTTGTAATACCGAGCTACTTGTTGTTTGTACCGAGCCTCGATGTAGGCGAGGTCTCTTTCTTCTTCGGCGAGATCTAGATTAGTTCGTAGATTTTTCCCATTTGCTTCGGCAGAGAAGTGAATGGTGCGGGGCTCAGTATTCGATTTGCAGGATCTTCGCTTGGTTCCATACTTGGGGCCGTAGGGCGTTTCTCCGTTCGCCGTCCGAGGTGTTGTTCGGTATGACCATAAGACTTGTGGTAAATTCTCCACCCAAAGACCCTTAGCTCGGTCAAGGCGGGTTTTGAGACCCTTCACAATTGTCCTGTTGGTGACTTCGGTCTGACCATTTGCTTGAGGATGGGCGACCGAGGTGAACTTTTGTTGGATCCGAAGCTCTTGACACCAGTCTTTGAATATTTTATCAGTGAATTGTGTCCCATTATCCGAAAGAAGGATATGAGGGATGCCGAATCGACATACTATGCTCTTCCAGACGAAGTTGAGGGCGTTTTTGCTTGTGATCTTTGCCAAGGGCTCAGCTTCCACCCACTTCGTGAAGTAGTCAATTGCGACAATCAGGAATTGGAGTTGCCCCGGTGCTTTACAGAAAGGGCCTACGATGTCGATCCCCCATTGCATAAATGGCCAAGGGCTTTGTACGGAGGCGAGGTCGGTCTGCGGTAGCCTTGGCACGTTCCCGTGAATTTGACACTTCGGACACCTTTTCACAAGGTTGAGTGAGTCTTCGAACATTGTTGGCCAATAGTATCCCCATCGCATGACCTTTTTTGACAAGGCTCGGGGTCCGATGTGACTTCCGCACGATCCTTCGTGTACTTCCCGTAGTACGTAATCAGCTCGGCTCGGCCCAAGCACTTTAGGAGAGGCCGGAGATATGACTTTCAGATAGGACCCCCGCTCGCACGTATCGCAAAGATTTGTTCAGATCCTTCTAGCCGAGCTTGTCGTGGGCGGTTCGCTTTCTCCGATAATCTCGAATGGGAGTCATCCAATTTGGCTCTTCATCCGAGACCACGTTGACCTCGGCTCCTTCATCAAGATCGCCTATGCTTGGTTTTGAACTTCCTCATGGCGGGCTGGTTGACAGCGAGGCGGTTGCTCAAGATGTCACCGGCCATTTTGCTCCCTAGGGATGCGAATTATCCGGAAGTGGGAGAAAGTTTGTTGTAGGCTTTTGGCTTTCTCGAGGTATTTCTTCATCCCACGCCTTTTGCCTCGTACTTTCCCAACATGTGGCTTACGATGACTTGAGAGTCACTATGAACTTTTTGCTCAGTGTCAAGACTTTGAGCGGTGAAGTCCTGCGATCAAGGCCTCATACTCTACCGTTGTTCGTATTTTGAATGAGAACCGAAGTGCGACGTGATCTCGCCATCCGGTCCAGGAGCAAGATGCCGACTCGCTACCCGTTTTCCCAAAGCCCGTCAACGTAGACTTGCCGGCAATCCTCGGTGTTTTCTCCATCGGTTCGGCCGCTTTGTCGTCTGGACTCGGGGCTTCGGTTTCTCGGTGAAGTGAGCTCGGCAAGAAAGTCCGCTAATGCTTGACCTTTGATGGTTTGACGGGCGTAAAGATATATCATGTTCGATAGTTCAATTGCCCACTGTAATTCTCCCGAAGCTTCGGTCGTCAACACTTCGCGAAGTGGATGGTTAGTGAGGACTTGTATGTGATGTGCATGGAAGTATGGGCGTAGTCTCCTTGCAGATTTACTAATGCTAGGCGAGCTTCTCTAGAGGTTGATACCTTGTTTCTGAGCCTTTTAATGCTCGGCTGATGAAATATATCGGGAGCTGACGTCCTTCCTCTCGTACCAAGACTGCACTTATTGTTTCGTCCGAAGCGGCGAGGTATAGGGAAAGGACCTCTCCTTCTTTCGAGCAGACAGATTAGGAAGTTTGGCTAGGTAGTTTTGAGATCTTCGGCGGACTTATGTGTATCATTCCGTGAGAACTCCGAGCCTTTTGAGTACCTTGAAGAAGGCGTTGCTTGTCCGTGACCTTTGAAAGAAAGCGGCTTAGTGCGGCTATGCAGCCCGTCGGTTGTGTACGTCGTGAATGGTCTTGGCATCTTCATTTCTAGAATGGTTTGAACCTCGACGGGTTGGCTTTTAACCCTTCTTATGAAACCCAAAGATCCTAAGAATTTTCCGGACCGAAGCGCAAACGTGCACTACGGGGTTCGGTTTGAGGTTGACTTTTCAAGTAAGCCGAGGGACGATCCGGAGGTCGGCGACACACGCGGCTTCCTCCTTGTTTTTACTACGATGTCGCCGACGTACACCTCACATTCCGCCTATGTAGGGTCGAAATATTTTGTCTACCATTCTTTGATAGGTAGCCCTCGTATTCTTAAGTCCGAATGGCATTTTCCGTATGCGAAGACTCAAGTCTCGTAATGAAGGTTGTCTTGGCCGCGTCTTCGTCATCCATCAAGACTTGGTGATACCCTTTATACAAGTCTAAGAAATCAAGACTTCGAACCCGACCAATGCGTCGACCTTCTTATCGATATTGGGAAGGGGATAGCAATCCTTTGGGCAATGTTTGTTGAGGTCGGTGTAGTCATGCACATTCGCCATCCCCTTCCTCCTTTCTTCACCATCACCGGTTGGCTATCCGGTCGGATATTTGACTTCGAACAATATGCGAGCTTTTAACAATTGACTTACCTCGTCATGGATGACTTGGTTTCGCTCGCTGCAAAATTCGCTGTTTCTATCGAAGCGGTTTTGTGCTCGGGTCGATGTTAAGCCCTGGGTGATGATATTGAGACCCGGTCATGTCGAGGCGACCAAGCAAACACGCCTCGAATTCCCTCGTGAGTTGGATAACTGTTCCCTTAATTGGTGCCTCGGTAAAGCCAATCTTGACGACCTTGAGTGGCTCGCTTTGTATAGCGTGAACTCCTCCACCGGTCGTCGAGATAGGCGTTGTTTCTTTTACTCCAACCCTGGGTTTCTTTAGTTGCTATGCACGTGGGTGCGGGGTTGGAGCCCCTGCACTGTAGGCTACCTGTAAGCATTCCTCGCCCGCTCGATCTCCTGATCACGGCCACCCCTTTTGTGGGATCTTCATCGTCGGTGGTATGTTGAGCATACCGCCCTTACGCTGCTCACCAATCTCGCACCAAGATGATATTATTGTTGGATTTGTATCTCGAAAGCGTTTGGTTGAGCTTGTATACAATGTTTCTGTTACCACTATTACAATCTCCTATCCGAATCAATACTTGATTGCATATATCGTGTCCCCTTATCTCATATATAAGTTAGATCATACAAGGTGTAGAAGATCACGTAAGTCCATATGATTGGTCAAGCTTAATGAGATATAAAAGTTTCACAGTGAGACAACTTAAGGACGAGTTGTCGGTTTAGTCTGAGATAGATAAGAAGTGACTTGACTTAGTTGCTTGTCTATGCCGGTGCGTCTCGACGTATGAAGGATCACGATGAGATGAGTTCTTCTTTCGACCGTCGTGAAGAACCAAGATCTCGGTGACTTACGATGATCTAAACCTCGATAAGGTATTAGGTGAGTATGAGTTGCTAACCATCACTTTGACTTGTTATGGGTGAGGTTATATGTTTTAACCCAAGATGCTCCGCATCTTGGGTGGTGCGTGATCTTGTATGTCACGCTAGTTATCTCAGACGAGTCACCGTATCCGTTTAGGATGATGACGCCCCTTAAGGAGCTCAAAGGTTTATTGTACTAAACCCCGTAGGTTGAGTTAGCTCAAGTACAATAATAAGGTTGAGTGGTACTACTTAAGGAAATGAAGTTATTAATCGCTTTAAGCGATGATTGCTATAAATGATTAATGGACGTTCGATATCTTAAATACGGGATTCGTAATGTCTAAGTGCAAGCCCGACTCAACTTGGTAATAAAGGGTAAGTCAAGATTTATTCTCTAGTGGCATGAATAAATGTTTATAAATTAATTTATGTTCTGGGCTGAACATAAGATAATTAATTTATTTGAGGCCCATCTTTATTCCTTGCATTTGATCCCTGGGCTGGCCCATCCAGGCCCGTAGCACTGTGGAAATCGGCGCCCCTATAGCTCTCAAAGGAAAGATTTTATTCTCTTTATCCTACAAGGATATTATTATATTTATGGTATATGCATAGATCCTTTCCATATAAGATTATGGTAATAATCCTGAGAGTATGGAAATAATCCTGAGAGTATGGAAATAATCCTGAGATTATGGTATTTTTCCATATAGGATTATGGTAATTTCCATATAGGATTATGGTAATTTCCATATGGGATTAAGGTAGTGCATTATAAATATAAGGTATGAGATAAAGTCTCAGTTAATGCTCACACAACTAACCTATAATTTTCGCCATCATCTTCGATACTCGAAAATTGTGAGAGCTCGGGTGATTTTCCGTGCATTCTCCATAGATCATCCTCACTCGACGTTGGAGATTGGGCAACCGGATACTGACCCGAAGGTCAAAGCACGAGTCTCGACCGCTCGATCCGCTCATCCCGCTCGATCCACCTCGGCGGATCCAAAGGTAAACACGTGAAAACCCCTACGTGTTGCGATTAATTATAGACGCATGCTAGGTTTATAATCAATGTATGGTGAATTAAATATCCAAGATGGATCCTCGGGGCGAGGGTTAACATATGTTTTCCCTACAATTATACGGCGAGTTGGCCTTCACTACGAAGAAGTGTACCACCTTGGTGGAGCTCGTCGGAGCTTTCCCTACCGTGAAAGGTAGCTCTATTATCCCTTCCGGGCGTGTCTCTTCTTGAACGAAGCTTCGGAGCGGCAGCGGTGCCTGTGCGAGGCGCGCCTTCTACTCCTAATTTATCAAAGCATTCCTTGAAAAGGATGTTTACCGACGCGCCACTGTCGATGTATACGCGCTTCACCAACTTGTTTGCGACCACTGCCTGGATTACCAGCGCATCCTGGTGGGGTACTACCGCAGGCACAGGGTCGTCTTCGGAGAAGGTGATCGCCTCGTCACTTCTGAGTCTTTTGTTGGCCGGTTTGCCGATATGTGGACCTCGGGCTTCGGCTTTCAAGGAGGACTTCGTGGTTCCGCGGGGGAGCCCCGTAATAGTGGAGATGACTCCGTCATATTGCGGTTCGTCGTCTCCTTCTTCGCCTTCGCGCGTGCTTCTTGTTAGGGCACAATTCTTCACTGCTTTCTCCTTTTGGCTTCATGAGGGCCTCGTCTTCGTCCGGCTCGTCGGTCATGCCTTTGTATTTTCTCGGGCCCCGTCCTGCACTAACATCTCGATATCCTCCATGAGGTCTCGGCATTCCTCCGTGTCGTGCTGTAATCTTCATGGAAGGAGCGATCTTGTCCTTTGTTCGGCGTTTGACCCTCCCCGTCATTGGTCGAGGTTTCGAACTTATCCATGTGGAGTTCGAGATTTCGCCTGGCTTCAAAGGAGTGTATTGGCTTCGTCGAAGGAGTGTATTGAGGTCGCCCGAGGTGTTGCGCGGTCCGAGCACGGATTCTATGGGCGACGATTCTTTCCAAGGCGCTTCGTCGGCTTCGCTACGGTCTCCTCGTCCTTCTTCTCTTCTTCCTTTTCGGAGGATCCGCCTTTTTCTCGCCGCTCATTCTATCGCCTCGTCCGCCTTGGCGAACTTGATCGGCTATCGCCATAGCTCGCGTGGCAAGACGGGTTCGTGATTGACGATCTCTTTATATAAGGCCCCAGTGGATGCCGCTCGAAGGCCGAGATGATGAGGAGGTCGTTCACGTCGCAACCTTCGTGCTTTCTTTATTGAACATGGTCATAAAGTCGCCGATGGACTCGTTCGGTCTTGCCTCGAGGTGAGGAGATGTGTCAAGTCATTTTGACTCGGCCTTTTGGAAGAACCTTCGATGGAAAGCCTTCATCGATCGCGGTAGGAACCAATGCTCCGGAGGTAGATCGCCGAACCACCGCGGCGTTGTCGACTAGTAATTCCGGAAGAGCTTACACATATGAATTGTGCCGGCGTTGGTTGATCATATTGTACTGGAATTGCGAGAGAAAAATCTGCGGGTCCTTTAGTCCGTCATAGGGGTGATGCTCGGCACCGATATTTTTCTCGGGAGCGGGTGTCGAGTATTTCGCTTGAGAACGGGTGACTATCCTCCCGCACCGCCGAAACCGCCTCTAGAGAGTGAGGCGAAGTTCGCCGATCGAACTCCTTTGGTAGTAGGGTCGGCTCGCGGCGGTCGCAACGCCCTTTCCGCGCTGTTCGTCCTCCCGCGGTTGGTTTGGGCCCCGACTTGCGCGAGGTTTTAGCGCCCATGATTTGGATCTTGGGGATCCACCTCGTCGCGGTGCCTCGTGTTTAGATGAGGCTTGGCGTTCCTTTCTTGGGACGCGGCCGACCTTGTGCTCGCCGAGGTATTGGAAGCTCTCCTTATTTTTCTAGAGAAACCCTCGACGGCGTCGTCGAGGTTTATCCGGCGAGCCTGGAGGTTCTCCTTGGTTGCCGCCGCGATCTCCTTCGCTTGGTATCCCGCTTCTTCATGCGGGATGAGATTCCTTGTTCGTCGAGGTCAGGACATGCCTTCGGGGTCGATTCCAGACCGAACTTTTCCAAGCCGAGCTCGGCGTGTCCGACCGCCTTTGTTGCTTTGTTGTTGCGTGGCCATGACTGATGCGTGACTTCGGTATACATCTTCGTGATTGATTCCCAGTAAATGAAAGTTGATCGAAAACACAAAATTTTCGTTCCCACGCACGGCGCCAATGATCGATCTTAATTTCGTTAGGAAATAAATGTGAGAAGAACACAAGGATTTACGTGGTTCGATCTTTGAATTAGATCTACGTCCACGAGCAAGAGAGAGTATTCGTGTATTGAATGTGTAAGCGATTACAAAGAGTGTTGATGATCCTATTTCGCCTAATCTAGCCTCTATTTATACACAATTATTTTGACCCAGATCTTAAATCAGAGGTCTTCTAACTAGGATTCGAGATCTTGGATAGGATCTTAATCCTATCCTTCTCGAATTAGGATTCTTTAGATATGGCCAAGCCCTGCGCTCCCACTGGTTTAGGGTCTTCTTGGGTCGAACTTGTCTGCGAACGATGACGTCACCTTTATTCAGACGTCTTTCGACGCCGCCCCAGTTGGCCATATCCTATCATGTACCAATATATAAATTATAAGAGGGTTCAAACATTAATCGATTTGTTTACATGAATTTCTCTTTATTATTAATATTTAATTTGTAATGTTCGGGTTGTTATTGCGATAAATGTAATTATTATAACAACTTATATTTATAAATTCTATCAAATTTTGATAATCAACGAGTATTATTATAGAAGTTTAAGAAGAGAAAATAACTTTTTAATAAAACAAAATAAAATAATTATAAATTACGATGTAAAATGATTTTGGTCGAAACTTCATGTCACCCGCTTAGTCTATTATTTGTACATACACAGTCCACAAGCTGAAGTCCGAAGAGAACCGAGCCCTCTCCAGTTTGCCGCATATTCCAGAAACATGCACTTGGGCTTTACGGTAGTCCGCGTCGCATAGCATCTAAACCCACTCCGCATTTATAAATTCATTTCTCAGCCCTAGTGCTTTTCATTAGTCGGGTTTCGAGTTTTGCCCCCCCGTCATCTCAAAACCCTAAACATTTCTCTCTCTCTCTAAACCCCGCCACTCTCGCATTTTTTCTTCGCATTTTTCAGCAATGGAGTTTTGGGGTGAGTGTCTCTCGTATTCCTCGGTTCTCTTTTATTTTACGCGTGTCTATGCACTCTGTTTCAGTACTCATTTTCGCATGCTCTGTTTTATTTTTCGTTCGCTCTCGGTTATGTTCACTGCGTCGGTATTTCAAAGATATTATTGGATTGTTATTCACCATAAAATATGAATCACGAGAATGCTTTACCACAACAGAGCAACATTTGTGATCGAAAGTTTGCTTATTTTGTGCGTGATTGTTATTTGCTTGCCTGCGCTGTAATTACTTGTTCATGAACATTTCGACCCTTTTTAGGGGTTTGCAGCGTCATATATGTCAATAAATTTCTCGCTGCATGTCATGTGTCAGTTCCATATATTGTAATTTGTAAAGCGTCAATTTAGAAACTATTGAAATGTTCTGATAATTATGGTTAATTCCAGGATGTCTGAAATTACACCTCACTTTTCTATCTTTGCTTTATTATGAATTACGTATTATGTATTACGAATTATGTATTATGTATTATGTATTATCTATTAGGTATTATGTATAATGTATTATGTATTGTGTTCAACTGTGGAATTTTTTGTTTCTGTTAGTAAGGTTTGCAGTAATTTCTTACTATTTGCTTCTGCATAAATTATGCATCCTTCCCCATACTAGGAAGTAGAGCAATGTTCCGTGCTTGCTTAAATTACCTATGCTGATTTGATGCCTTTTTTTGTTCTTTATCTTGAAGTCGCTCACATGTCACTTAATTGGTTTTATAAATGCACATTTATGGAAAACATGCTCATTGATTTATACTGTTTAGGTGTTGAGGTCAAAAATGGAGAGCCCCTTAAGGTCGCGCCTGGATTTGATATGGTGCTGCATCTCTCTCAGGTCTGATGCTATTTTGTTTTGATTGATATCCAGTTCTTTTCTTCTCAGTTTCTCAGTAGTCTGAAGATGAATTTTCTTACAGGCTTGTCTCGGTGAGACTAAAAAGGAGAAAGGAAATGAATCTGTTTGCTTGTTTGTAAATGTTGATGGGAAGAAACTTGTTCTTGGAACACTGTTCACTGAGAAGTTGCCCCAGCAACAGTTTGACTTGGTGTTTGACAAAGATTTTGAGCTATCACACAACTGGAAAAATGGAAGTGTGTACTTCTATGGATACAAGGCCAATAACCCTTGTGATGAATATCCTTTGAGTTTCATTTTTCTCCTTTAAAGCAATGTCTTCTTATTGTTACTGTATGATGTGCATTATTGTGTGATCTTTTTCTCCTTGACTCTGAAGTTCTTTCATTTCCACGCAGTCTCCGGATGATGAAACTGGTATCAATCCCTTGACTATTATTTCCTTTATCAGTTAACCCTTCTATCATATCCCTATCTACCTTCAGATAGGTTACATAATTTCTTTGCTTACTATTTTCAGATGAATCTGATTCTGAAGAGGATATTCCACTTGTGACTGTAAATAATGGTACTTAATTTACCCTTATCTTATGCTGGCTTGGTTGTAACTGGTTCTGTTTCAAAGTGTTAAAATGTTGTGGCATGTAAACTTCAGTGAAACCTGAGCCAAAGGCTAAGCAAGAGAAACCTGCAGCCGCTGCTAAAGCCAATGCTGCCAAAGGTAAGGAGTCTGATGCTGGTAAGCAAAAGGTGAAGATTGTGGAACCTATCAAAGATGCTGATCCAGAAGATGATGATACCAGTGATGATATAATGTCTGAGGATGATGATGACGTTGACTCTGAGGTACAATTAAAACATTTACATAGCA
Organism: Salvia rosmarinus; assembly: GCA_036937905.1. Classification (NCBI taxonomy): domain Eukaryota; kingdom Viridiplantae; phylum Streptophyta; class Magnoliopsida; order Lamiales; family Lamiaceae; genus Salvia; species Salvia rosmarinus. Next base: position 54,446,852 of record CM072818.1, on the reverse strand, counting down.
TATGCTGTTTCGTAGTTTAATATTCTCGTATACCAATCTTTCTGAATAATTATGGATAAATTCAATATTTATGATCAGATTGTTAATTGAGGATTCTATTTATTCTGTAATATGTTCCCTTCAGCCAGTGAGCTCCTCTAGTTTGAGATTCATCTTTAATTATTTAGTATTCTTGTTTTTGAGTCTTTATTGAAGTCCTCTTGGTTTGAGTGTAGTTTTGATTTCATTGAATTGACTAGAATGTAACTAGCTAGGAATGATAACAGATGTAATTTTTATAGTTTTGGTGTATTTATACTGATGATAAATGACAGATTACTGGCTCAATTTTATGATTTCTGTGGCATATTCTGGTAAATTTGTTATGTTGAGTTATCAGTTGATTGTATAATACTCTTGTCTTTTATTTTCATTGTTCTATACCTGAAGTTGTCAACTAGATTTTGAAATTTTTGAGACTGAAATTTGTGCAAGTACTTCAATTAATTAGTTAGACAATTGCAGGATGAGGATGATTCTGATTCTGATGAATCTGGTGAGAGGGATGAAGAGACGCCAAAGAAGGTAAAAACATGTTATGTTTTTCTCTTGTGATGTGTAGATCGTGTATTAACTTGATTTTTTCTCCTTGAAGCCCGAGTCAAGCAAGAAGCGGGCTGCGGAATCTGCTACCAAAACTCCCGTGCAAGACAAGAAGGCCAAAGTGACCCCCCAGAAAACTGGTGTTCATCTTGTCTCAGCTTCTAACTTTACTTTTTGGGTGTTGTAGTTGTGTACTTCGATTTAATATATGTTTTATTTTTGGTTCAGATGGAAAGAAGGTTGTTGGTCATGTAGCCACACCTCACCCGCAAAGCAGGCTGGGAAGACTCCTGCCAACAAGCCAAATCAGCAGACACCACAATCTGGAGGATCGGTCTCGTGCAAGAGCTGCACCAAGTCATTTGGTTCGGAGCAAGCTTTGGAATCCCACACTAAAGCCAAGCATTCTAGCAAATAATGACTTGGGATTTAGAGGATTCGATTTTTTGCGGACTTGGCCTTGAGTTATTATGAGGGTGTTTCAATGTGTACAAGGTTGAGAAGTGTTATACATTATGGTTTTTGGTTAATCGGAAACAATGTAGCGAAATGATCTTTCTTATGTTCTCTTTCGTGAATCTTGTCATCTTATGTCTCTGATTGCAATGATTGTTCTGATATTGATGGGTATGCTTTATAGTTCTTTCAGTTGTGAATGTCTTTTGACTTAAGAAGTCGTTATGTTGGGAGTGTAGTTATTGTTTCTTTGCTTACGCTTACGTATACATGGTGATGTTAAATCCCTACTATGATGGGCAGAATCCGCACTGTGATGGGCAGAACCAACCATGAGTGCAATGTCGAAAATCCTTCGATGAAAATCCTTTATGGTGTCAATATTCAACAGTTAAGCGTAGGCAGATGAATTTACTAAAATGTCATCGTCCACTTGTTTGAATTCTTGAATCTGGTTAAATTTCTAGCCGATTAAGTCAAAAATCCTCTGGTTAAATTTCTAGTCGATTAAGTCAAAATCCTCGTTTAGTATTTTGTTGATAAACTACCATTCCTGTGATTTCCTCGTGCCGGAGAGCACTTATGATATTTACATTAATAATTGAATAACAGTTGAAAATTACATTTTTGTGCAACTATCAATTCATCTCCTATGATTAGAGGCAGAATAAATGTACAAAAAAAATTCATATTATATAATTGAATGCACGACAAATGAATCGTGTAAATCCATAAGATCGAAAGAGTTGCACCTTGAAATAACTAGAGCTTTTGGTTGCTGCCCAAAAATTTCACAATACTAACAATACCCGAAAATACGGAGATCGAATTTAGTGACAACAGAGAGACGAATGTAAAGAGTTTTCAAGTTACACACCTTTCGATAAAAAAGAAACAATAATCTTCTAAAGCAAAGGGGGAATCATCGCATGAATAAGAACTGCTGCATAAAATTCTAAAAACTAAACATTGCACAATGGAAAGTCGCTTTGCTGAAGAAGCCACTTCTTTTCTGTGTCAAATCGATATCACAAGCACTTAACAACCCTCAGCCATCACATATACTGGCTGCATCTTGCTATCTTTTCTGCAGTCAAAACTGGCCAAACCTGTATACAAATATTAACATAAGCTGCTACAAAAATAGACCATGCCCCAGCAGGAGTATCCGACCCTGCACACCTTGAAAAAACTGTATTAAATGATCAAATACTAAAATGGCTTTATCCTTCAGCTCCACATAATAAGAAAAACGCTTACCTGTTTATTATATTATAGTCATCTCAGGAATAGGTTGGAAAGATTGGGTGGGGGGGGAGCTTACCACTGAACATAATCAAGGAACAACGACGGTTCTAAGGGAAATACATATAATTCAAAACATCTTCCAAGTTATTTCTATAGGAAATGACAAAATTTGCTCATGCTCCACCAACTGATAATACTTTGATCAGTTTAGTCAAGATTCAGCAAATACCAGTGTTTGTTAAATTCGGTGGGGCAGGGCCACTGAGGGATGGGGTGAGGGAGGCCCATGTCATACTAACATTTCATAGCTGAAAAAAGGGTCGAGTAATCGATAGCAGCTTCCCTTTTCCTAGGGTTATTTTAGATTTCACCTAAAATGTCCTGTAATGCATGCCTATTCCCATAATGGAAAACTAATCTCAGAATTTTTAGGCTTAAGAAAAGGAAAAAAATAAAATTGTGGAATCATTTGCCTGATCAATTGCTATGCCTCCTAAAGATAGCTATTTCTTTGGAAGGACGAAGGGAGAAAATGGTGAATTATCTGCACCTGCACAGTGAAAAATAGGCAGTAAGCCTTTTCTCACGGCAGTATGTAGCTATGAGTAAAGAGTAAAGGGGCTAGAGCCAAAAGTTACATGACAGGGGGAATAATCAAACAAAGAAAGGAGACAAACCAAGATTAACTGCATAGAATCTAGAAGTCATAATCTCCATTTCCTTGCTCTGATGGATGCTGATGGTCGTCATAGGAACGTGAACGCCCGTCATTATGTTCAAAACCATGGTTGCCATACTCAGGTTCATTATTATGATCTTTAGCAGGTTCAGGATTCTCCCTTTCCTTGTTCCACAGTTCGATTTTAGCCCTTCTCTCCGCACTGCTTTCTCTGACGGGCTCCTGTTTCTCCTTCCCCCAGGACTTCTGCTTCGACCACTCCTTCGACCACCTGGGCTTCTGCTTCGAGGTCTTCTGCCTCTATCATGGTGACGGTTGTCACCACCCCTTCTCCCAGAGCCATGACGCTCCTCATAGCCACGATGACGAGGACTACGGCTTCTGCTTCTACTGCGGTCATGCCTTCGTCTACTCTTCCGAAACAACTGCTGTCTCAGTTCCCTACAGACAAATTAAGACATCAATTGCAAATGAAACGGTGGAACAGTTTTTTTTAATTAAACACTTTTGATACAAAGCACACCTGCTTATCTTTTTCAGATGCATGAAGTTGCAGTATCCACCTCGATTGCATACATTTTCTTCATATTGCCTACAAGTTGCCTCGCGGAAATCCGTCACGGGAGAGAAGTCAGCAATGATTGGTCGCCCTGAAAAAATTCAATTTAGATATCAGTTCAAACCAAATATAAAAGCCCAATCAGAAAATCCATTCTTAGAAGTAAGTGGAATGAAGACATTCCCTAAAAGAATAAATGATGCAGCAGAAATAAATTGCACTTGTTTGAAGAAGCCTCCAGAATATGGAATACCATCAAACTAGGTTTAAATATTGGGAAACGATCATTTGTAAGACAAGTTCCGAAGAAAACACATTCAGCATCATGCACATAGCTTAAAAGTTTAGGATGTACCTGAGAATACAGTTAGCAATTAATTTGAGAAAAAAGATGGATAAAACTTAAAGATTACTGTAACAAGCTTCCATAAAGCATAATCATCCATGATATACAAATACACTACACATACAGCTACCTAGAACCCAGGGAAGGCTAAAAAACAAATGCAAGGAATTTTATACCCATTCCACAAGTAAAACACTAGTTTGTCTAGTTATGTTTTAGGCATTTCGAATTTAATATCAGATAGCGAACTGTTATGCAATTCAGCTAAGAGCACAAACTGTAATGAGACGAACCTTCATAAGACCTTCCGACAAGATTCTGGAGCGCATTCTGTGCTTGGTCTTCCTCCCTAAACTGGACGTAGACATTACCAACCATGTGGTCAGCCAAATTATCACATATGTTGAGGCTCTGGATGTCACCATATTTACTCAGCTCCTGAAATAAATCTTCGTAGAAATCCTATCCCCAACGAAGTGAAAACATAATTAGAAAAATTAATTCAAGTCCTCTAAAACAATCACATTAAGAGCAATAAGACTACACCAAAAAGCATCATTACTATACACTACTGTCAAGAGTCTAGACCACAACAAAGAAAAACACACAACACAACCGAGGCCCCAAAGTAGGTTTTTTTTGTCGCCAATTTAACAACTATATATTAACCCTTCAACTAGCAACCCAGAAATTTGTTTAGCATAAATGTACCATCGTGAAAGTAAGATGATTCTACTGGAACCTTAGAAATTTAAGCTTGCTCCAAAACCAACCACATATCATATCATATCAAAACTCCAGCAAACGAATCTCTGGAACTAACCACACAAACACAAATACCTAAACGAATCGATAGGCTAACAAAAGCAGCCAACAGATCACTAAACCTAAGCTGAATTATAATACAGTAATACTAGTGAATAATTCACCCAATGAACTAAAAGGTAAAGAAAGAGAGAAAAGCTAACCTCGAAGTGGGATTGGATCTTCTTGGGATCGATGGGCTGGCCCTGGGGGTCGACACCGGGGGTGATCATATCGGGGCGTTGGTACATGTTGGAGAGCAGCAGCGTGGGGCTGATGCTGGGCTTCGTATGCAGACGCGAGCACCGGTCGCCGTGCCTGCACGCGCCGATCTTGAAGTAGAACGGGCAGTTCACCCGGTCCTTCTCCGTCCCGAATATCGATGCCAAGTGCTCCGCCATTTTCTCTCTCTCTGTCTCTCTCTCTCTTCAGATTTCTTTTTTCTATGCAGAGAGAGAAGCTTTTTTTGTAAAGAGGGGGGATTTTCCGACTAGGGTTTGCAGATTAAGATGGGGGTAGGATCTATATACGATAACAATATCATTGCAATAGTTTATTATTAATTTAGCTCGTTTGCCCGAGAGGTTAAATATAGAATAATGTAAATATTCATCTTCTTTTAATTATACATTTTATTCTATTATAGAATATTTTATTTTTATACTTTCTAATATTAATTTTAGTTTTCTAATTATATTATATCGTATATGTTATAAATATATTTACATTTATGCTTAAAGTTTAGCCCATTTTAGATATTTATAATATTAAATGAATTATTTATTTCATGAATTATGTAAGTGAAGTTGAAAATATTCTAATATCATCGCAATATCTTGGAATTTAATTTAACAGTAATTTTAAAAAATTAATCAAAATAAATGAAATTATTTATTTGCAAAATGAAAAATAAGATTAAAAACTTGTGTTTATATATTCAAATGTTGTAAGTGAAATTAAACATAATTTGAAAATTAAATTTAGTATCATCATAATATTGAAGAATTGACTTTAAAATTAATTATACACTTTAATCAATGTAAATAATAATAGTAGTTATTCTCCAAACGAAAAAATAAAATAAAAAAATAACAAAGTAACAAACAAAAGAAAAAAAAAGGTTGCGGTGAACAATAGCCGCTCCATCTAGCGATTAGTATTCACCTGCTTAAAAATGTGGCGATGGCATTGAAAGTTGAAACAAACCTCTTCCGTCAAAACAACATTGGTCTCTATGTGGAGATGTTCGTAAAATCTTCTACAAGCACTGCGCATGGGTTCGACTCCAATAGCTAGCACTTTAAAGTAATTCTTTCAAAAACATTATATTCATAATTTTATTAATATTATTTTATTTTTAGAACATTCTTTAGTATATCATTATTATTATTTCATTTTTAGAACTATTTTTGAGGTATTTTCCATCTTTTTTATAGGTATTTTCCATCTTTTATTAGGTGATACATATGGGTTTGGAGCCTTTGCACCATCACAACTAATTTAATAATCCTCCTTTAGATGGTACAAATTTTAATTACTGTTAATTTTCTTTTCTTTTATTATTTTGTAGCTAAACAACACAATTTGTTTTTTGGGTTAATTGCCTCTAAATATACAAACTTTGATACAATTTTGGTTTGTCATATGAATTTTAAAATTTGAATGACAATACATAAACTTTTGATAGTTTTGATTTTTTCCCATAAAAATTTGAACTGCCTTCAAATTGAACATGGTTAATTGTTGCTAAATATACAAACTTTTACACAATTTTGATTTGTCATATGAACTTTAAAATTTGAATTCTGATTTTTTCCATAAAATTTAATTGCCCTTAAATTGAATATGACATTGCAAAATCAGAAATGACGTACCTATCAAAACGACATCGTTTGATTATATATTTTTAAAAATAAAAGAAAAAAACTAATTCCAACTCAAATTCTACGTCAGACCTCCTAATCTCCCTCTCATACTTGCCTTCTACGCAAGCTCCCTTCATGGCAACCCTCCATCACCACGTGCAACTTCTATGACATCTCTTACGAGAACTCCGCTCCAATTCCCAACTCAACACCAATTTTTCCATAGCCGCAAGTTTTTTCATCTCTCTCCAGAACTTGGATCCCCCTCCAAAACTTCAATATCTCCAGCTCAATCTCTGTAACCGCAAGATTCTCCTATATCGTCTTTTTCACATCATTAGATATGTTAGAAAATATTGTCTCCGTCTAATCTCCCATATGACGTGCTTGTGTCCTACCCTGTCATGCTCCTTTCAACCTCTCCAATAATTGATGAACAATCCAAAACAACGTCGTTTTGATTGTCATGTCATTTTTTATTTTGGCATGTCACATTCAATTTGGGGGCTATTCAATTTATGGAAAAAATAAAAAATATTGAAAGTTTTTGTATTTTCATTCAAATTTTAAAATTCATGTGCAAATCAAAATTGTGTCAAAGTTTGTATATTTGACGACAATTAACCATGTTCAATTTGAGGGCAAGTTAATTTTATGGGAAAATTAGAAATATTGAAAATTTATGTATTTTCGTTCAATTTTTAAAGTTCATGTGATAAACCATAATTGTGTTAAAATTTATGTATTTGGGGGCAATTAAGCCTTTGTTTATACTTTTCCTCTTCTCCCCCCATGTTATGTTTATTTTACCCAGGACAAGTTAGATTTACAGAATCACATTTTAGTTTTTTCTCATTTCATCTTTTTATTTGGTCACATAGAAAGTTAGAACTAACAAAAGTGAAAACCTGCCTTGTTTAAAATCTGGATACCGGTGGCATCACTTTGTATTCAGAATAGCATATCTAGTTATTTGGGATTCAGATTTTATAATTCTATCATGTTTCTCTCATTTCACAGTAAATAAATTGTATCTTGATGACCAAGCATAACAAACACTTTCAAGTTTCAACTTGACCATGCAAAGTAGATTATTATCTCATTTTTCGGCTACAACTAACTTACAAAACCCATGAATTGGTCGTGAGAAGAAAGAGAGAACCTGAAAAGTATGGCCTATTTAATTTACAGAGAGAATTAAAAAATTATACTCACAAAAACATTTAGTTTTATATACTAATTTCATTGGAATCTAAGGTGAAATGTAAAGATTGTAGGTGGTGTTTTAACAAACAAAATAGCTAAATAATTATCAACGCTGTCAACTATGGAAAAATAAGGTCAAATGTAGAATTGTAAGAATTCATGATTCTCAGATAAAATTAAATGCTAGATATAATAACAATATGAAAACATACTTAATCTTCGTCGGCAAAGCAACAGGAAACAAACAAACACAAGAACATAGGAAGTTTAATTCATAAGATGAAAAACATGGCATTCCCGAACTATAGAACTTAAAACGAGAAATTACACGCTCAGCCACAGCCTGTGAAGAGTTTCAGTTCAAGACTCGCTAAAGGTCTAAAACCAAAAATTCCGATTATTCAAACCTCTTAAATTTTCCAAAACATAGCAAGTTCTACGAGACATTATTTAGACGTACGTAGTCAAGCCTCCGCTCCATTGAACTCACGAGTGTCTAGTAGGGAGCAACTGGTGTGCGGAAGTTGGCTCCTGCATACACTGCTTCCGAACCAAGTTCCTCCTCAATCCTCAGCAGCTGCAACCAAGATACCACTTTGTTTATTTGACCGGATAAGGAAACCAAAACAACATAGAGAGGGTGGGTGGGGGTGGGGGAAGAAATTCAACGTTCAGATAATTAGATGCTTGCCTGGTTGTACTTTGCAAGACGTTCTGATCTGCAAGGAGCTCCAGTCTTGATTTGTCCCTGAGAGATGAGGCAAGGTAACAGATTTCAGCACAGGTATTACAGTGGATAAATTGAGGGTTCGGGTATGTCGAAGGTTTAAAATGAGCATTACCGTGGACAATCCAACGGAGAGATCAGCAATGAAAGTGTCTTCGGTTTCCCCACTGCATTGAGAATGAAAATCTTGAGTAACTGGGAGATCTAACAAGAAATCAACCATAAATAATACATACATAACAAAATATCATACCTGCGGTGACTGGCCATCACACCCCATCCAGCATGCTTCGACATTTTTACAGCTTCAATACTCTCAGTCACAGATCCAATTTGGTTAACCTTGAGAAGAAGGGCATTGCAACTCTTCTCCTTGATTGCCTTCTCAACTCTCTGCAGATTTTAGTAACAACAATGTAAGAACTTTGAAATACAAATTTTAATAAACTCCCTTCAATCCAGCAGCAAAATACAATATAAACTACAATTCAGATTGCCAATCACCTTGGGGTTGGTGACAAGGAGATCATCTCCCACAATCTGCACTTGAGTACCACATTCTGAGGTCATTTTGGCATAGTGCTCCCAGTCATCCTGGTCAAATGGATCTTCAATCGACACAATAGGGTACTCTGCCACAAATGACTTGTAGAGATCCTTGAGTTTATCTCCGGAGATCTTATCTTTCCCATCATTGTTCTGCAGGGACAAAGCAATGAATATGAGAATTGAAAAGCTACAGTCTACAGACAATCATTTGGTGCTGTGATGCGCATGGGGCAACATGTCTCACAAGAGACGATAAACACACATTTTAATGCTATGAATTGCAGCGTAGTAACTTGCCTCTTCCTTGAAGTTCAAATCGTAAGTCTTGTCTTGTCCATAAAATTCAGATGCAGCAACATCCATTCCAATGACAACCTAGGGAGAAGCAATATTTGCAGCCTCAATAGCATGACTCTAAAAGAGGAACGCAATATAGGAGTGTGTAATGCAGAAATAAGAACTCACTTTGTCAGTGTAACCCGCTTTGGCAATAGCTGTCTTCAGCAGTTCAAGACCCTCCTTGTTCTCCTGAAAAGAGCAGTAATGTTGAAAAATGTAAATATTCCATGACACAAAGAAATGGAGAAGCAATGCCAGCCGAAGTAATATGATACCTGAATGTTGGGAGCAAAACCACCCTCATCACCTACATTAGTGGCATCCTGACCGTATTTCTTCTTAATAACAGCCTGAAATCAAAGTTCCAATAAGATAGTTTAAAACCAGAACAGGTTGACGGCACTGCAATTTTGCGAACAAGAATCAGACATTTCAACAAGGATATCTAGTTGTAAAATTTAATTTCTTTCTTGACAGACTCAGAAACCACAACACAAGAAAAAACTGTAATTTCTGTACTAGATCTTCCTAAACAAGGCAGCCAGAGCTAGTAAACTATAAATAGCTCCAGAAATGGATCAGCATATTTGCAGGGGAGACAGAGAACCAAAAAGGTATAACTTGCCTTCAAATGGTGATAGACTTCCACACCCATCTTCATGGCCTCCTTGAATGAAGAAGCTCCAATGGGAAGAATCATGAACTCCTGCAGAAAAAAGGTTTATTTTGATTGATACAGAATTTGATTAAGAAAATAAGAAATCACAAACAAATTTGTGCCGTAGACATGCCTGCATGGCAAGTTTGTTTCCAGCATGTGATCCACCATTGATGACATTGAAAGCAGGTACAGGGAGTACCATATTCTTGTTACCAGCTAGGTTGGCAATGTGCTGATAACAGAAAGAGTAATCATGTCAGCAATCTCATCAAACAAGTAGAACTATAAATCCTATTAAGTAACAAATAAATCTGGAAAATATTAAGGTTGGGAAGTCAAATAATTCAAGGGTACAATAGTTTCATCATGCTAGAATCATACAGCGGAAAAGGCATGCTAATCAATCAATAGAGGATTAATGATTTTTAAATGTCAAAAGGTAAAAGAGAGTTGGTATTCAGTATACCTTGTACAGAGGGATATTGAGAACAGCAGCTCCAGCTTTGCAGACAGCAAGGGACACCGCAAGAATAGCATTTGCTCCGAGCTTCAGAAAGCAGTTTTATCTTCCAATTAACATATTATCCCACGAAAAGAGGAAAAACACCAACAAATAAATAGATATACAAGGATACCTTTTGCTTGCACCAACCCCACTCATTCTGAGTTCCATCAAGTTGGTGAACCATGAAATTGTCAATAGCAGTCTGATCTGTTGGGTCCTGAAGAATAGAAGAAAAGAATCACAATTGGTTTGGGAGGGAGAGTTATGCACTTATGTCACTAAATTCTCGAGACAGTTTCATCCTGTAACGAGTTGAAGAAAACAAACCTTTCCAACAAGGGCTGGTGCAATGATGCTGTTGACGTTGTTAACAGCCTAAAAACACACACCAGAAACATCGAATAAGTTAGGTTGCAATCAGATTTCTCATGGATTTCTCATCTATAGACTAGTACACAGCGAATACTGACCTTTGAGACTCCCTTGCCAAGGTAGTCGGATCCTCCATCCCTCAGTTCAAGAGCCTCGTAAATCCCTAAAGAGAAGATTTAAAAAATATATTTAAATCAATAAAAGCATAAAGTGGCTCGCATAATTCTATCCAGCAGACAGTTGCACTACTAACTACGGTTATATCATGTCACAAACACGGATCATCCACATCAAGTTACTAAAGAAAAATTGAAACAAAAATCCGAATCAAATACTGTTGAACTGAGCCTCGTATGAAAACATCTGGAGAAGTCTAAGAAAATAGAGTACGTCTCTAAAACATTTACAGAGTTGTAACTCTCAGTTACATGAAGTTCATCTAGTAAATAAATCAAACTAACAAATTTCAATCAAAACCCCTAAAAGTATCGTTTTCGTATATAAATTAATTTTCAATAGTCAGGATAATTTAATTGGGACAAAAGAGATGAAATCAGCGCAAGGATTTAGATCTTACCGGTAGATGCACCACTAGGAACGGCAGCTCTAGCAAAAACTCCATTGGATGTATGCACATCAACCTACAGTTAGTTCACACAACCAAACATTATCACAACAAACAAAAACAACTGATGAATGAAATTACTAGAGTTCATGTCGATTAAATCAATCGCCAAGAGTCTCGTAATTAAAAAACGTAAAAACAATCTAATCTAGACTAGTATTAATTCATGAACTTAAGGTAGATCCACACAGACAACATGAACATTAAGCAGAAGATGGTAGTGAACAAACCTCGACTGTAGGATTGCCACGGCTGTCGAAGATCTGACGAGCCTTGATGCTTTTGATAGTGGCCATTTCGGAGAGAAAATAGATATAGAGCGAGAGAGGGGTTTAGAGTAGAGAGAAAAAGGTAGTGATGCTTTTGTCGAGAGAGAAGGCGGAGAAGAAAATGGGGCGTGTATTTGTAGACGAGGTTGGGGCTATTTAGAGCCGTTGATTTAGATGGGATTGCAGATTATGGTTTTGATTGGGCAACAAGAAAGTAATCTCGCTAATCTGTGTGCTTTCAACTTTCAAGTTTCATCGACTGTGTCGAAAACTGGAAAATAACTAGTCTTAGTATGAGATTATTCCCACTAAATAAAATTAACTAAAACAAAAATATGGAACTTTGTTCAAATACTGGGAAGATGGGTAGGAGTATTTAATGAGAAAGGACTCGCTCAATAAACATAATTGATGATATAAGAAAATGAAAAATTGAAGATTTAAAATTAAACCACTTGTATTTAATGATATTTCTATAATTATCCCCTCAAAAAATGATGTTGGTATAATTTAAAATCTTCGGTATTTTAGCGTGATAATGAAATGGACCTAATTTTATAGGAAAACAAATTTAATTACTGATCTTTTTTTTTTTTTTTTTGGTTAATTTAATACATAAATTTTAAAGGCGCGTCACATGACTCGAACCAGGACCTTTTGGCGCCAAGATTAACCACTCTACCACTGGCCAACACACGCACACTTACTGATCTTTTTACTGATCTTAGAAGACCTAGATATGGCGATATCTGATTTTACATTATTCTTTAAGAAATTTTAAAGTAGAGCAAATTAATGGCATGTCGATGAACGGAAGACATTAATGATTATTTCCTTTTTTATTTATTTAACTATAAAAGAGTGAGTTCTGAGGAATCCACTCAGTTATATGTAAAAAAAATGTTTTAGTATCACATTTTAGGACTTTAGCTCATTTTATATAAGCGTTAATAATTGTGCTGGTTACACATGAAAAATAAGAAAAAATATTTGCACTTATCTCGTGGAAAAACCTTCACAAATGAAAAAATTATACATAGATTACAAAATTGAGGTAATATCACTCGGAAATATCCAAAAACAGAAAGAAGAAGAAAAAAAAAGGGTTATACTTCCTCATTATGAAGTATTACCAGGAAGTAGCCAATTAAAATTTTAATAACCAAAGAATCATATAGCAAAAGATTCTCGAGCATATTCCTACATGTGTACATGTAATTTAGAAACACGAAGAAGCATATTCCAATATGGTTTATGTTAATGTAATATTGATGCTTTCCACCCTAACAAATATAAAAGTGATATATACAACCAAAAAACTCCTGTAAATACATCCTCAGGGATTATGTGGATGCAGATGGATCCTTTCCCAACCCGACCAACTCCGCCGATCCAACATATAAATACAAAAACCTCCATGTTCCTAACCCGCCAGACAGATCATTACCACGACACAGTTTCGTTACCAAGTCCCTTGCCCACAACAAGCATGCATGTGGCTGCGGTTGCTACTCACCGCAGCGACCCACCACTGACTATCGTCAATCCTCAATTTATTACTAAATTCTTAAATTTTGTCACAATGACATGGTTTGTTGTATGATTCTCAATATAAAGAAGACATAATTAAAATGGCAAATAGATAAAACTCGTATTTGAAATCCACGATGAATAACTTGACAATCACGAGTCTCGAGTCTTCACAATAAAAGCAGACAACTCTAGATCTATGAAAAAACTGTGTAAAAAGCATGTAATATAAGGTCCAAAGTCTTTAGGGAGCTAAACAAAGGTCTTATTTATAGTATTGGGAACAAATACTCCAAAAGGCTTAAAAGCAAGAAAAAACGGACATTAGGAAAAAAATTGGCCAAAACGGCGACCAAACGCTCCAATCGCCATTTACGGGTGACAAATTTCTCAAAAACGGCAATCGTTGAAGAGGTCGCCATTTTGGCTAACCCACCTCGAAAAAAGGGTGACCACAATGGCGGTTGTCGTTTTCCTTATTTTCGTTCCTTCACAAAATCGGCGACCTTTTATTGTGTGGGTACATGAGCCCTTCTTGTTCCGTATATCTCCCTCGTATGAAGTCCGATTTTCGATCCATTTTCACTTATGAATTCTAACGGGGAAAACTTCAATCCTATCAAGGTCCATCTCCTCAATTTTGTGGCCTATTATTTTTCATTATCGACCTTCAAGTATCTTGTTGTGCTTTAGCTGCTCCAAAACACAACAAAACTACACCAAACATGTAAAACTATTTCCTTAAGTATAAAATAAACAAATGTCTCATTTGCATTAAAGAAATCACATCTGTTTATAAGAAAAGTTTCATTCGCTAATATAACTAATATATTAAGGAATGAAATTCACTTCTACCATTTCCTTATTGTAAATAACTATCTAAATTATTTTAAGCAAATTCCGATTCATGAATAAATAAACATTTCATTTGTGTTTAAGATAGACCTCATCTAGAAATATAACAAATATATTAAGGGATGCGCCCGTAACTATACATCTCATCTGTTGTGAACAAAAATATCTTTTATTTTAAATATGAGTATCATTTATTATTAAGAGAAAAATATCACATTTTCATTAATAAATAATAAATGTTGTTGGATGCAATATTGGCGAAACGCTATAATCTCGGATAAATGGGCAACTCAAAAATAAAAATAAAAATAAAAATGGAGAAGTGGAACACGTAGCATGACCGCAATTGTCACACTCCTTGATTTTGCAGAGGATACCCAAATATTTGTAGTCCAGACTCCAGATTGCATAGTCGGGGCAGAGATCATCTCTATATACAAAATAGAAATATTCAAATATCACATTACTGAATACTCAGCAATTTATACACCCCACCTACTTTTTTGAATTATCGAATGTTGGAATTATTTTTTGGGGAAAATATTATTATGAATTCTTTATGTTTGTGCTTTATTGGTAGTGCGCATGTCCGATCTAAAATGCTCGTATAATATAACCATGATAAAATTAATCATGATATGTTATTTTATATAAAACCCCAAATTATTTTATCATCCAAAAGCAAAACACAGAAAAGTGGTAATCCTCATGCTCATCCGCTGAATATTTAAAAGATAATAATTCATGTTAAATATCAATCTTAGAATACTTAAGTTAATAATTAATTGGTGATCTTATTCTACCATAATGCTATGTATAATAAGCTTTAGTGAATGAAAATACACTTTATTTAATATTTGATTTATTAAAAAAAATAGTTTTACATTAAAAAATAGTTGGAAAAATTGTATTTATGTAAAAATAATTAACACATTAATTTAATATTATTATTTTATTAATTAATTATATTGATAAACCCTAAAATATTCTCGCATTATTTAATATAATGTGACCACATAACTTTATTGTAATTTATATCGGAATAATTCAGTCGCATGCGCATGGTTTGTTGTAGGTCGGCAGTTATACCAAAAAAATGGCAAGGTCAACCAATAATAATTAATATGGATAATATAGCCTCTAAATACTTAAATTTTCGATACTTTTTATTTTGAATGTAATTTTTTTTAATTAAAATCAAATTAAAATTTGATACTTAAACATTGTTTTGATTGCTATATTATTTTCGATTTTCATTTCATGATCAATTTAATTTTGTCTCAAAAATCAGACAAATTAAAAGTTGGTATATTTAAAAAAAATTGTTTACAAAATCAAAAAAATAACGAAAATTCATGTATTTATAGAGGCAATTATCCCCAAATGATACTCCTTGTCCCATCTAAAATGACTCATTTCTTTTCAACATGATTATTTAAGAGAATGGTATAAAATAGTTAAAGCGACAAAAAATAAATATAATTATTTTCTAAAAAGAAAATAGACAAACTTGAATGAGACAACCTAAAAAAATACAAAACATTTTGAATGGGACAGAGACTATACAAAATATATGCATGTGTAAAAACTAGTGAAAAGTAACACGTAAAAAGCAAATTGGTAATATTTCATTCCCAATAAAATAAAAGGTAAACATTTTATTTTATTTAAAAACAATGAAAGGTAAAATTAGTATTAAGAAAATATGATTTTCTTCTTTATATTATGGGAACTTTCGGGAGAGAATTTGTCCCTTTGGAACGAGTATTAATAAAGTAAGAGAAAGAAAAGACAATTTGACAGTTGAAAGATAAAATATTTTCACGTGTAACCAACAAACTGATAACGCAACTCCCCTTTTCTATGTGCAACAGACAACAATAGCTTTCTCGAACCCCTTTCCCACCTAAAATTCTAGAAATATAATCTACTATTATTGACACGAGTCGCTACAGAATTGCTAATCAAATAAATTTGCTCACGGTATTTTACTTTTACCTCTTTTCAATTTGATATTTTACTTCTATCGTAACTAATATATAGCCAGTCAATTATCCGAAAATCATTTTATATTGTATCAAAAAACTTTTTAATCTTTGCTACATCTTTGAAGCAAACAGTATCTGCACGATATCTTTGAATATTATATATAAGTTGTATGTTGTTAAATTTCAACGATGAATCACTTTATATTTTAATTTATATATGAATCACTTTATATTTTAATTTATATGAAAAAAATATTACGCAGACATGTTAATCAATGTCTTTGCCCATTTGGAATTTATATATCTGTATATGTTCCAAATCCAATTAAAAGATGATTTTTACCTGTTTCATTCTCAATCTCATATAGTAATACCCACTAAATACTGGAATTTATTTAAATTTGTAAAATATTTAAATAATAAAATATAAGTTGTTATATTAGAATGTCTCAAATTCGATTTAGAAGTGATTTTACCACACATTCTGATCTCGAATCTGTATCCAAATATGTTTAAATTTGTAAATATAAATTATAGTGAAAATACATAATTTTAGTCTAATAAATTGATTTTGTGACAGTTTTAGCCTAATAAATCAATAATAACTTAATCAAACATAATGAATTATTTTTGTGATAATTTTAGCTCGTAAATGATTTTTCGACGTCGAAAAGCACAATTGATACCGAAAATAATATGTAGCTCGTAAATCATTTCTAACGATATTTCTGATGTGCTTTCTATATGTCATTTTCCATTGTCGACTGTACTTTTTGGTGCCAAAAATCATTTATGAGTTAAGATTATTACAAAATCAATTTATTATGCTTGATTGAGGTATTATTGATTTATCAGACTAAAATTATCACAAAATCAATTCATCAGGCTAAAATTGTATAATTTTATAAGTTGAGCATTTGATTATCTATCTCTTTAACACAAAAGTATCATTTGTTATTAAGCAAAGTTTCATTTACATTAAAGAAAAATAACATTTGCTTAAGTATCATTTATATTGAAGAAAAATTATCATTAACCAGTCATATATTATCAATGATTCGTTGGTGAGTTTAACTTAGGATTGGGAGAGATCAAGAGAGGAGCATAAAGAAGGCAGAGAAAAGAATTTGCAGTGTTAGTGTGTTGACTTAGTGGTAAAGTGATTAATCTTGATGCCAAAGGTCTTAGGTTCGAGTCCACCGCCATACAACTTTTAAATTTTAGTATTAATTCAAAAAAAAAAAGAATTGCATATATTGGAGAAAAAAACACCAAAATTACTCACAGTCATTTATACAAATTTTAAGGAAAATAATGATTTGTCATTATCATGTTATTTATGATCAATCGTGCGGATGTTGCGGCATCTAATCTAACTATAATATAAAGTAATCTAACTATAATATAAAGAACTAGTAATACAACCAATTAATTACAATACAAAGTTTCGGCTCTAATCTATGTACAAAATATGAACTATTGGAAATTAAATTTGGAATTAAGAGGACACGTATTACAGAATTAAGAAAAATAAAAATTCCTTGAAATTCTACATAAGATCAAGAATTAATATGATGCATGTAATGTGTATTGCTATACAGAACTAATAGATTAAATTTTTGACTGACTTATTTTTCTATTATAATTGATGGCTCATCGAGGATACGTACTGGTATAGGGGAGAAAAAAATACACCATTTTGGTAAATTTAATTTTTTTTCTTTTTATTGGACTAACTGGTATTGTGGTAGTAGTTGGTCGGTTAATTGACAGTTCAAAGTGGTGTCAGCATTATTGATCACTTCATAAAATGATAATCTTGTTTAGAGTAATACCGTTAACATACTTACTGATTGCTGAGATAGATGGTCACTTGGATTGATAACTGATGAGTTTACGGAATGTGGTGATTACTATATTTGTCTTAATGAAAACTTAAACATGCATACAACACTTTAATCGAATATGAGCTTAGTCAGTTTTTAGTTTATTTCTTCAATATCAAACTAATACTAATAAAGTGTCTCAAAACGATGTTGTGCTGATGTGTGTTGGTGATATCAGTTCAATAATATGCAATGTAAATATGATACTTAATTTAAAGAACTAAAAGTAAACAACACTTGGATTTTATGTGGTTCTGAGAGATCAGCTCCTACATTCACGAATTGATTGCTCAGTCAATCCACTAACATGTGATTTGGTCTTGTTTGCGGTTACAAAATATAAACCTAGATATAGAGTTAACCTTATGGTATCCAGCCTAAGTTGGCGTTCCTCCTACGCTTGCGGGTGTTAGAAAACATTTGACTGCTTATGGGTACAGTCAACCTAAACCTATTGCTTAACTAAGTTTTCAGCAACTAACACTTCGTTGCCTACTTTCCCAAACTTCTAATCGAAAATCTTAATTTACCCGTGCTCTCGAGAATCTATCTAGGATGTTTAATTCATCATACATTGATTATATTCCTACCATGTTTCTATATAATTAATTGCAAAACATAAGGATTTTCTCGTATTTATATGTAAATTCGCCGTCGATTAATAGTGACTCGGTTTTGATCTTTTGGACTGTGTCCCGAATGCCTAATTTTCAAAACTGAGTGAGAGTAATTTTTGCCCCCTATGATTGTATCTGTGATTTTTGAAAATCACTATGAAGAGCGGGATGATCTGATTTTCTCCTACTATGTATTTATAGTGCTATTCCTAGAATCCTGATGTGATAGGACTCTCACACATCTAATAATTATAATAATTATCTTCTTCCCTGAAGATAATTCATTTTTAGAATAATTATCTTTTGATATCTAATATATAAGATAATATATATCTAGACTATGAGATGTATTAAATAAATAATACAATAATCATAACAGAATCCCAATGAAATTCCTAGATGTTGGCCGAAAATGCCATAGATATTATGCCTTGATGGGCCACTCAATTGATCAAATACAAGGAATAAAGATGGGCATAAAAATGAATTAATTATCTTATGTTCAGCCCAAAACATAAAAATGGGTCTAAAATGAATCAATTATCTTATGTTTCGGTAAACTTCAAATGTTTGATTCTGCACGTATTTATAGAGGAGATGATGAATAGTACCATTGGAGGGAGCACCAATTACATCATTCTATTTGTCGTTTGAATGATTCCCTTTGAATCCTCGTACGTCGCTATCAGGGTCTACATCATCTTACATTTTAGCTCTGCAACTCTGAACAATAGATCTGACATGTTAGGTTCTTTTGCAGATATGCTACTACACGTGGTGAGTTAAACACTCAAGGCTAAAATGTTTCCATGTTTTTCTAGTTGAGTTGACTTCGTGTTTTATCAATACGTTAACTTCAGGTTGGGCCAGTCGAGAATGCTCCGCCTTTTATCAGCAGACTGGACTTTGTCTTTTGTCAGTTTGGGAATCTGAGTTAGTATGAAGCTTCAACTTTGATGTAGAAATAGTCAATTTTGACCTTTTATCAGCCAACTTTGACAATTGATCAACAACTTTGTTTTCCATTCGTCAGCTTTGACTCTGATAGTCAGTTTTGACTTTCCAGCTTGGACAGTCAGCTACTGGTATGACACTTAGTCATATCTTGACTTCTTTCCTTTTAGTAGTGTCGAGTCTTCAGTCTTCTATATTCAGTCTTTAGTCTTCCAATATCAGCATTCAGTAGCTTTGTTCATCGACATCGCTATACTCCGATCTAGGGATGGCAACGGATCCAGACCGGTCCGGATCCGTGGATCCGAATCCATTTTAAGGATCCGGATCCTCAAAAATCTGACCCGACGGATCCGGACCGGATCCGGAACATATATCAATATTTCGGATCCGGATCCGAGTTTAGATTTTAAGACACGGATCCGGTCCGGATCCCGCCTGTGGACCGTCAATTTTATATATATATATATATATATTATTTTATTATAATTAAATTAGTTAACCTAAATAATTTATATTAAATGCGTCTCGTCATTCAATTTCCCATTCCAAAATCCATTTAGTTTATATATATATATTATTTTTATTATAATTAAATACATAACCCCAACTTAAAACTCTTCAATTTTCTTTTCAAATTATTCCAAAACAAATATGTTCCAAATTTCATTTCAAATACTCTCAATTATGTATCTATCGGCATTCACTACGGGTCGCGTTACTTACACCATCGACGATCAAGTTGTTTGTTGCTTCCTACTTTATAGTAAATCAGAACTAACGCCTTCCAATATAGTGATAATTGTAGAAATTCTAAATAATTATTATAGTATTATTATGCATTTAGATTATTATGGTGTTCTTGTGAATTATAGTTGATTAGAATTTATTTTAGAAGCGAAAACATATGGATCGGGTCTAGACCACGGACCTGTGGATCTTATGGATCGGATCGGATTTAATTTTTTGGATCCAATGGATCCGGACCGGATCCGGACCAAAGCAAAAATCGGATCGGATGCGGACCCAGCGCATCCGGTCCGATCCGCCCATTGCCATCCCTACTCCGGTCTTTAGATTTGGTGGCACGACTTCAATTTTCACTTTTCAAGACGTGATTTTCGATCGATTCTTTTTTCGATATACTGACATCGATACTTCTATTAGTATAGCTGGCTTTAATATTACTTGAACTCTATCAACTTGGGTATATCCAAACTAACAGTTCTTCTATTGAAACTTGTAACAAAAAAGGCTAACTCCCTAATATGTAGCAGCTCTAATTACATCAGCAGGATAAACATCAAAAATATTGAAATCTAATTAAAACATAATATTTTCAATAGGTTATAAATCTTCCCAACAATAATTTTACATTTTGCATATAATATTTTTTCTCGTGAACTCTTGCAATATTGTTATTTTTAAAATCCCTTCGAGAATATTAAAATGATGAAACCTTCTAAATTAATAAAGAGGCCTACCGTCCCTCCTTTTTCAACTAAAAAAAAAAGAGATAAATGTATTAAATAATTGTTTGTCCACTTCTGAATTATAACGTTAAATCATCGAAATTCAACAGGTTAGACATTGTGGTCACTTTATCTTTCTTCTAGAGTTCGAGGGAGAGAAATGAGCACCGAACTCTAATTTCTCACTCGAAAATTGAGAATAAGTTTAAAACGAAGGGACCGGTTGGTTCAACGGGCAAAAAGAAAAATGAAGAAAACGACTGATTCCCAACTTCTCATTTTATTGGTTCAATACCTCAAGGGAAAGATCATTTTTCGACTATGTGCATCAACAAATGAAAATCAACATTTCCCTATAGTTAATAATAATAACAATATTTAACCATCATCATCAAACATAATAATCATAAACAATAAAAATAATAATCATAATAACAATAATCAAAATCATAACAATAATAAATGATAATTATAATAATGATCATAATAAATAATAATAATAATAATTAGTATTACTATAAATATTATTACTATTTATTATCGTTATAATCATTAATGTAAGTATTACTATTTATTATTTATTATTATTATTATTATTATTATTATTATTATTATTAGAGATATATGGTAACAGGGAAAGAGAATCCAAATTCCAAATCGAAAGAAGGAAATGGAAAAAGCTCAAACAGAGGAGTCCAAAATCCAAGTGTGGAAAAAGAAATCAATAAAAATGACAATCAAACACCCACCGAGAGAATTAGGAATTCGACTTGAGAAAAATAACTAAACGTATCACTGGGTCAATAATGAGCTCTTGCAATCGAAGATTGAATTGCGGAATTGAGGATCAAATTTTCTGCGAAATCGAATCAAAGTTGAGCCTTTCACTTCAAATCTAAACACAATTTATTAAGAGTAGTGCAAATCGATCACTTTGTTTTCGCTGCAGATCATATTGTCGGATCATACATCAAAGACGCAAACAAACATATTCCAATTCAACAAGGCATTGGCAAACACCATAAAGAACTAGAAGAGCAACAAACAGTACAAAATCCAAACCACGTTTCCTCCCCAAACTAACTGATAAAAGGAAACCATAAAATGCTCTCAAATAGCTTTGAGCATGTCCTCGGCGCTGCTAACATTGAAGGCACCACCATCCTCCAAATTCAATATCTTAACGACGCCGTTTTCGACGAACATCGCATACCTCCTCGACCTCACCCCCAACCCCACCGGTTTATCACTCAAATCGAGCTCGCACCCAATCGCTCGAGTGAAATCGCCATTTCCATCGCTCAACATCAACACATCATCCCCAATTTTCAAATCCTCCTTCCACGCCTTCATCACGAACGCATCGTTCACGGAAACGCAAGCGATCGTGTCCACCCCCTTCGCCTTAAATTCCGCCGCCTTCGCCGCGAATCCGGGGAGATGTTTCTGCGAACACGTGGGGGTGAACGCCCCCGGGACCGCGAATAGAATGACCTTTTTGTTGGATGTTAGGTCGGCGACGGAGACGGTCTGGAGCTCGTCCGCGGAGTCGAAGTAGGAGAGCGTAGCGTCGGGAAGCTTTCGCCGACGGAGATCGTGGCGGATATGCTGGGGACGGTGGAGAATCGTAGGGTTTGGGGGCGGCGGAGGGGGAGCGGGGCGGAATTGATGGAGAAGAAGGAGGTGGATCTCTTGTGTGGAGAGAGGAGAGAGAGAGGCTGTTTGATTTTCCGGGAGGAGGAAGCGAGGATCCTCGCGGCGGCGAAAGCGGCTGATGTTGCGGCGGTGGCTGCCATTTTAGCGGCAATTCGCGAGTGAAGTCTGGAGAGAACGTTCTAGCCTTCGGGAGATTGAAGCTGTTGGACTTTTATTAGGTTTTGGTGTATTATATATGTTGGGTAAGAATATCTCGCTATCTAGTATTACTATTTTCGTCTTATCTAACACAGATTCATTTTTTTTCGATATAATTATTTAAAAAATGATATAAAATAATTAAAGTAATAAAAAATAGATAAATTTTATAACTTTTGAAAAGATAATTATTTTCTAAAATGGAAACAGATCATTTTAGGTGGGACTAGAACCGACAAAATGAACTCGGCTCGAAAAGTCCGTCCTGAGTACCCGAGATTTGGATTGATTTATGCTTAAAAATTAAAGGCCCGAAAAAAATCTGGCCTAAAAAGTTCGTCCGAAAAAAACCTCGGGCCTATCGGACTTCGAGCCAAAAAGCCTGGGGTTTCGGGCTAAAAAAAGTCCGTCCGATATTCTATTAAATATATCTATTTATAATATTATTTAATATACATATCTATAACTTTTTAATAATATCAATTATATTTTTATATATATTTTTATAATTAAAATAATAATTTTATGTATTAAAAATTAGAAAAATGATCTAAAAAAAGTATGTCCATCTGCTCTTGGTTTGGGCTTCATATTTTTTGGCCCGAAAAAATGTAAAAAAAAGCCCGACGGGATCGGCCCGTTATTTTGCCAGCTATAGATGAGACAACCCAAAAAGAATACAAGTCATCTTGGATGAGACGAAGGAAGTACATCTATCTTTTGCAGTTTGTTTTTTTATACTTTCTATAATTTCTATGTACAATATATAACATTGAGTTTTTTTCTTCTTGGCATTCAATATATATCTAGCTTTCGGAGTTTGTTATTTTTTTTTCACTTCTTATAATATCTATCTACGATATAATTACGCTGACTTTTTTTTGGTTGATACTGTAATCCCTAATTCTAGACATCATTACAATCTCTATCTACAATATATAATTACGCTAGGATCTTCAAGTATAGAATTCTAGACATCATTTCTCAACTCTAAATCTCAGAAATAGCGACATGGCATCTCATGTTTTTTAATTAAACAAAAAAGAAACAAGAATTTTAGTATTTCAGCTCAATTATAGACCACAGAAGTATTGAGAATATACAGAAATGAGATGATTTAGAGTGGAAAACTCTATAATTTACGTGGTTATGTCACAAAATAGCTACAAGAAAAATGTAACAAGTAAAAACACAGTTGATATGAACAAAATGTGTATTTTTTCTCTCCATAGTCGATTCAACTGATTATGGTTTATTTCTGCATATTGATAATGAATTCATCCTATTACAAAGTATTTGCCCAATTTTAAGAATAAGAACTTACAAAAGAAATCCTGTTCTATAATGTACATTTTTACTGATAAAATATGCAAATCCTTTCAAGGAATACTCAATATCTTCTGCTTTTACACTGAAGGAGCAGCTGAAACACCCTCATGCAAGCTCACCTCACCAACTCCTTTAACACTCATTTCACAGCTAACGATCTTCACCTCCTCCACTCTCCCTTCCAACACTCAACATATAGGAGAACAGGATAATTACTCTCTCACCGTCTCAATCAGTTCATTATACACAACTCTATCGATAGCCAGCTCTGACCACGACATTTCTGCAACGAGTTTCTCCACAAGATCGAGCCTCTCCTTCTTTTTGAATACACTTATCAAGGGATGGTAAGTGCTCAAAGTAGGCGTCAGCCCCGACGCCTTCATCTTCTCCAACAACTCCAAACACTTCTCCGCATTACCTGCATCCGAGAAACCAGAGATCAAGGAATTGAATGTAATGACATCAGGGCCTTTCTTAGCAATGGTAAAGGCTAATTCTTCTGCTTCTGCAACCCTACCTATTTTACAAAGCCCGTTTATAAGCACATTGTACGTCACAATGGTGGGAGAAAGACCGCTCTTTGACATCTCACGAAGAACCTTAAAACCCTTCTCGACATTTCCTACCAAGCAATAGCCATTGATGAGCATGTTGTATATCTGCAAATTAGGCAGAACCCTTCTGTTAAGCATGTCTTCAAGCATAACTTCGGCCTCAAAAACGCGCCTGTTCCTGCAGAAGCTATTGATCAGAGATCCATACGTGACAACATTTGGCCTCAATCCATTACTTTCCATCTCATCAAGAATCTGCAAGCACTTCTCAAACCGGCAACCACGGCCATACCCTTCTATCAAGATGTTAAACGTCTGCACAACGGGAGAAACACCCTTCGCCCCATCCTTCCCACCCACTCATTCGCCTCCTCCATCCGACCCAATTCACAGAAATGGTTGATCATCGTGTTATAAGTGATGCAGCTCAGCCTCACCCCTTCTCTCTCCATCTCATCAATAGCCAAAACCGCCTTATCCACATTTCCCACCTTGCAATAGCCTTTGATCATGGTGTTCAACATCACGGCCGTGATCACAACACCATGCTCCTTCAACTTGCTCAAGAACTCCTCTGCTCTCTCCATCTTCCCTTCCTTGCACAAACCATTCATCAAAATGCTACATGTGTACTCATTCATCTTCAACCCTTTCTCCATCACGCCTACATACAACGCCATTGAAGCCTCGACATCACCACTCCTAGAGTGCCCATTGAAAAGTATACCATAAGTAAATCCATCAGGGACGAAGGCATGGGCGCGCATTTCATCTAAAACCCTCTCAGCCTCTCCCATTCTCCCGATTCTGCAAAGCCCCCCAAGCAAAGTGTTGTATGTCACAACATTTGGTTCCACACCATCACATTTCATCCTTTCTCTCATATCGAACGCTTTCTCTATATCACCTACTTTACAATACCCATCAATTAGACTATTGTACGTCACTCTGTTTGGGGATATATTTAACTGCGACATTTCATCGAACAGCTTCTCTGCATCGCCCACTCGCCTCTCCTTACACAAGCCACCTATCAAAACATTATACACAAATCCATTGGCCCTAATCCCGCATTTCTTCATCCCGTTCACCAATTCGAAACCTTTTTCCAAATCCCCCAATTTCACCGCGGACTGTATCGCTTTCCCATAACTGAATTTATCCACCCTCACGCCACAATCCACGGCTTCGGCGAAAATCCTGAGGGTCCGATCGAATTGTTTCGAGTTCACCAGAGATTCGAGAAACACATTGAAAGCCGAGAGAGAAGGGAAAGCGCCGTCGCTTCTAACCAAACTGTACAGCTCCGCGGCCTCATTTTGGAGGCTCGCCTCCGCGTAAACCGTGAAAAGCGCGTCGGTGAGAGGCGATTTTGTATCCGGCGTCGGGTACGATTGCAAGAAGGCAGCAAAGAGCTGCGAAACTGAATGATGAGGTATCAGGACTTTGAGGCGTCTCTTGGCGGTTTCGGTTCGATTCTGCTGAATGAGGACCCGAATGTTTCGGAGCTCTTCCAGAAGCTGGGTTTGGGTAGTCGGGTCTGGAGCGGAGGAGGTGCAGAAGGGTTCAGAGAGAGGAATGGAGCAGGATTTTGCGGGAAGGAGACGGCGGAAGCGTCTCGCCATGGATGTTTAGTTTGAACTACATGATCAAATTTCTTCGAACTCCTATACATTTTTTAAAGAGGTTTGGGCCGAAATAAAAAAGGCTCGTGGCCTATTAAACTAGGAGGGCGTTTTGTTGGGTCATTTTAATCGGGCCTAGCCTGATTAAGTGCGGGGAGTTAATGTACCATAAGTAAAACCCAGAAAGCGGAAGCACCTTCGGTCCTTCACTAGTAGGTGGTTTATTCGATCAGTTTTGATTAATCAAAATCGAAATGACCAATTCCAATAATCGGTATCGATATCGATTGGTTAATTGATTAATTTATTAGTCGATCAATTAGTTGGTTCGGTTATTGGATAACTAAAATTAACCGAATTTAAAAAGAATCATCATATTTAGCTATTTCACGATTGAACCTAATTAAATATTGTTGACAAGAAATAAAACATATTGAACACAAAATCATGCAGAATTGAAAAGGGAAGATTACGTTTATTCAGTTTGGAAACTCTATTTATAGAGCATTACAAGGATAGTGTTAACTTATCACTTGCCACATCAGCATAACAGAAATCTAACCTCCTAAGTCCTAATAGCTTAACTATTTATTAACAGAAAAACAGAATGCAAAACAGAAAGATATCTTAATAAATATAGGCTAATTTATTTATAATTTAATAACAACAACAACAACAACAACAACAACAATAATAATAATAATAATAATAATAATAATAATAATAATAATAATAATAATAATAAATTAATAGTTATTATAATTTCAGTTAGCCAACCATTATACTATCAAAATTGGTTAGGTTCAATTTATAGTCATTTGATTACGGCCTCCTAAAACGATCTACTAAATTCATCGAGTTGTTCCAAAGAATCAAAACGACTAATTATTAATAGTTTGGTTAGCGGTATACACGATCCGGAACCGAATAACCCCAAACCATTAATCGATACTGATTCGAATACCGAATTATTCGATTATTGGTATCTGATAAACGATTTGTTACGGTTGATTTCGGTAATAACCAATATCCATTTAAGCAACCTCATTGACTACAACTTCATTATGCACCTTCACTTAAATTGACCCCCTATTATCAAATAAGTTGCATTTTCTATTTTGATTCTATTTATAAAAAAAGTATATATGCGTGGCTCGTAGGAAAAAAATACGAGGATAAAATATATATTATAGTAACAGGCTCAAAGGCATCTCGTAAAGACTGCAGTTCTTCCAGCTTCTCCCAAGCAAATTTCTGCAAAACATTTTTATCTCTTTGAATCGTACAAATTAAATTATACTAGCACATGGACCTGAGTTAGTCTTGCTGTAAAATTTGTCTCAAATTCAGTTAGGAAGCAAATTCCATGAAAAACTCATAAACGAACAAATATCTTTATGTCATTTGCACACAGAAATGGAGAAGGTGTTGGTACCTAATTGATGTTTTGCCATTTAAGTAATTGACTATTGCTCTCGCATAGCACGTTGGAGTAATAAACTAATTAGTTTATCTGGATACTTGTCATTGTAAATGTGTAATTAATTAATAAACTATAGTTTAACTATATATTATTTGCAGGCGGAGATTTCTGGTTGGATGGATTGGTTGATATGGAAAGTTTCCTCCGGGTAGGTGGAAATTAAATATGGCATTTTTCAATATTGCCCCATTGTTTAGTTGGGTTCCTTAATTTCTGTAGAAATGGTTTCTTTTTTTTTTTTTTCTTTTTTTTAATGCAGAAATTTTTGAAGACTGCGTCACGGTGAACTCGAACCCGAGACCTTGGCCTCGGGCATTATCTTCGGTTCAAATTCTATTCGACAATATCATCATATTTTTTTTGAAGAAAATCATTTATATTTTGTATCTAACACTCCAATGAAAATCAAATTCCCGCATTTGTGTCGTATAAGTTGGAGTCGTTACATATAATCTGCCTTAAGTTTGCTTCTCATGCTTGTTGTAGGGCAGGGTCTACATTTCCTTAGTGTGCACATGTTTGCATAGCATGCTATAGTATTAGTTTATTTAAATAATATTAATTAACTAACAATTTGGGAAACTCTTTTTATGATAGAAAGAATTTTATAAAGCTCTCACATTATATCACACACATATAATCATAATGCTTTAATAAATTAAATTATCAAAATATTTACTTTGAATTGAGATATTTAATTCATAAATGTAAATACGACTAGTGTATATGAACTAAAGATTCTATTTGTTCCTACTACTAGATTTTATTTCCTTTGTTATTCAGTTCATGAGAAAAAGATGTGTATCAATATCTCGTGTTCATGCAACTGTTCACATGATTATGCAATAAGTCTTTTGTCATTAGCGACGAGGATTTTGTATTTTATTTCCAGTGGTTGGAAATATGATAAAAAAGCACCCAACTGCCCTCCAAGTACAAATTAAAATAGCTCAACCATGTTACAACCCCAAACCGAAACAATCACAATTTCGGAAGTTAAAAGTAGGGGTGAAAAAAATACCGAAAAATCGATATAACGAATTTACCGTGCCGAAAAAATACCGAAAATAACGAATTTTCGATATACCATAATTTTCGGTACGGTATGATACCGTACCGTTAATTTTTGATATGGTAACGGTATCAATTTTTGTTATATCGCGGTATACCGATATATACAGTACCGCGGTATATACCGAAAATTTTGGTATATACCGTTTATCGGTAGGGCTGTTAAACGGTTCGGTTTCGATTAACCGAACCAAATTTCTCCAAAAAAGTGGAACCGAAACCGAACCGTTTTAAATTTTCGGTTAACCGAAAACCGATCAATTCCGACGGTTCGATTTTCGGTTAACCGAAAAACCGAATTAAAATTAATTAATAATAAAAATAAATAAAATAATAATTAAAAAACTGAACTTATTATAAATAAATAAAATATTTAACAAATAATTAAAATAATTAATAAAGTAATAATTAAAAATTGATTTTCAAAATTTTTAATTAATTAATTAATTAATAATTAAAAATAAAAAAACGGTTTTTCGGTTTCGAACTGTTCGGTTATTGGTTAACCAATAACCGATTTTTTTTTCAACTCTGAAACCGAAACTGAATCGATAACCGTTTAGACACCCCTAATTTCGGTATACCCGATTTTTTTCAACTCGAACCAAATCGAACCGATAACTGTCACGCCCTCTAATCCAAATGATGTTAGAAGGCTGGAGCTTGGAGCAGTGATTACAACACATTTAATAAGAATAATCAAAGACTTCAAAATAATACTTATCGAACTCGATAATCAACCTTATTTACAAGGCAAAAGTAATTTACAGATATAAGGCTACAAGTCCTTAAACAGAAGGTTCGATAGTTTGGACAGAATAAGCTGTCAACATCAACATACAATAATATTCAAAATATGCAGCGGAAAGCATGTGAATGCACATATGACGATATACACCCAAGGTTTATTTCTTTTAAACATATAAATACCAAAAGACTTCTTACTACTCAACATCTCTTCTCCATCACCATCATCAGCTCAATCTGCACATTTAAAGACAAATATGCAGGGCTGAGTACAAGAATGCACTCAATGGCTCATGCCAAAATAATTTATCAATTTTGAATTACTCTACCCCATCACAGTAACACACGAGGTTTTTAATTTGAAATACTCGTGCTCACTAAATATTTTCGTCATTTTCCATAAATATCGACAGCAAACATTTTCCACATATGTATGATCCATATCCACCACAATAATTCACCCAACAATAATTCCCCATTGGAGAGGAGGCCTCCTCTCACGACGCCATGACCGCCGAGCACCCTTTCAAGACACGATCGCAAATAATCGATTGCACAAAATCCTTGCCATCTCGACACGGGATACGAATTCTCCATCATCCTTGTGGGTACTGAGGATACGAATTCAAACATGTCATAAATTGGGAGCTACCCAACAATATGCATCAAATATCATGGATTGAATACATACATAAAACATAAATATTTTGGGCAGGTAATTAAATAACTCATTTCATAAATATTGCTTGCAATAAAGCATCATAAATAAATCATTTGATAAAGGTTTATCAGTTCGAGTATAGTAAAGCCCACCTCTACTTTCGAACGTAAATTCTCGATCTGCGTGTTCTTTCCTCGTTGCTTGTGAGCCTTACGTCCCACCTTTACGCAAAATTTACGTTTAGTACGAGGCACGCTTTTCGAGATTTCAAAGTTTATTCAACTTTGATAAATAATATAATAATTCGAAGTCTTAATAAATCTTAATACGTCGTTTCAACGCGTATTTCAATAAAACAATTCTCGTACTTCGAGAGAGACGTAATATGATCTACAGTCTCATTTCAACCTTTTTGGTTAAATAATTAACGTATAATAACGTTATTCGATAAAATGATTTCAATTTTGAAATCTTTTCTCACAATTGAGATATTCTTATAAAAGTAATACGTTTTTCACGTATTAGCATATTTAACGAACGTATTTCGTACGTCAATTTCGAAAGTCAACCATTTTGACTTTTCTTAATAATTCTTTAATAAATCGCATTTTTAATATCTAAATTCAATATAAATCGATTTTCAATCGATTTCTTTTCATAAAGCTTTAATTATCGATTTTTCACACAAATTGATAAACTTGATTAATATTTTCTTTCAATATTAATCTTTTAATACTTTAAGCATTATTTTATGCTTCTAACGTTATTTAATATAACGTTTCGTCGTAAACATAATTACTATGTTTAATAATTCTCGAAATTTCAATTATGTCTAAAATAATTTTTAGACATATAATATATTATTATTCTTGATTAAAAAGGAATTAAAATTCCTTATTTTCAACATATAGCTCACGGCTATAACAACAAAATTTTCAAACTTGTTCCAAAAATTCCTCTAAATTCATATAGTGTATTATTTTACACTATGATCATTAATATGTATTAATATCACTATAGAAAATTTTGGAACTTCATCTATGTAATACTATAGGTCTCGAAAATCCTCCAATAATTATCAAACATTTTATAAAATTCTAATTAAATTATACTATGCTTCTACACTATAATATAGCACTATATCATCATAATATCATACTAGAATCAACATGATCATGCTTAATTCAAGCTTAGAGGCTCTCGGTTATTAAAAAAAAAATTGAGCATATAATAATAAAAAATTCTAGTAAATTCATGTAATGCGTAAT
Organism: Salvia rosmarinus; assembly: GCA_036937905.1. Lineage (NCBI taxonomy): Eukaryota > Viridiplantae > Streptophyta > Magnoliopsida > Lamiales > Lamiaceae > Salvia > Salvia rosmarinus. The sequence continues at coordinate 54,415,163 of CM072818.1, read as the reverse complement.
CAATACCCTAGATCAACAATATGCTATTACATTTCTTAAATTAAAATTGTACATCAACTTAGCAATTTCTACCTATTTTCGGTAGTTTTAAAAACCAAGCATAAGGTTTTTATAAATTTCCTAAAAATCACAATAAGCTTATACTTCATCATAAATCATCAATCCATTCTCAAATCATTCATTAAAATTTTCGACCATGCTCATATAATTTCATAACATGATAAATTTAATTTTAAACATGCTATATGCTCATAGATCATCCTAATACACATTATTTGTAAACAAGTATCATGCTTAGCATACTTTCATAATTAATAACCATGCTTGAAACCTAAGGTCAAACCTTTAGAAAATTAAAAACTTAGGATATAATCGAAGCTCGTTCGATTCCTAACCTTTTTAACGGCTTGGATTTAAAGTGCAAAGGATTATGTATCAAGGTTTTTGTGAAGAAGGAATGAAGAACTCAAGAGTGTTCTTTGGTTTCTTTGCTCTCGGTAATGTGTGTTTGAAGAAGTGAGGAATGAAAAGTGTTGTACACTTAATAAATATCAAATGAATTAAAACTACACACTACAACTTCCTCTCTCTCTCTCTCGGTAATTACAAAAGGAAGCAAGACAAAAATAATTTTTGTGAGTCACCATATACATACATCACTAATTTAAATATCTCTTACACAATATTTACTACATATGAAAAGTTTTTGAACAAAACAAACATATTTGACCAATTTTCTTTCTCATTGCCATCGACACCACATGAAGAAGGAAGGAAAATCTGATTTTCTTTGCTTCTTGCATGTATAAATATATTACACTCTATCCCAAATATTTTACAATCAAGTGGTATGAAAATTCAAGCTCAATTGATAAAAATAGTCAACATTTTGGCTCTTTCATGCCTCACACCATCCACTTGGTTAATTTCTTGGTTATAGTGTACATTAGACCACTTGCATGAATTAATTCACAACATAGCAATTCATGCTCCAAAATTGACGTGAATGGTGTTGTTCAATATAGTTCACGGCTATTTCATTTCTTATGAGCTAACATTTGATTTTTCATGCAAATTATACATATATATCATAATATATGTTTTAGATGATAAATTATATCATAGGAAAAATTATTGGAATTAATCCATAGGTAGAAAACCCTAATTCTCGATTTAGGGTTTTCGAGAATTACCATTGCTCAAAATATTATTCCAAAATTTTCTAGCATTATTTCAATGCTAAATAATATTCTAATTATATAAAATAATCATAGGAATTTAAATATCATAATTCCTTGATCATTAGACTTGATTCTCAAGTCATCTCTAAACGTTAACGTTTGAAACGTCTCAAAACGTTAATTATCGACTCATCTCAAAATGGTCGTAATAAAGCCGTAATCACTTTATTAAATTATTCCAATAATAATGGAATTAAATTCTAAGCTTAAAAACTTAGAAAATATCACGAGCATTTAAATATCGATACGTAATCGACGTAGAAATAATACTATTGAAATACGTTACATATTCGTGTTTCTCAATTCACACTCGCTTGTGAATAAAACATAGGAATTTATTATTCCAACAATAATCGAAATCATTATTCGATATATTAATAATCAAATTATCATAATAATAATATTCTAATTTACGAAATTAATATCGTAATTAGGCTTTTAAATAATCGGGGTATTACATAACCGTTTAGACACCCCTAATTTCGGTATACCGAAGTCCGGTATGATATACCGTAAAAGTCGGTACGATAACGGTATAAAATTTTATCATACCGTAATTTTCGGTATGCCGAACGGTTCGGTATTAATTTTTGCATATCGTAATTTTCGGTACGGTATCCGGTATGACGAAAAATTTTCGGTATACCTTACCGACCCACCCCTAGTTAAAAGTTTTAACAATTTTTTTTTCTTGAGAGAAAAAGTTATAAGTAATTTTCAACCTATGTATTTGGAGTTATGTATACTTGTTATCTATTACGCAAGCATTAATTTGACATGCCTAATGTTTCAATTTGTATTTTATATATATTGGTGATCTAATAAAAACCCTCATCATTCTAGAAACCAGACATAATTGTAATAGTAAAAATATATATATTATTTTATGCATTAAAATAATAATAATCGAGAATACATTATTTTACGCGTTAGAGAGTACATTGCATTTAGAAAAATCAATCTTAACTATTCATCAATCCAGATCTACGGATTAGATTGGTTTCTAGTTTTTAGTGTCTAAAACGAGGAGAGTTTCTATTTGATCATTCTCATATATATATATATATAGGGAGAGGTTATGGTGAGAATAGATATATGCATAAGAAATAAGAAAGAATCTCAAGCATTGATTTAAAAATAATGGATGTTCAGTTTAGTATTAAAATCATCCAAAATATGTCTTTGAAATCGTGTAAGGGGTAATATAGGAAAAAAAAAAATTCTCTCACCTTCCTTGCGTCCAGAATGTGAAGGGCACAACAAATCTTTTCCATAATTATAGGGAGGGTTATGGTGCACATAATTATAGTGCACGTATGATATTTAAACGACAATAAAAAATAATATTACACATATATATGTACTCGACAATATATGTACTCAACATTACATATATATATCACGTGCTACATGTTTAAAACAATATGCTACACAATATAATACTTAATGCAATGTTATATATTGAATATTATATCTTTGTTTCATTATATATCGTAAAATAATTATACATATTTTATAGTTATAATGTGCTATATATAATATAACATGTGCTATAGAATATATCAATTAGTTCAACAATGAATAATGATAATTATATCTATTGTTAAATATGTGTTACATATTTAACATAATATGCTATGCAATATAAATTAATGCAATTTAATATCTGAGACCATTATATCTTTGTTTCATTGGATATCGTAACTATTAACATAATATTTATAGAATAATGTGCTATATATAATAAAATATATGTTATAAGATATATAATTTGTGCAACAATACATACTTACAAGTATATCTTTTTTTAATATTGTATCAATAATATGTACTCAACATTACATATATGTATCACGTGCTACATGTTTAAAACAATATGCTACACAATATAATACTTAATGCAATGTTATATATTGAATATTATATCTTTGTTTCATTATATATCGTAAAATATTTAGACATATTTTATAGTTATAATGTGCTATATATAATATAACATGTGCTATAAAATATATCAATTAGTTCAACAATATCCACATTCCTTGATTATTTGTTACATCCGAAAGCAGAAAAATTAAATAAATTTTACGGTTGTATTGTTTTTACAAAAAACGTATTTCATCTTAAAATTTTCTTTCATGTTGATTATTCAATCGTCATAATTTAATTTCATTACAAACCATCTTAAGAATGAAAAACGATTTTTCAGATTACTCTATCTGAAAAAGCGTAAACAATAATAAAATAAAATGAATATGTAAAAAACATAAAAATCTCAAATGCATCATTACATAAGCGAAAAGCAATAAACATCGATAACAAATCGTCATATTAAAATTTGTAATTACATAACAAATGTAATAGAAATTAAAAAGTTTCATGTTCAAACATGTATTCTCCATTCGATAAGTATTATGTTACGCATGATTTATATATTTTGTATGTATCTATTCCAAATAAGCGAGCGTGTATAATTAAAGAATCATAATCAATCCTTTATTTATGTAAATCCACTTTTTAGGAAACTACCATATCTTATCTAGTAAAGAAATACTATAATGCCCTTATTTAATTAATCTGAGTAATTTGTAGCACATTTATGAAATAATTATAGCATTTAGGAAATAAATCTAAGCCATAGATCAATCATATTTAATGGCTGTAATCTATTCTCATTTCTCACACATATATCTATTCTCATATGATCTCTTCCCTATATATATATATATATATATATATATATATATATATATATATATATGGAGTGGATCAATGAGAACTACATCTTTTGCGAACTTTGCGAACCATGCATAAGGCGTTGAAGATGATGCATAAAGCGGTATAAAGTTGTGCATAGCGAAAACTTTTAAAATTATTTTGTTGTGAAACAATTTTACAAAGTTTTAGTTATGCTGTGACTCTTTTTTGCATTATCTTCAACGTCTTATCATGGTTCTCAAGTTCTCAAAAAGATGAGTTCTCACTAGATCCAACCCCTATATATATATATATATATATATATATATATATTGTTAATTAAAATGGCATTTGACGGAGATGACGATTATAAGATCACTTTCAAACCCTAGGAACATGATACCCAATAATTTGATTTTGTTGCAATTAAGATCACCTCCAAATTCGCTGATTCATCAAGCTTCCATTTGAAACAATTCTTATCGTTCAAATACTTGTGATGAATGAAACACCGAGCTCGGGAAGATGGATATTATGGCATATGAATGATGTCAAATAAAATAGTTGATTGCGACAAATTTAATAAAACTTGTCAGTATTAGTTGACAAATTTAATAAAACTTGTCAGTATTAGTTGTTGTTGTCGATTATATTGGTACTTCAATGAAATTGGTTGGAGTTAGAAACTATTGGACGTCAACACATATGCTATATATTTATCTCCCCAACTACGTCAAAACCTAACATTTAATTTCTCGAATTAAGGATTGCAACAACAAAATTTTGTTTGAAATCAAAATTTTAATGAATCGATAGATTTGAAATAATCCGAATTTCGATGAATATTTCAAATGCATTTAATTAAAAAATCCCATTATATAAGAAGAACGAACATGTTGAAAGACGAAAATACACCAATTTGGGGGACACTTAGCATAAGAAGAAACAAAAGAAAAATATATTTGTTTTTTCCCCCTTAAACATTATTACTAAAGAAAAAAACACTTATTTATGCATGAACTTTCTAAATGTCTAAAATTCCTGACCTAGAATATGGGAGGAAGTATCTTATAAACCTTTAAAACATTTTCAATTTTTAACATTATCTTTAGGAGAGATATTATAAAGAGGCATTATCTTTAATGTTTCAAACAGTAAAATGAGGCATACTTTAGTTGCGTGAGAGATATCTAGTTGGAACATACTTATCGAGCGACACGTGAGATTAATTTGAATTGAATATCTTGTTATAACTCATCTACATCGTTCTACTTACCATGCTTTCACTATTCCTAATTACTCTTTTGAATTTTCTAAACAAACACCCAATGCCGTGGTAGAAAATTTTAACTCGCAAATTAACAATGACGATACCTGATAAATCTTGTGTGTGCGAGATTTATTAAAACAGTAAAGAACACGAGAGGCTTTTCGTGGTTCGATCAAAAGAAAGATCTCGTCCACGGAGGTGATTCCTCAATACTTTCACTATAAGCGATTACAATGAGTGTATCTAAAAGCTCGAGTATTCAAATAGTTGCTAACCCTTCTACCTTCAATCTAACCTCTATTTATACATGTTGTGGATCACTATAGATTGCTGTGGATCCCTTGCCTTGTGGGATCCGATCTCTGAAGATAATCTTGATCCTTGAATATCTCCTTTAATATCTCTTCTTGGATTTGATCTTGAATAGGGTTTAGATGTTGGGCTTTGGGCATAATCGTGTAGGCCGTCTGTTAGGCCAGGCCAGTTCACTTGGGCCTGTTATTGGGCTTGAGCGGTTAGATCATATCCCATCAATACCTTTCATCAAAAAACAATGAAAATACCTCAAAAAGATGATGAAAAAAATAACAATGACGATTTACCACATATCAAATTAGACAATTATAATATTATTGGATGCATAGCATCTTTATTTGTAATGAATTACTCTATTTCTTACTATATACTATATTACACTATTGTCTATAAAGTCATCAAATTTGACAAACAAAAGTTTTTATATAGTTCTAGATATATAAATATTGCGTTTCATTTTTCTTTTTTTTGGTCAATTTAATACAGAAATTTAAAGGCCACGTCACGGTGGACTCGAACCCGAGACCTTTGGCCTCGGGCATTAACCACTCTACCACTAGACCAACACACGCACACAACGTTTCATTTTTCTAGTGCACCTCAAATATACGTAAGAACGTAATATCACATGCATGTCACGTTTTAGTTCTCGGCACCCTCGCACTTCGGTATATAGTAATTGGCGTAACATTTGGAACATATATATTATATATGTACCTATTGAAATGGCCCATAAATACCTATTGAAATGGCCCATAAAGTAGGACCGTAAACAAATCAAACAGTTCGTGAGTTATTCGAAGCTCGGTTCAAAAAAAGCTCGTTCGTTATTCGATCGTTTTATAAACGAGTCGAACTTGAGCCTCGAATCGAGCTCGATAAGTTAACGAGTCGAACTCGAGTTTAGAGATGTTCGGCTCTATAAGACTCGTGAACATGTTTGGTTCGAACTCAAATGAGCTACTTCGCGAACATATTTGTGAACTTGTTCCCGAACATATAAAATAATAAATTATTTATATATATTTAAATTGAAGGAATTCAGTGCCTGAATTACTACTTATTAACACTGTGTGAATGTTAGTAGAGTAATGTTACTAGCAATGTTAATAACATTCCGGGTAACACGCAATGAAATATAAATAACATACTGGGATAATTGGTGGGTTATGAAAATAACCCGTGTTGTCTCGCGACAACTAGCTCTATTGATAACTTAGAGCAGTTACAAGTGTTACACATGAAAACCTATCTACGGGATGCACTACCCCTATGATAAGTTACCTAGTCTAACACAAACAAACCGAATGATACCAACAAGCAAAAGCAACCGATACAAAGAGCGGACAAACAACACGAGCAGAAAAAAGGCGACTCGGTCTTCAACCCCACCCTTGCTCGCCTAGCAATACCGTGGTCGATGTTTACAGATTGGCTGCCTAACACCGCCTCAATTTAAGCGTGGTTGAATGTGCGTTTCTCTCTGCGTTCGGGTAAAATGACGAGTTGATCGGTGTCGGTTCTCTCGAATTGACCTTCGAAGCGTGCGTGTGAGAGAGCTATCTTGCAGCTTTTATAGAGGTGTTTCATGGTCTTCAAGCTTCAAATCCCACGTCCATAAACCTCCTATAACCGCCGCAATCCACTCATTATAAAGCGTCATTGGGCTGCTGCGGATGTTAGTGGAGATCATGCTCCCAGAGAATAGGAACTAACTTCCCATGATCTTGTAACCATGATCTAACTAACCTCCACTTATTCAAACTTGTTCCAACTACAATCCATGTTTATTAGATAATAAATAAAACATAAAAACGTAAAGGAAGGGAAAGATTACTTATATACAGTTACGTCTGGAGAGTCGAAGTTCAGCTTCAAGGATGACTCCAGGAATGTTGGCTGTACCCAGGATGTTACTAACATCGAATGTTACCAACATCCCATTCAACATTGGATTGGAGCGAACATTGACTCTAACAATCTCCCCCTTAATCTTTGCCTTCCTGCAAAAAAGCGAGTAAACCTTCCTGCAACAAAAACTAGAAAAACAACAAAAAGAAAAACTATTTACAGGGAAAAATTATATGTTATAGGATCAGATTTAAAGGAAAGTGTTAAAGCTCCCCCTCAATCAAACAAGAGGTAAAACCTCTAAACAATTCGACAAAGTGTTAGAGTAACACTCCCCCTAAAACATATAAGTAAGAGATTCAAACTCTCCCTAAATATGAGAAGGTCGGCCGAAGACCAAGACCTTGAGAAGTACCTGCAAACAAGAATCACATTCCAACAACAATGCAACCAACATGGTAACCGAGCCAACAACAACCATAAATCAAAAACGATTGCATCATTGCAGCAAGCCAAAGGTGTCCATACACCCATAAATAAAAATCACGATGTCCATGCATCACAAAACCAAACCAAATGTGTCCAGCACATAAAAAAAAACAAAGTGTCTAGCACTTAAAAAACAGTAACATCAGAAACAGAGGTAACATCAGAAGCAGCAGTGGCACTCCAGGACGCGCGCGCAATCTAAATCTACTCCTCCTTTTTTGTTGGAGAAAGGAAAGGGAGCTGATCATGCAGAATTTTGAACGAGGCATCAATTTGGGACTTGATGATCTCGACCACCTCCTTGTTGTAGTTGTGCAGCTTCTCACTAGCTTCCAACATCCGGTCCAGCTTGGCCTTTACACCACTAAATTTCTTGATAGCATGCTGAAGTTCTTGGGGATCCACAGGAAGATCCAGGATATCAGTGACTTCATCCTCATCAACATCCATGGAAGCCTTGCCTTTGGCAACCTTCTTGGATGTACCTGCATCAACATGTTGGGAAGAAGGAGAAGAGGAGCCTGCTTCAGAGGCTGAATTTTCAACGTCGTCTTCCTCCACAGTCAACTTCGTCCCGTGCTCAACATCCTTCATCAGAGCCTCAAAAGAGTCAGAGCTCTCAGAGGCAACAATCTTATTTTTCTTCTTGGCCACATTGGATGTTGGAGCAACATGCTTGTCCTTATTTGGTTTGTAAGGCGGATCCTTCACCCTATATCGATGCTTGAGCAGTTTGACAAACTCAAGGTGTTAACCTCCACCAATTCCTCTTTGGAGGTGTTCAAGCCATTGGTTGTCGTGACGGTAGATGAGACTTGGAAAAGCGAGTGTTGGAGCCCAGCGTCTTTGATGCTGCACGAGTTATACAAGCAAACACAAGCTTACCAAAGTTGAAGTCCAAGGACTTACCAACTTTATAGACCAGTTCAGCTTGATCTCGGGTAAGGGCTGTCGTGTTCTTGCTTGGCACCCAATTGTAGATGCAGATTTTGTGCAGTGCTGCATATAACATCGTCAGTGCAGTTGCTGCTGTCCCAGGCTTCCATGTAGACAACTTGTTGCCAGTAATGGTCTTCATCATGCTCTTCTCCGAAAAGTTCTCATCAACAACATCAGGCAATTTGAACAGTTTGTTGATAACAGAAGGGGTAAAATCATACAAATCACCTCTAACATACACCTTCCCGTATTTTTTAGACGCAACATCAGACACCTCCTTCAACATGTTAGCATAAAACTCCTTCACAACATTCTCATCATAAGGATAGATACCAGTCACAGTTTTCCACAACTTTCTTTCTTTTAACAAAACATCTAAACCATACTTAGGGAAGAAAGCATCATCATCCTTTCTTTCATTCAAAAAAAAGATCTTTTCATAACAAGGTTTTCATAGATGCTCTTAGCCTCACGAGAATAAAAGCGAGTGGAGTAAGCCCTTCTTACTTTATAATCCGATTCGGAATCTTTATCTGAGTTGCTGCTCGGACCAGACGGGGAAGGAGATGGAGTTTTGGTCCTTTTCCTTTTTGGCTCCTTCTTCACGGAGATTTTGAGTGGCTTCGCCTTGGATGTTGCAATAACACCACCCGCCTTGGTCGTGCAGGCGATTCAAGCTCTGTGGCAGAGATTGGGAGGACTTTGATCTGGTGCGACGAGGACCCATCGGTGTCATGGGGAGCATCTTTTCCTTGTCCTTTCGAGTAGATTTGGTCTCCTTTATCACTTGCACATCATCCTCCGATCCAACAGGGGTTTCGGCAGCAACATCCCATGTTGGTGCAACAGCTTCCTCTGTAACCTCTTCCACAGCAACATGCCCTATTGGTTGAACATCTGCCACTGTAATCTTTTCCTTAGCAACATTCTGGGCAGCGACGTTTCTTCCATCTCTGTCGTTGAGGAGGGCATACTTCCACGATCAGGAGCATCATCACCACCAGACTCCTGTAGGGCTTTGGGAGGAGATTTTATGGATTCCTCGCTTGTTGGTTCAGCATGAAGTACAAGCTGTAGACTCTCCGGTGCATCATCATTGGAAGTTTTCGCCTTCTTTGACACCGGAGCTTCCGTCTTCTTCTCCGGTGCTGATTTCTCCCGAGCCCTCTTCTCGTCTGCCTTTGCTGAGTACAGGACGTTGATAGGCACATCATCTGGATTTTTCTCGATGTCCTCGACAAGATCATCGTAATAGGCTCAACATTCAAGCCTACTTCCTGGGTTTCAGTAACATCGGGCTGTGTGCCATCAACCATTTTCACAGACGGAGAGATGAGTAAAGGTTGAGGAAGAGAGGTTTGAGAAGAAAGAAATTGAGGATTTGGAGAGAGGGTTTGAGACGTTTCAGCTTTTTGGAGTGAGAGGAGGTGTTTGGCGGCAGCTTCAGGTTTTCCAAAGTCTTTAACTAATGATGAGAGCAAGTTGGCCCAGTTTGGATCCGTGTTGCTCCGTTTACGCATAAAAAGCGATGAACAGAGAAACTAGAAGCGAAGGGTTAGTTGGCGTTAGTGAGTACAAATGAGAAATATAGAACCCACGATAATAAACACACAACCACACTCATAAGGAGAAAACCCTAAAAAGATCTCCAAATCCCATAGAATAAGCATGACTAAGCAATAGGATAAACATCACACATTCATCAAGAGATAGGATAATCTTCAAGATAAGAATCAAATAAGTTCCCAGAAAATTTGAATCACCTTCAGATTAACCAAGGGCCCGGAAAACAAGGGAAAGCGAGAGAGATAAGGGGTCATGCAGATGCCTAGACGCGAAACAACATCTAATGTTGGTAGTCAATGTTAGGTCAAAGCTGTCAACATTCTCACCCAACATCTCTGTTTGCCTTACACAGAAACCTTTGTTCTTTAGAACAGTTTTGTGGGATTATTTTTGCTAACACCTTTTTTCCCTGAGAACATTGTCGCCGTGAACGCCGTGCCCCGAGTACTTAGATGAGAGCTTTTGAATAACATCCATTTTTGTGAAGTTTTCTGACCATTAAGCCTCACTTTTGTGCTACAGGTCTTATAACATCACATGTTATTTTGATCAACATCTGTTTATAGCACTTAACACAGATAAATTGAGGTGGAAATGTAACTACTTTCTCCCTGCGAAAGACAGTAACATTAGAAAAACACATGCATATGCCTAAAGAAAGAGAAAAACAAACACAAGCAACAAAACAGAATGTTGGGGGCTAAACAAAATCCTAAGTCCCAACATTCAGACCACATACACCTAAACTAGATGCAACAAAGGCCAAGAGACTTCCTAAGGTGAGAAAATCTCTCGTAATACAAGGCTTTGGTGAATATGTCAATAACGGTTCTCTGTCTGAGCAATTTAATGCATATGAAGTTCTTTTCAACTAGATCTCTTATGAAATGGTGTCTGATATTAATGTGTTTAGTGCGAGAATGTTGTACAGGGTTTTTGGAGATGTCAATAGCACTGATATTATCACACAACACGATAAGGATGTCACTTTTCATACCATAATCTTCTAACATCTGTCTCGACCATAGCGAGTTGAGCACTGTGACTTGCGGCAGAGATGTATTCGACTTCACCGTCAGAGTGAGACACAATTTTGTTTCTTGCACGACCATGACACCATATTGTTGCCAAAGATGTAACATCCACCTTGGTGCTCTTCCTATCATCCGCATCACCTACCCAATCAGCATCACTAAAACCCACAATAGAGTTAGTGTCTTTAGAATACCACATTCCAAATTCAGTTGTTCCAGCAACATAGCGGATGATCCTCTTGACGGCTTTCAGATGTGACTCATTTGGCATAGATTGATATCGAGCACACACACCACACTGTACATAATGTCAGGTCTGCTTGCAGTAAGGTACAACAGACTTCCTATCATTCCTCGGTACGATGTTGGATCAACATCTACGCCAACATCATCTCTACCCAGTTTGTCACTGGAGCCCATGAGAGTTCTCATATGCTTGGCACTTTCCAATCCGAATCTTTTGACTAGTCCCTTTGCATACTTGCTTTGTGAGAAAAAGATTCCCTCTGGTGTTTGCTTAACTTGTAGACTAAGGAAGTAGTTGAGCTCACCTACCATACTCATTTCAAAAGTTGTTGACATGGCTTTCACAAAATCTTCTACAAGAGCAGTGTTAGTCGCACCAAACACAATGTCATCAACATATATCTGAGCAATGATAATGTGACCACCATGTTTCTTAATGAACAAAGTCTTGTCAACTTGACCCTAGTAAATCCAAATTGATAAGAAACACGAAGAAGGCGTTCATACCAAGCACGAGGCTTGTTTCAATCCATATAAGGCATTTTTTAGTTTATAAACATGCTCAGGTTTGTTTGGATCCTCAAAGCCTTTAGGATGTTCAACATATGCCTCCTCAGACAACATTCCATTTACAAAAGCACTCTTAACATCCATTTGCAACAAAGAAATTCTAAGTTGACAAGCAATAGCAAACAAGAGTCTAATGGATTCAATCCTAGCAACAGGAGCAAATGTTTCATCAAAATCTATCCCTTCAACTTGAGTATAACCTTGAGCAAAAAGTCTAGCCTTATATATTCCTAACAACATTCCCGTTCTCATTAGATTTGTTCTTGAAAATCCACTTGGTACCTATCACATTTTTATCACGTGGTCTAGGAACAAGATCCCACACATCATTGCAAACAAACTGATTGAGTTCATCATGCATAGCATTTATCCAGTCAACATCTAGTAAAGCCTCCTTAACATTCTTAGGTTCAACAGAAGACAAGTAACAAACAAACTCAACTTCTTCACACACAACAGACATGCATGCAATTCTTACCATATCACGGTAGTTCACTTGTCCTTTCTTCCTCGTTTTCATTTGACCCGAGGCTTCACCAATGATTTGATCTTTGGGATGGTTCTTCATAATTCTTTCTGGAGGGTCACGTTTGACTGGATCATGAAGTAAATCTCCACCATTATCATCTCCATCACTGTCAGAACCACTTCATTTGTCTTCATTCGATGTTGTGTCACCACCGGATGTTGGACTAACATCGGGTTGCACATGTTGTTCATGAGCTTGCTCGGGTATAATGTTGTTCATGAGCTTGCTCGGATAGCTTGATCCTCTAGTAAGTCGAAACATCTTCTTTATCGCACTGTCGGATCGCAATACTTACCATATCATCAAAACCACATTCACGGTTTCTTGAATGGTCTTAGTCCATTAAGAAGGTTGTACACCCTATAGGCATCATTTGTTGGCATAGTAGCCAAGGAACATTCCTTTGTCACTTTTAGAGTCAAGTTTAGTCAAATGATCCCTATCATCCAGGATATAGCAAACACAACCAAAAACATGAAAATATTTGAGGTTATGTTTTTTACCCTTCAAGATCTCATACGGTGTCAACATTGTACTGTGTCTCAAATAGAATCGTTGATGATGTGACATGCATGTTAATCGCTGGTGCCCTTTTCTTTTCCATTTTTCAACGGAAAATTTGGGCCCCCCACGACCTTTTCGAGAGATTTTTGTATGCAACATTGCTCTTACCATCTCCTGAGGAGAGTGCGATTCTTCCTCTCAAGAACTCCATTCCTTTGTCACTGTGGTGTCATGAAAATATTTGAGGGAGAAACTCATGAAAGATACCATTGTTAGCACAAAATCGAGAAGCACAAAATCAGAATTATTCCCTCCCATGATCGATTCGATTCGGATAACATTCGACCATATTGAGTAAGAAACCTTTATAGAGTTTTTGAAACGAAAGAAGGTCTCAGATTTTTCACGCATGAACTCAACCCAAGTATACCGAGAGTAGTCATCAGCACACACAAGGACATACCTTTTTCCACCTAGGCTATCAACTTCAATGGGACCCATTAAGTCCATGTGAAGGATTTCAAAACATCTTGTGGTGCTGCATGTTGATAACATTGGATGTGAAGTTCTAACATGCTTCCCCTTTTGACAAGGTCCACACACAACATCATTCTTGATCACCAGCTTTGGGAGTCCACGAACAACATCATTTGTTATAAGCTTCTGGAGATTCTTCAGGTTAACATGCCCCAGCCGTTGGTGCCACAGATCCACTTCACACATCTTGGCAAAATGACAGATGTTGTCATTGTCAGTCTTGTAGCAATTGTCGAGGACCTGCTACCTACCATCACACATTTGTTGGTTGTGTCAAACACTTCACAAATGTTCTTATCAAACTTGACAAACATCCCGTCATCACATAATTGGGATAGCGACATCGATCAGATTAGCCTTCAATCCTTCAACATGGTGAACATTCTTGAGTTTTGGGAAGTCTTTAACATTCAAAGTTCCCTTGCCAACAATCTTGCCTTTGGCACCTCCTCCGAAGGTAACATTCCCACCATTTGTTGGAACATAATCGATCGAAACTCTTGTTGCATGTCATATGCCTGGAACAACCACTATCAAAGTACTAATTGCAGGAAATGTTAGCATGAAGAGAAGTGAAAACAACATTGCATTTGTTGGAGAAAATGTTATCAGTCATGACCGAAATATTTTTCAAGGAACTCCCAACATCAGACTGATATTCTTCAAATATCTGATTTGCAGATGTTACAAGAACATCATTCAAATACTTCTCACAGTAAGGTTTGATATGCCACGGTGCTTGACAAGAATGGCACACATAGGGTTTCCCTTTCAAATTGTTCCTCTTCTTAGACTTTGGGAATTTTCCTCCATTTGACCTCACAAACACATTAGCATCTCCTTCTCTAACAAACACAGGAGCACTGCAGTTCCCATTCAACATATTAGTGTTACCAGAATCAAAACCAATACCATGAATCCCAGCAGATTTATGAGATAACACCTCATCAAGAGAAGCAGTGCCTTTGTTAAACCTATCAAAGGTTTTCTCAGCTTTGTAAACTTTACCTTTCAAGATAAAAAGCTCAGCATCCTTTTTGGTAAGGAGAACTTCTAACCTCATGACACGATCTTTCAAAGTTTGATTTTCCTCTAACAGCACAAGGATGTCCTTTCGTTGCTCCTCACATTGAACATCAATATCATCACAGAGAACTCGAAGGTCACTAATGGCTTTGAGATGATCAAACTCCTTTTCCTCAGGGACAACAACACAACAAACATTCTCTGGGGTAACATTAGTTTCATCAAGAAGAGTAATTTCATACCAGTTTGTTGATGATGTTGGGAAGATGTGTCCATCAATATTAACCATGGTGTTCTATTCTGGACCAACCTCTTCTTCTGTCTTCATCACATCATCCTTGTCAGAGAGCTCTTCCTCATAACATTCTTCCGTGTCAGCTATGGCTTCAATCATTTCAGCCTCTGACTCATCAACATCTTCGATCGTTGTAATAAGGATAACTTTCTCTTCCTCTGTGTCTGAGTCATCACTCAAAGAAGCAACATGACTTGCCTGAGCAACATTGCCAGATTTTCCATTCTGTCGAGAAGACATTTACTTCTTTCTCGCTACTGTAGGGCATTCATTAGCATAATGTCCTATCCCTAAACATCCCCTGCACTGCACATTGTCAGTAACGTTATTCTCAAAGATAGGATTTTTGAATGATCGTGTAACATTGAGAATGTTAGTAGGACTTGGAGATTTCCCAGCAGCGTTTCCAGACATCCTTCTTGGATTTGAGCTTTGTTTCCCATTTTTCAAAGATTTAACCAAATTGTTGATTTTTTTGGTCAACATAGCTATGTTGAGATCAACCTCATCGAGCTCATGTTCATGATCTGAAGACTCAACATTATCAAACACATTAGAGTCTACTTTGGAGTTTTCAGCACGGAAAGCAACTTGTCTGGACTTATTATAGTTAACCTTTTGTTGGTCAAGATTCATTTCAAAAGTAATCAATCTACTCACAAGATCACCTATCCTCATGGTGGCAACATCAAACGAATCTTCAATAGAGGAAATTTTCATGTTATACCTTTCCGGTAGAGACCTCATCATCTTGCTTACCAACTTCTCATTTGCAATAGGCTCTCCAAGTCCAACAGCCTCGTTAGCAAGGTCACTCAGCTTTTCATAGTATGCTTTGGTATGGTCTCATCTTCTTGCATCCTCAACATCTCAAATCTCATAGTCAACATTCTTCTGCGTGTTGCTTTAACACTTGCTGACCCCTCACATTGTTCCTGTAGAATAAGCCAAGCATCTCGAGCTTCTATGCAGTTAGAGATCAGCCGAAAACAAGGAACATCAACACAGATAAAAATAGCATTTAAAGCTCTCGCATTGAGATTAGAGATGAGTCTTTCTTCAACAGTCCACTGGTTCTCATGTTTGTTGATGACAACATCATTCACCGCCTCACGTGGAGAGTCCACCATTCAATACCGCAAGCCACACACGCTCATCTATGGATCGGATGTACATTGTCATGCGCGACTTCCACATGGCGTAGTTCTTCCCACTACTATCAAGTGCTGGAGGTCGAACGGAAGCATTTGTGGCATCCATCAGTAGTAATATGGCACTCAGGAACGATCTTAGTTCGTCAAGAACCCACTCTGATACCAATTGAAAGAATTCAGTGCCTGAATTACTACTTATTAACACTGTGTGAATTTAGTAAAGTAATGTTACTAGCAATGTTAATAACATTCCAGGTAACACGCAGTGGAAATATAAATAACACACAGGATAATTGGTGGGTTATGAAAATAACCCGTGTTGTCTCGCGACAACTAGCTCTATTGATAACTTAGAACAGATTACAAGTGTTACACATGAAAACCTATCTACGGGATGCACTACCGCCTATGATAAGTTACCTAGTCTAACACAACAAACCAACAAACTGAATGTTACCAACAAGCAAAACAGCCGATACAAAGAACGGACAAACAACCTGAACAGAAAAAGACGACTCGGTCTTCAACCCCACCCTTGCTCGCCTAGCAATACCGTGGTCAAAGTTTACAGATTGGCTGCCTAACACCCCTCAATTTAAGCATGGTTGAAGGTGCGTTTCAGTTAAAATGACGAGTCGGTCGGAGTGTCGGATTTCTCTCTGAATTCAGCCTTTCGAAACGTGCGTGTGAGAGAGCTATCTTGCAGATTTTATAGAGGAGTGTTTCATGGTCTTCAAGCTTCAAATTCCACGTCCATAAACCTCCTATAACCACTGCAATCCACTCCGTTGTAAACTGCCGCTGGAACTGCTGCAGATGTTAGTGGAGATCATGCTCCCTAGAAAATAGGAACTAACTTCCCATGATCTTGTAACCATGATCTAACTAACCTCCACTTATTCAAACTTGTTCCAACTACAATCCACGTTTATTAGACAATAAATAAAATATAAAAACGTAAAGGAATGGAAAGATTACTTATATACGCTACGCGTCGGAGAGTCGGTTCACAGGTCGACTCCGTGAATGTCGATCGCACCTGTGATGTTACTAACATCGAATGTTACCAACATCCCATTCAACATTGGACTGGAGCAAACATTGACTCTAACATAAATAATTAAAATAAATACTAGATTACAATATATATGTTAATTATAATTATTTAGCAACAAATAAGTAGATAGATGAAGTATTGATACTAAATTATTTATATATTTAAATGCTTAAAATAAATAATAAATTACAAAATATATGTTTTAATATAACTTTCATTTAACTTACATAACTAATTAACTATGAGATAATTTATACTTGTACAATATGTTGGGAAAATTCCTAAGTATTGGAAATACTGGAAAATTTTGAGTTTCAGGAATTAATCTATCTTAACTATGTGTTTTGATTAGATTCCAAAATCTTTGATGATTATTTTGTTGAAGTAACCTATGCTACTGACTTGTTCGCAAGTTTCGTGTTTATGTTACAGGTTTCAACAGCGAAACTACCAGCTTAAACAGACCCAAAACTGAAGGAGTTCAAGCAGTACTGAGAGTCAGTCATACTGATAAGAGTATCGGTATCAATGCATATGATAAAAAAGTTCAACTAAAAGATTGCATGCTGAAGACTGAAGACTGACAGAAGGCCAACTAATGTCTGAAGACTGAAAGTACAAGCAATGATGGAGATTAAAGCTACTGGAGTAAAGTTAAAGACTGAAGATTGACATCAGAAGATTGACGCCTGAAGATCGAAGACTGAAGACTTAACGTTGAAAGACGAGTAGGAGTCGAGATATGACTAAGTGTCATATCGGGCAGCTGATTGTCTTTGAGAAAGTCAAAGATGGGTACGAAAAGTCAAAGATGATTGCCAAAAGTTAAAGCTGATATCCCGGAGTCAAAGTCTTTCGAGAGTCAAAGCTGACTATCAATTTATACATCTGATTGAAGCATCATACTGACGTAGGAGTTCTAAGCTGACAAGACACATAGTCTAGACTGCCGATGATAAGGAGATGCAACCTCGACTAGTCCAACCTGAAGATAAAGCTAATAAAACACTGAGTCAACTCATTGAATAAACACAGAAGGATTTTAGCCTTGAGTGTTTGACTCGCCATGTATTGTAGCGTATCTGCAGAAGATCCTGACATGTCATACCACATTTTCAGTGTTGCAGAGCTATAATGTATGATGATGCAATCTTTTGTCAGAAGACATACAGAGATTCTCAACGGAAAGAAATCAGAAGACAAATAGAAGGATTTGAATGGTTATCCTTCCAACGACATTAGAATCCAACCTTTGAAGGTTATCGAAACGTCGCATATTTGAATTCTTAAGTATTCAAGCTCAAAGCTCTACATCAATCAAACAACGATATCGAAGAAGGAATTTTTCATTGTATCGGCAAGACTCAAGAGCTAAAATATAATTATCAGCTCGAGACTTCAACATACATTTTCTTACGTCTAGGATATTCACCCTGTTTATCTTAAGCCTAGACTTCTTGAGTTTATCATCTGTGATACTTCATATCCCAAGTTGGAAAACTACTATACTAACCCCCACCCCAAAAAAAGTTAAGTAAGAGTTTGGGTAAGTAAGCAACAAAGTGTTAGTTGCTAAAAGCTTGGTTTCTAGCACCCATAAGCTAGAGGTTAAGTCGACTGCACCCTGAAAGCAGTTAGTGGTCTAGCACCAGCAAGCGTAGGAAGAACGCCAATTTAGGCATAATGTCCGTGTGGAGTAGAGAAAGTTGTGAACTTCTTATTCTCTTCCTCCATGCGAATCTGGTAAAAAACTGACTTGCAATCAAACTTAGAGAAAACTTTAGCATTCCTAATGCAGTTGATAAGATGTTCTCTATTCGGGATAAAATATCTGTCAAACTCTAGAATATCAATAATTCCTTTGTAATTAATAACTAATATGCGTTTACCTCTTTTGATCTCACCATGATTCCTTACCAGAAATTCGGGACTGCTATAAGGCAAGTTCCCTAGTTCGATTAACTTTAAATCAAGGTATTCCTTGATTATTAGCCTCATATCCTTCTGATCCATGAGGTTTATCATGATAGGTCTGAATCTAACAAACTTGAACTCTTTTCCTGGCTTAACTTTCAAACTAGCTTCGAGTTGGTTCCTATTCCATCATGTCAAAGGGTTCTCGTTGTAACAACATTTGATTTTCTTTTGACATCCTTTAGAGCAACATGTACACATTCTCCAATATCCTGATTGGATATTAGAGACGCTTTGAGGATTTAGATTTCCTCATCATCCAGATCTTCGCCCAGGTTTGTAATCCCACAGCTCAGCAATGCCTCGTTAAACCGCGTTTAATCCTCATCTTTGAGTATCAAAATTTGCCTTCATCACCACACTTGCTGTGAAATTCGATTGATATTTATAGATTCTTGCAATCGCTGAACAATGATCTTGTGGTCACAATTAGTTGTGAACACCAATTTTCTCATTTCATTGTCCTGCATAAACTTCTTAGACATTTGAAAAAATTATTTCTCAATAGAATATCAGCTCATGTGTAATTGGAAATAGATCGGTGGAGTCTGAACCTTGTAATTTTCACCATGTCTGGGCAGCTAGCTTTAGCTACCTTCTTGAAGATATCTTGTATCTCAATAAACTATTTCTCCATATATAACTTCGTATGATGTGAGTTTGAAAGAACATAAGATACCTGATAAGTTATGGAATAAGGTTTGTTTCCCTTATCCACCAATTCCATCCTTTTGAAATCCCGATAAAGTGTCAGGACTCTGTTGAAATCGAAATTTTTGATATTATATAAAATCCTCAGATAGAAGATTGATATGATCTGTTTAGCATATAGATTCCCTGAAATGGTTCCCAACACTGAATCAATATGATTCAATATCCTCTTATCTCAAATTGCGATATCAATTCGTGTATCAACTCCCTGTCTAAGAATGGATTTGGTCATCAACTGGACTACCCTAATATGAATCCAATCCATCGTGTTAGCAATTTCTGGCTTCATATTTTATAGATATTCTCTGATACCACTTGCTGGTATTAGTTGTATCTCCACTTGATTCCAAGTAAACTGGGATGGAAGCAACACCTCACACCTCATGCCTCTGTAGACAACATTGTGTCTCCTCTTTACTAGACTTAATTTTCTTAAAACATGGTCTATTTTTTCCCACTACTGAAAAGCGTGATATTTTTGTAGACTCATGGTTTTATTCATGATTGTATCCATCAATTTATGTGATATGATGGTTTGGCTAGTGACCCTTAGCTCATCTCTGCACTCTTGATGGTGCGCCTCTCCTCCTGTCGGAATCTGATTCTAAGTATTCATCAGATTCTTCTTCTCCATTGAAGATTTTATCGTGTTCTTATGTACTCTCATTTGAGGGTATATCTTCGAATTGTTATACTTGTACCAATTTCTGATAGTATATGACATCATCGATGTCTGGTGTAGACTCAAATTTATGCATTCCTCTTTGCTCTTTTTTGTAGGTAATTTGTGGAAATATGCTCATTTACACCATACGTCCAGCAGTTGCAATCCTCCGAAACTTTCATTAGCTCTAATGTGAGCTTGTCGGAAAGTCTTTTTCGTCGGTGTTTGCTCTTAAGAACTGAATCCTTGAGCTTGATACCGTTTTTTTGGTCTGTTCTTTTATCCAGATTTATAATATCTGGGTTTCTCTCGTGATCACATCGTCCTTAGCCTCCAAAAACTCTTCTTTTATGTCATTCCCTTGTTTTAAGGTTGAAATATGTTCTCCTTTCTCATGTTTTGATATGATAGTTCTCCTCTTATTTCTGTTGGAAGATCTATCATATCACAAATTAGCGGGGTTGATTTGTTGATATTTCTCAATCTCTTACGATTCCTGTGGGTGGTTGCTTATTGACACCATTCAACGACTTCCTATGAACATAGGACATTCTTCTTGATACGCTGTCAGCATATGCTTCAGGTTTGTAATCCCTGATGAACATCTCCCTCTATGGACTGGGGAAATTTTAGGTAAAATAATTCTTTTGCAACATCTTCATTTGCCGTATTCAGATGTTGATACTTGGTAATAGTTGAAGAAATTTGTTGAGCGTCCTTTGTTCTAAGATCACCAGTCTCAGATTGTATAGAGCCAATAGGTATTTCTTCCTATTTTCTTCGTTGTAACCCTCAAAGTGTCATTCTCCGAGAAAATAGATTTTGAAGGTATTTGTCATGCCCTTCACCAGGTCTTCATGATAATCCTATGTGAGACCTCTTTCTTTCGTTCAACTGAACAATATTCCTAATATTATTTTACTATTCCTGCTAAACTGGCTTTAAGAACCTTAACCAAATGAAGTTTTTCAAGGTTCAGTGTTGCTACTGCAACCATCATTGATGTTTCCCTCTCATCCATGATATCTTCCCAATATTTGAAACTAAGTTCGTTAAGATCGAGCGTCAATCAATAGGGATGAATAGGCTCTCCAAGGTGACTTTCCCGACAGGTGTGTCCTGGATTCTGGGTATGTGCCTCATTTCTCATAGTTTGATTATGTCTTGTTCTGCTGCGAATTCTACATCACGTCCTTGGCCAGCTTTATATTGTCCTCTTGATCTCATAGGATCAATAGGTATCATTTTTTATGATGAGATACGTGGCTTCTCCTTTGTGATATCCTTGTTCATCTTCAGATCTACCATATTGAGGTTAGCAAACGATTCTACTAACTCCTGTAACTCGTTTAATCCCACTATTTCAAGGGTGTTCATTTTCCTTTTTCAAAAGTCGAATTATTCTTTCAGATCGAGCTTTGTCATCGATTGTATATGTAGATGAAAACTGGTTTCCACCCATATGTCTCTTGACAATTCTATGGCCCGCATCTTTTTCCAGGCCATCAACTTTTTTATGGATACTCCGCAATCGGGTGAGAATCTCATCCTACTGCATAGATATCCTGCTTAGCTCCTGTGGTAGACTATATAGGTTGTTGCCGTAATACTGCACTTAGAGTCGACAAAATGAGCTCGATTCGAAAAGCCCACCCGGGGTACCCGAGGTTTGGGCTTAAAAATGAAAGGCTCGAAAAAAATCAAACCTAAAAAGCCCATCCGAAAAACCCCGCTACCATCGGGTTTCGGGCCAAAAGTCTTGGATTTCTGCTAAAAACCCACCGATATTCTATTAAATATACATATTTATAATATTATTTAACAAACATATCTATAATTATTTAATAATATTAATTATATTTTATATAATTATTTATATTTTTACAATTATAAATATTAATTTTATATATTAAAAAATTAAAAATGATTTAAGAAAAGCCCGTCCGTTCCAAAAGCCCTCCGGGCTAGTTTGAGCTTCATATTTTTAGACCCAAAATATTTTAAGTAGGCTCGACCCATCGAAAAATATAAAAGTCCGACCGTGCTGGGGCCGGGCCTGCCCGACTCATTACTTTGCCAGCTATAACTGCATTAATTGTCTTCTACATCTCTCTTAATTCCACCGAATTTGAGGAATTTGATGTAATTTTCTTGAAGTTAGAGCATCTGTTGCTCATTTGTCTTTTGCATCCATCAACCGTGTGGTGGATGAGTATCTTTGATGATTTTCAACGTCTCATGAAGTTGGGCGTTGATGATAACTCTTTCCTCGGCTACCTCAAATTTGTGTGGACAGCTCGAATATCTTGTTCTGGCCCACTATTTTGAACATAACATTCAAAACTTATTTTAGTGAATGTAAGAATATCTCTTAGATGTCCTCCCTTTCTCTCCAATTTTTGGAGAAAAACCTTTATGCATCGCATCTCATATAAGGGTTCGGATCCATGATTTTCCTTGGAGTCTCCTCCGCTAGGAGAATATATTATTAATTAAATATTATATATTTTCTTATTAAAAACCTTAGCTCGGATACCATTTTAGAAGTGTCGGATCATAACAAAACAAAGTATAGAAAATTGAATTACCATAGCCAAATAAGTGTGCTCTTAACTATTTTAGACAAATTTAAAGGGCAATTCAAACATTGGGGTATTTCATGCATGCTTTTATAGAAAATGTTAAATTCTACATACACATTATGATATTGGCTATTTCATGGGATTAACACTAAAAATGAATATGTATAATTTGAAAAATAAAATTACGAGTTAAATACAAGTTTGACAAATACATTAAATATATGTCAAGATAATTATAATTTAGCATTAAAATATATAGTATAATAAATAATTATTTGCCCATAAAAGTATGAATTATGCATCAATTCTGATTCTATACATGACTTAAAAAAATACATGACTTAAAAAAAATGAATGACTAAAAAAAAGAGTGACTAAAGTGAAAATAGTAGAAATTCGCAACCACAAAAAACAGAATTTAAGTCATCATCCATAAAGATAATACTCCTCAAAAAAACGCAAGATTTAATTCATTTTTCATCAAGTCCACCAAAATGTGCACTTTCCTTTTTAAACATCAACTTTACATTTTTATCCTCAACTTATCCACTTATTTACAAAAACACTCATGGCCCACATTTTTACATTCACAATCCATTAATATATTCATTTATTATCCCAACGACACACCTTTTTATCACATTTACTTTACACTCATTCTGATTTTTTTAAAGCCGTCCGCGCCACCAAAATCGATCGCGTTTTGGTGGACGGAGGGTACTAAATTACTAAAATGAGGGTGATTGAGAAAATAAAAAAACTGTTAAGTCAGTGATTGATTACTTGTATTCTTTTTTTAGTGCAAGCGTGATCGGCATTAATATTTTATAATCATAGTATTACGAGTGAGGTGCAATCTGAGATCACATGATTATGGAATAAGTCTTTGTCAGTAGCGGTGGTTTTTTTTTTGGTATTGTACTCCCTGACATGGTAGGAAATATCGTTGAAAATAGCCCAACTACCCTTCAAGAAATATAAAAAAATTAGAGCTCGTGAAAATCACCACCATTATTTCAAGACCAAAATAAGAGAAGATCCATTGCATTGTGGTCCAATAAGACAAAAAATTAACACTGCAATTGGCTCGAATCTGCTAGGAATTGTTGGATTTTTTCCGAATTCGGCGATGAGCACGTGATGACAGGTTGGAAAAGCACAATTGTGGGAAAAAAGAAAGAAAACTAAACATATGTGTCTGTAGAGATAATTAATTATTGGGGTGAAATTGATGCACATGTTTATGGCATGCTCAATTTTGTGAGATTTTTAAGTGAGTGAGTGGCTCTCAATGGGTGTACGTACGTACCGTATGAGCTACATCCACGTGTACGTAATTGTGCATGTGCAAATGTTTGTTACACAAAAATTATATTCAGAGATACTTCACTATCTCACTCTCATCTATTTATTAGTTCTATTTAATTAACAATAATCAGATCATCAGTCTTACATATATGCACAAGAAAAAACAATTTGGAGCCCCACTATCTCACTACTAAGCACATTTTATTAAAATAATACGAGGCAATCAATCTTACAATATACATATGAAAAGAACTACAATTCTGAGCTCCAAACTCTTATGCTTGAATTTTAAAGAATTGATATACGTAAGACAAAAAAACAAAAAGCTGTGGTAGTAATTAATTTGAAGAGGGGACAAAGGTGCCGACGTAGCCGAATCCCATGACGAAGAAGGCGATTGCTTGGAGGAAGAGGTAGATGTAGAAGTGATATTTCCCATATATGACGTCATAGCACCCACAGAATAAGAGATAGCAACCGAATGCAAGCTCTAACAAATTAATTCTGTACGTTCATCAAAACATTCAAAGCTAATTAGATTAAATTAGATTAATTTTCATCACTAATCAACAACAACAATAATAATAATACCTATCCTATCGTAGTGTGTGTGTTGTAGAGTGGTTCGCCCTGCTCGAATTCACCGCGACGGCCTTTAAAATTTATGTATTAAATTACCAAAATAAAATAAAATAATAATACCTATCTACAAATTTGAAGCGAGGTCGATTGGTGGCTACAGAGTTGATCTTGATAGCGTCACCAACGGGTTTGATTTTGAGAGCGTCGCCAAGTTTCTCTGTGACAATCCACTCGTTCACTTTGCCCACCTCCAACAACCCGATCAATGTACCTTTAGTGCGATGTAGTGCCATCACATTCTCGAACAGAATCCAGAAAACAACCAAATGGATTGACCTAAACAACAACCAAAAGGATTGATCTAGATTAATAAATGACATTAAATTAGACACCTAATCAACTAAACTCATGAACATTAGTGGGACGAGAATGGGACCTCGGAGTGCTGATTGCATTAAGGACGGTGATGATTGTGGGAATGTAGACTACACCCCATTTAGGGATGTGGTAGTCAGGTACCAACACGGCAGCAGGAAGTACAACACAGTAGAACACGAACGTCCCTACATGGGCTATTATCTTCCTCACCAGAAAGAAACTGTATATAACGTGAACCTTTGTCCACAATGAAACTTTCTGCACGCACCAAATGAACACTATTAATTACTCTATACATGCATATACACATATATCACTACTCCAAATTTATTCAGAGATTCTCGTATGTAACCTCGTTTCTTATAATCTCCAATAACATCTTTCGAAATAAATTGGCGGGCCCACACGACCAACGATGTTGTTGGTATCTATACGCCTTGAACGTGCTAGGCAACTCGTTTTTTACCTATACAAGAGTTAATTTCTCACTATCACGTTAACATACATCCAACGTTTTATAACGTTTCAAAGAGCATGTTAAAGAGAGCTTAACTCAGTTAGTTAAGAGTTAGTAAATCTATGACAAGATTATAGAATTTAGGTACCTGAAGAGTACCAATGAACACGAATTTCCATCCCTTAAGACTAGCACGAACAGCCAAGTCCATATCCTCAACTGTCGTACGGTCTTTCCAACCTCCCGCCTCCTCAATGGCTGCCATTCTCCACACGCCAGCAGTTCCTTTTATTAAATTCCACAACACACGCACACATTTAATTCACTCGGTTGCAATCATAGAGATTTTTTCCACAATTAAGCACATTATTTGAGTTAAAGACACCAATCATTTGAGCGTGCAGGAAAATAATTAGTGTTTACCATTGAAGCCAAAAAAAGCATATGTGGATGAGCCAACTTCTTGCTCCACTGTGAAATGATAGTTGAGCGACATTTCTTGTATTCTCGTCATCAAGCACTCGTTCGCATTCCCTGAAAAATAAAAATAAATAAACTTTAATCTACACTGTTAACAAATCCTAGTACATAATTTGGTCACAAACACGAGAAAATGACAAAAGCAAATCATTAACGCTAATGAAGAATTGGGTTTTGCGGTCCACATGCGATGAACAGTTCTAAACAAAAAGTACCACTCAGCCCCTTTATTCCAAAATGAAAGAAATGGGTGGTGGAGACACAGCTCACATGATCCACAATTAACCAACCAGAGCTCTGACATATTCTAACATGTAACCTTGAAATGTGATTAACATGCACATGATTAAGCAGCAGCTTCATTAACTAGCACGTCATTAAGTTGTTAGCAAAGACAATTTTTTCTGTTACCAAACTTCCACCGAGCCTGCACGAGGCCGATCTGGGGATTGTGGACCAGAAAAGGGATGGTCCGGCACAGGAAATCCGGCTCCGGTTGGAAATCGGCGTCGAATATTGCCACGTGGTCGCATTCTTTGACGTAGAAGCGCTTGAGCCCTTCTTTGAGAGCTCCGGCCTTGTATCCGTTTCTGTTGTCACGAATTTCATATTTGATGTTTATCCCTTTACTCGCCCATTTCTGGCACTCCGTTTCCACCATAGTCTGATTCATGTTGCATTGCATGTCTTATTGCTTATGCGTGATTCAGACAATTGATCGAGAATTTTGGGACATACCTTGATCGTGGGGTCCGTTGAATCGTCGAGGACTTGGACTATGAACCGGTCGGAGGGCCAGGATAGGCCGCATGCAGCTCCAATGGAGAGCTGATAGACCTGTTCCAAATATTGTTTAATAAAACTCTCTTATTGTTTCAACATAATACAAATGGAAAGACAACGGACCTCTCTTTCGTTGAACATTGGGATTTGGACAAGGACCATGGGGTAGGCCAGGTTTCCCTGCTCCAAATCTTCCTCCAATGGCTCAAATTTATATCTCGTATCCGGTTTCCGGCGCAAGATTTTGACGACGCAGATGACGATGGCCATGTACACCTGCTCCACGAACAACATCACCACCATTACCAAGCAAAGAGTCATGGAGATGTCGAGCAACCGGACGAATATGAGTGACGCCTTCATCTGCCCCCAAACTACCGTCAATTGCTCCTCCGCGCCGGAGAGCGTGGCAGCCATGACCGTCGAGAGCCACTCCATTTTTAGTGTTTGTGTCAAAAAATTCCTTTTTTTACTAGAAACAGAGGAGGAAATATAGATCTATTACAGCGGTATATATAGTCTTTCTTTTTTTGTTTGGCGAAAAGTAACTTTGTTACAAAAACAAAATGGAAAATGAGCTGGAATGTCAGAATTCACAAGTTTGTCTGTGAGCACAAAAGTCAGCCTCCTTCGCCAAGGAAAAATGCAACACTTTAGTTTGACTTAAACATGGAAAAACTCGATACAGATCAAAAGAACTTGGAGAGCACACTCTCTCTCTCTCTCTCTTATATACCAGAAAAGCTTGCTCTCTGGCCTATCATGAAATGAATATTGGTGGAGACGATGGGAAAAGTAATGGAGAATGAGAGAACTTATGAAGAGGAGGTGAGGAGAGATAAAGACAAGAGATTTGAAGGACTAGTAAGGACGAAGGGAGAAGGAGAATACTTTTATAGACCTCGTATTTTGGCTTCATGCATGTTTAGGTTGATATTTGTAAATGGGGTGGAGTCCACCCTAATTAATTAATCTTAATTAATTAAATTAATTAGTTTAATAAACTTTAATTGTAAATTAATAAATAATACTTTTGAATTAATATATCTTAATTTTGAATTAATAAACTATAATTGTGAATTAATGAACCCTAATCGTGAATTAATAAACCCTAATTTTGAATAATAAACTCTAATTTTGAATTAATAAACCTTAATTGTGAATTAATAAACCCTAATTTGAATTAATAAACCCTAATTTTGAATTAATAAACCCTAATTGAAAATAATAAACCCTAATTTTGAATAATAAACCCTAATTGTGAATTAATAAACCCTAATTTTGAATTAATAAACCTTAATTGTGAATCAATAAACCCTAATTATGAATTAATAAACCATAATTATGAATTAATAAATTCTAATTTTGAATTAAAAATTATAATTAAAAATTAATAAATTTAATTACAAATTAACAAAATCTAATTATCCTTACTCACCATAATTAATAGATAATTATTTTAACAAAAAACAAGGACGTCTCACGGAGAGGCGAAACTCACCCAAGTTTTTGTCTTTGTAAATTAAGTGTGAATAATATCATTTTTGCTCTATGAATTTACAAATTATGTTCATATTTACAAAAATATACAAAATACACTTTTTATACTCCCTTCATCCCCAAAATGTATCTAATAGTTTTCGATGCGAATTTTAATAAAATTGTTGAGTGTTTTGTGAATGAAGTTAATGATCAAAACGGTTTTATTTCGGTTAACCGAACTTATCTGAAAAAGTAGAACCAAAATCGAAATCTATTAACAAATTTAAAAAGAAAAAAGAAAAACAAAAATGTGACCATTATCCCAACCTCACTCAAGGCCCTTCCGGAAAAATGACAACACCCCTAATATATAATTTTATGTGTGGTTTGATTAGTTATTCTTTAGAAAAATGAGGTACCTCTATAAATTTTCATAGAGTTTATATTTCCTACTGCTGCGCATCGTTTCTATCTCGCACAAGTCTTCAAATTACTAATGAACTTGGCGGTATATGTCACTCTCTATCTGATGATTATAAGTAAAGGGGCCTACATAATTTTAGACACATTATTTCCATTATTATTGGATCGTTTTCTTTTTTGGATTGTCCCATTATTATTGGTCTATTCTAAAAATAAAACAATGTTACATTAAAAATTATCTCGAATTTGTATCACATACTACTTTATATACAAAATATAACTCTTCTTAATTTATGTGTAAAAAAGTGCTAATAATACCGAAACAGATAGAGTTTAATTTTAGGGAGTGAGGGAAACGCAACACACACACATGACAAAAGGGGCCTGCATAAACTGTCAGCCGCCATTATTCTCTTGGGTTATTGAAATATAAATATACAAACTTTGATGTGACACGAACTTTAAAAATGGTATATAAATACACGAACTTTGATTGATTTTGGTTTTGCACATGAATTTTAAAAGGAGTATATAAATACACGAACTTATAAATTATAGCAATTTACCATAATTTATTTTTTGGGTCAAATTGAAACTGACATGTTATTAGATATGATGAGTTGACAACGCTATATATGTAAATCTTAAAGTTCGTGTGTGAAAAAGAAAAGAAGAATACATTTATAGTAGCCTACTTTTTCTCCATTTACTTCATTTACAAATAGTAGGTTTAAGATTTGAAGTGCTCTCTTCATT
The DNA here is from genome assembly GCA_036937905.1 of Salvia rosmarinus. NCBI lineage: Eukaryota > Viridiplantae > Streptophyta > Magnoliopsida > Lamiales > Lamiaceae > Salvia > Salvia rosmarinus. Next base: position 54,385,263 of record CM072818.1, on the reverse strand, counting down.
TTATGTGTTTGTGTTATATTTCTTTATTTTTTTCTTTCTTTCTCGTGAAGTGTATATGTGTTTTGTGTGTGTTAATGAGTCAATGTGCGTGTTTGCTAAGTGTAAATGTTTCTTTTATATTTTATTTATTAATTTATTTCACGTCGTTATCTATTCATCATATCTAATATCATGTCAGTTTCAATTTGGTCGAAAAATAAATCATGATAAAATTACTAAAATTAATAAGTTCGTGTATTTATATACTCATCTTGAAGTTTGTGTGCAAAACCAAAATTAAATCAAAGTTCGTGTATTTATATACTCATTTTAAAGTTCGTGTGCAAAACCAAATCACATCAAAGTTTGTGTATTTATATGCCAATAATCCTATTCTCTTTCCTCTTCTCTTTTTCTCTTTCTTTTCGTTCAATCTTTCTCAAATTCTATGATTTTGTTTATGCAAAAATATACAGTATGCATTTAAAATTACAGTTATTTGCTTGTAAACTATTAAATTTTTGTTATGTATATTAATAGAGCCGGCAAAATTGGCCCGCCCGAGGTACCCGATATTGGGGTTGGGTTGGGCTCGTAAAAATAGTGGCCCGAAAAAAATCGAACCTAAAAAGCCCGCCCACATAGCCCATCGGGCTGACCGAGCTTTGGGGCTAAAAAGTCCGGGGTTAACGTGCCAAAAAGCCCGCCCACACTTTTAAATTTTTTATATTTTATATTAGTAGTAAATATGAAATAGTAAATATAGAAAATAAAATTGATGTTAGTAGACATAATTTATCTTATTTATTTTGAAATTTATGTTAGTAGACTTAATTTATTTATTGTTATCATATTTTTTTGAAATTAAAAATAATATTTTTGAAATTAAAAATAATATTTTAGTAAATTAAATATTGGGCGGGTTTGGCTCGGTGGCCCGATGGCCTAGATGGGACTGGGCTGGTGTAATGACCCGTTTCTTCGTAGAATATTATTAAAATATTCATTAGATTTTCGATGAAGTTTGGAAAAAATTGGACTTTGTTTGGACCTAGAACGGGATCTGACGTCCGTATTAAATCCGTTTTCATATGCATTATATTCACATGATTTCCAAAATTTGCAAATGAATAGTCTTTGTGAAGGATTTTTAAATGCGAGCTGTAGGCTCTTAAATTTTGAAAACGGAGTTTCAAACGATCAAGTTATGATTTTAAAGTGTTTTTCATTAATAACAGTGTCGTGATTGCTTAAGCACACTCTTAATTGCGTCGGCGTTGTGCATGCGCTTGCGCAAGCGAGCTTATGAAAATCTATAAATAGGGGCCTATGGCCTTCATTTTCAAACGTTCATTTCAAGCGTCTCTCTGTGTTTACGGAAGAGCCGAGCAGCCTGAATGCTGCTGAGCCTGGAGAGTGGGGATCGAGCAGGGAGGGCTCGACGGCGGCGCCATTGTGCTGCTGCCGGCCTACCACAACTGATCAGCCTCCCCCGGTGCCTTCGTTTTTTAAATTTTATCCTTTTCTTGTTTTGATTCCGTCTTTTCATAGATAGCATAGCGTAGAACTCGGGTCTCTAAAGGGACGAGGCAAGGAAAAGGTTTGAGGCCGGTCAAACCGGCCAAAACCGCCGCCGCCTAGCTCACGCCGCCATCGCCGGTTGGCCGACGGGCCACTTTTTGGCTATGGGCCCCTTAGGTTTTGAGTTCCGTGCTATGTATTCTACTAGCGTACCGATTCATTTTTCTCGTTTTTCGTGTTTTTACAAACCGGGATATTTTACGTCGTTTTGAGTTTCTAAAGGAAGTACATGCCCGAGTTATCCATTTTCGACATGGCTTGTCATTCTATGTTCCTAAAAATGCATATTGCTTATGTTTCCATTTTCATGCATCGGTTTTGGATGGTTTATCTTAGATCTGAGGATAAACATCAAGTTTTGAAGCTTCTTCGTAGCTAAGTTTTGTATCAACTTGCACACATGCATATTTTCAAGGTACCCCTTTATAGATTTCAATGCCCTGAACATTTTTGCCTTCTGCATCAAGTTGATTTGAAAACCCGGATGTTGCCAAATATGGGTTCGGACAGTCGAAAACCCCCGTTTTGCTTCGATCTCCATTTTGATCGCATTATTGCCTTGCTTCGTGGAATGTGACCCCAAAAGTTGTTCCGTATTGTTACCAGGTACTTGCCAGCATGATCGGTATAGTTGTTGGATCTGTAGATCTCTCCCAATAGACGTTTTCGTCGGTATAGGTGGGTTATATTTTGAGTACATATCTTGAGTTATTAAGCTCTGATATTTCAAAAGAAAATGCTGAATGTCCATGAAAATATTTTGGCGCATCTCTATCTGCTTAATGCTCGTAAAAGCAATTGTGGCTCTTAGTGGGTCTAACACACTTACTAAGGGTTGTGTACACGAGTCCGTCATCGCCGTGGATTGATCCTCCGCGCATCGACATATGATGTGGCTTCGGGTTCATGCGTTGCCGGCCGGTGATTGATCTCAAGTGTGGTTCGTCCCAGTCTCACCCGAGTTATGTTAATGTGATCTCGAAGTGTGGTTCGTCCCGGAGATCTTAGCTTAGAGTAACAATGGAATGCGCTAATGGGCCCCAAGTAAAAGGTTTTTGGTTTCATGGAAGTGGATTTATGTTTTAAAACCTTCTATGTTTACCGTATGACATGGACTTTCTTCATTTTGTTTATATGAACTGTTTGCGAAAATGCATGACCCACTGAGTGCACTAGTACTTAGCCCAAAAATCTTTTCAAATGATTTCAGGTTAATAAACGGGCGGACGTGATGAGCGGTTGAGGCGGGTTGGCTGTTCTCTATTTTATTTTAAGTATATTACGTTCCGCTGTACGCTCTTAAGTGTGTATGTTTTGTGGCTATCGTCTAGAAACTCAGTTGAGTTCTATGACTATTATGTTTGAAGTATTTTAAGTTCAGTTGGTTACGCTGTGATTTCTCTACCGTTTTCTTTATTGCTTTTGATGGAGAGTGCAGTAGTCGGCCCTCTTGACGCCGCCAAAGCCCTCATGTAGTAGTCGAGACAGTAACGACCACATGAGCAAAGTTGGTCGGCCAACTCCTTTTGGCGAGCTAGGCTCTCTGATACCCCATCATTTACTTGACTTGAGGTGTAGTAGGATGTTCCTACCCCAATAATTGTTATTGGTTGTCCGACTGTTCAGCCCCCGTGATTGTAGTCGGTTGTATACGACCAACGTGGCGTGCCGAGCTTTCCGACACCAATGTTGCAAAAATGTGTTTGTTTGCTTATTTTCAGTTTCTGTTTCTTTTTGGATTTATCCTTTCATAGAGGAGATGCTGCCCAATTTTGGCTTGTAAGTGAACCTCATATATGTATATATATGGTTTCCCCCTTTCTTCCCCGCTTCTTATTTCCAACCCCTAGTCATACCCTGACATCCGTGCCTTTCCTCGGGAATTGGGGTGTGACAGAATGGTATCAGAGCAGTGTTCTTAGCCATGTATATTTATAGTATCTGATACCAAGAATGGTATCAGAGCGGTTGATCTTGGCTCTGACATCTATCATTGTTATCTGATACCAAGAATGGTATCAGAGCAGTGTTCTTGGTCCTGTGTATTTACAGTTATCTGATACCAAGAATGATATTAGAGCAAGGGTCCTGACAAACCTGATGCTCTTAGTTAAATTATATTGTTTGTTTTGTATACAACCACCCCAGTTCGCTATCACACCGCCATGATTAAAGTAAGCTACGCAATTTTATCAAATTTTATTTCAAAGTGCGTACAAGTATTCAAAATATTTTCAAATATTATGTTGGAAGTATGACACCATATGACAAGCGTTTTGAAAATTTTTATATCAAGAGTACGAAATGAGGTGAATGAATTTTGAAATGTTGCCATGTTTGGGACTATTGAAACCATATGGCTAAGTTTGAAAGAATGTTTATGATGAGAGATTGCATTGGATATACAAAGGAAAAGTTATGCGATTTAAAGCTCTTTGTTGATGCGCATAGTTGATACCTATGCAATGGGAATGGAAATAGAATTGCGAATTGTTATGAGAATGAATGAAGGAAGATGTGATTCTATCGGAGGTTCGAGAATGAACATGAGCAAGGATCATTATGGGATATGACGACTATTTGGTCTTAGTAAACATGTTATGATGAAGTTGTGCTAGCTCAGGATAAGAGTTATGAGGAAAAGGACTTATAAAGGTCTTTGATCGAAAGGTTCAAGTTTGGAGAAATAGAAAGTTCACCTTGTGAAGTATTATGGAATAACAACGATGAGGAAGAGGTTATGTGGAAACTAAAGAATAAGATGTTAGTCTGGTATCCCGAATTAAAAGACCAAGATATGAAATTTCGAGGACGAAATTTTTATAAGGAGTGAGGGATGTAATGACCCGTTTCTTCGTAGAATATTATTAAAATATTCGTTAGATTTTCCGATGAAGTTTGGAAAAAATTGGACTTTGTTTGGACCTAGAACGGGATCTGACGTCCGTATTAAATTCGTTTTTCATATGCATTATATTCACATGATTTCCAAAATTTGCAAATGAATAGTCTTTGTGAAGGATTTTCAAATGCGAGCCTGTAGGCTCTTAAATTTTTGAAAATGGATTTCAAACGATCAAGTTATGATTTTTTAAGTGTTTTCGCTAACGCCAGGTCGCCGATTGCGCAAGCACAATCTTAATTGCGCGGCGTTGCGCATGCGCTTGTGCAAGCGAGCTTCCGAAAATCTATAAATAGGGGCTAGGGCCTTCATTTTCAAACGTTCATTTCAAGCGTCTCCGTGTTTACGGAAGAGCCGAGCAGCTCTGTGCACGCTGCGGTTAGCGGAGGAGTGGGGATCGAGCCGGAGGGCTCGACGGCGGCGCCATTCTTGCGCCGCCGCCTACCACACCGATCACCTCCCGGTGCCTTCATTTTTAAATTTTGTCCTTTTCTTGTTTTGATTCCGTCTTTTCATAGATAGCATAGCGTAGAACTCGGGTCTCTAAAGGGACGAGGCGAGGAAACGGCCGGAGGCCGGCCAAACCGGCCAAAACCGCCGCCGCCTAGCTCACGCCGCCGTCGCCGGTTGGCCGCCGATTTGGTGGCCGACGGGCCACTTTTTGGCTATGGGCCCTTTAGGTTTTGAGTTCCGTGCTATGTATTCTACTAGCGTACCGATTCCTTTTTCTCGTTTTTCGTGTTTTTACATACCGGGATATTTTTCGTCGTTTTGAGTTTCTAAAGGAAGTACATGCCCGGGTTATCCATTTTCGACATGGCTTGTCATTCTATGTTCCTAAAAATGCATATTGCTTATGTTTCCATTTTCATGCATCGGTTTTGGATGGTTTATCTTAGATCTGAGGATAAACATCAAGTTTTGAAGCTTCTTCGTAGCTAAGTTTTGTATCAACTTGCATGCATGCATATTTTCAAGGTACTCCTTTATAGATTTCAATGCCCTGAACATTTTTACCTTCTGCATCAAGTTGATTTGTGTTATATATGTAAAGATATTATATATGGTAGATGCATATTAGAATCCTACTAGGATTAGGGTTATTCACATGTATATCTAGGAGCTCTTTCATTGAATAAGTGGGACTTTTATTCCCATCTCATATGCTATACACACTTATAACATGGTATCGAGCTACGTTCCGGATCTAGGGTTTGGAATTTCAATTTTTGAAATTAGGGTTTTGGGTGAAAAGGAAAAGCCACCCATTTGAGTTCTGAGCTTCACGGTTGACACCTCCCAACACAGGGAGAGCGCCACCGTCCGACCTAACCTTCACCGAAAGTCCGTCGCCGGAGCCGGCGTGTGTGGGGCCCACGCGTGAACAATGTTCGTGAACAAGGCACGTGAAGCAGTGTTTCATGCAAGGCAGTTTTCGCACTTACTGTGTCGCGTCCGTGGTCGGAATTCACCCGCCACCCTTTGGTTCGTCGTCGTCCCTTTTCATCGAGTACTTGTTTCGATTAGTATCGGTGTTGTGTGGGATCCGCTCATTTTAGATTTGGTTTCGGTGCCGTGAGCACATTTTTGTTAGAATTGAGTTCTATTTGTTGTGGTTTGCTCATCTCAACGTTTGTGAGTTGTCCGGATAACGTTTGGGTCAACATCCGATTGGTGTGAGATTCAGTTTGGGTCGACGCTCGTGAGTTGTTCGGATACCGTTTGGATCTGCATCTAATTGGTGTTCCGCTTGTTGTGGTTTGCTCATCTCGCCGTTTGTGAGTTGTCGGATAACTGTTTGGGTCAACATCCGATTGGTGTGAGATTCGGTTTGGGTCGACATTCGTGAGTTGTTCGGATACTGTTTGGATCCGCATCTAATTGGTGTTCCGCTTGTTGTGGTTTGCTCATCTCAACGTTTGTGAGTTGTCGGATACTGTTTGGGTCAACATCCGATTGGTGTGGGATTCGGTTTGGGTCGACGTTCGTGAGTTGTCGGATACCGTTTGGATCTGCATCTAATTGGTGTTGGATTCATTTGATCGATTTGAATTATGTTTGAGATTTCATTGAAATTTAAGGTTTTCGCTACGGTTTATTTCGGGTTAGGATTGATTATCTTTGTAACAAGTTGGGCATGATTAACATCTATGCTCCAGCTTGAGGGGGAGTGTTATATATGTAAAGATATTATATATGGTAGATGCATATTAGAATCCTATTAGGATTAGGGTTAGAATCTTATTAGGATTAGGGTTATTCACATGTATATCTAGGAGCTCTTTTCATTGAATAAGTGGGACTTTTATTCCCCATCTCATATGCTATACACACTTATAACAATTTGAAAACCCGGATGTTGCCAAATATGGGTTCGGAAAGTCGAAAACCAACGTTTTGCTTCGATCTCCGTTTTGATCGCATTATTGCCTTGCTTCGTGGAATGTGACCCCAAAAGTTGTTCCGTATTGTTACCAGGTACTTGCCAGCATGATCGGTATAGTTGTTGGATCTGTAGATCTCTCCCAATAGACGTTTTCGTCGGTATAGGTGGGTTATATTTTGAGTACATATCTTGAGTTATTAAGCTCTGATATTTCAAAAGGAAATGCTGAATGTCCATGAAAATATTTTGGCGCATCTCTATCTGTTTAATGCTCTCTGTAAAGCAATTGTGGCTCTTAGTGGGTCTAACACACTTACTAAGGGTTCTGTACATGAGTCTGTACTGCCGTGGATTGATCCCCTCTGGCGTACCGACATATGATGTGGCTTCTGGGTTCTGCCCGTTGCCAGCCCGGTGATTGATCTCGAAGTGTGGTTCGTCCCGGAGTCTCACCTGGGTTATGTTAATGTGATCTCGAAGTGTGGTTCGTCCCGGAGATCTTAGCTTAGAGTAACAATGGAATGCGCTAATGGGCCCCAAGTAAAAGGTTTTTGGTTTCATGGAAGTGGATTTATGTTTTAAAACCTTCTATGTTTACCGTATGACATGGACTTTCTTCGTTTTGTTTATATGAACTGTTTGCGAAAATGCATGACCCACTGAGTGCACTAGTACTCAGCCCAAAAATCTTTTCAAATGATTTCAGGTTAATAAACGGGCGGACGTGATGAGCGGCTGAGGCGGGTTGGTTGTTCTCTATTTTGTTTTAAGTATATTACGTTCATTATGCGCGCTTAAGTGTGTATGTTTTGTGGTTATCGTCTAGAAACTCAATTGAGTTCTATGACTATTATGTTTCAAGTATTTTAAGTTCGATTGGTTCTGTTGTGATTTCTCTACCGTTTTCTTTATTTCTTTTGATGGAGAGTGTGAGTAGTCGGCCCCTCTTGGACGCTTGGCCAAAGCCCTCATGTAGTAGTCGAGACAGTAACGACCACATGAGCAAAGTTGGTCGGCCAACTCCTTTTGGCGAGCTAGGCTCTCTGATACCCCATCATTTACTTGACTTGAGGTGTAGTAGGATGTTCCTACCCCAATAATTGTTATTGGTTGTCCGACTGTTCAGCCCCCGTGATTGTAGTCGGTTGTATACGACCAACGTGGCGTGCCGAGCTTTCCGACACCAATGTTGCAAAGATGTGTTTGTTTGCTTATTTTCGTTTCTTTCTTTTGGATTTATCCTTTCATAGAGAGATCTTGCCTAATTTTGGCATGTAAGTGAACCTCATATATGTATATATGGTTTCCTTCTTCCCCGCTTCTTATTTCCAACCCCTAGTCATACCCCCAAGATCCGTGCCTTCCTGAATTGGGCGTGATATCCGGCTACCATATTTTTAGCCCGATAGATTCGGTCGGGCCACCGACCCAAGAAACAACAAGCCTCGATGGGCGGTAGGGTCGGCCCGACCCGTCCCTTTTGCCAGCTCTATATATTAATATGAAATTTATATAATTATTTAATTATTGATTTAATCTGATTTTACAACCAATCGAGATTTCAGTCAATACAAACATTGATATGGAATATCGAAAATATGAGGTTATCAAATCATTCGTGATTAAAATAATATTATTTTTATATATTAACAAAAATGACGTCGTTTTAGGGTTGAAATTGGATTATTACCTATGAAATAGATTTGAAATTACATATGCTCTTCAAATTAAGACGTAGAGCTCAAGGATTGGAGAAAAAAATCAAGAGACAATATGGAGATGAGAAAAAGTTGGTGGGTTCTGCGATCGTTACTTCTTCATCCACTAATTCGTCGAATCCACCTAATCCTCATAGGTTGTGCATTCATGAAGTTCCAACTGCGTTGAAGACCTCACACACTGAAAAAAAAAAAATCAGGAGACAATTCTATTGTTGTAGTCGTAGAGGGGTAAGTTTATTGCTCTTCTATGGGTCATATATTTGTTTAATAGTATGGTTGTAATTATTTCGCAATTAAATTTGAACCAAAATATGAACCATTTGGAATTTTTATTGATCTGCGAATCAGTTTTTTAAACAAATTTAAATTGAATGCTGGTTCTGAAGCCTGACTATTAGCAAAATGAGATTGAAAATCAGATTATGAAACCATGTCAACATTTGTGGGGCTGAAATCCCGATTGATAACAAAATCAGATTAAATCAATAGTTCAATAATTATAACACATATTTTAAATTGATATGCAAAATCAGAATTTTATGAAAGTTCAATAATTTATAGGTAAATAACGGATGATAATTTTGATTTGATATATAATATAAAAACTAAATTTAGAAAGAACAAGTTATATTTATTTAAAATTTCAAAACTAATTATGTATATATGATACAAATATTTATTATATTGATAGTTGCTAATTTCTATATTGCCGTTGTCGAATTTTCCTTGTTTTATTACTGTAATGTTATGTTGATTTGGTATCCTCACTGAAATGATGTAATATACATGAAATAAGATTTTTCTATTACTATAAAATTTATATTTTGCAATTTTATTACATTATATCTATATATAAATAAATATTATTTATGAAAAAAATACATAAATATGTGAAAATGGTGTTTATATTGTTTACACTCGTGACTCACCGGATATGACACTAGATTTTAGTTCACATTCTTCTTCTTTTTTAGTTGGGGAGTTCACACTCTTAATTAAAAAAAAAAGATAAACGTGTTCTAATTTTAAAGAAACGTGGCCTTTTTTAAGTCTATTCCTCTCGTTCATCGTTATATCCTGTCATTTTCTTCCCTTCTTCCTCCCATGAAAAAGAAAAAGAAAAAGAAAAAACAGTTTGGCAGGGGTTGAGGGCCCCTCTCTCTTCCTCTATCCACCAATATCTCCAATTGCAAATTTTCCGTCGCGAGATCGTTGCGGCCAGAGATATTCCGTCTACATTTATTAGTTGCGTAACTGAATGATGACTTTGATCGAGGCGTTTCTTGGCGGTTTCGGTACGGTTGTTCTGCTGGATGAGGACCCGAATCTTTCGAAGCTACCGGGTTTGGGTATTCGGATCTGGAGCCGAGGAGCTGCAAAAGTGTCCATATGAATAGATTATGATTCTTGCATGTTCGACAAACTTTTTAAACTGTTCCAATTAACATCGAATTTAACAATCTATAGTAAATTCGGCTCCTTAAAAAATTTCAGTCATTAGTTAACCGGTTTATTTGATAACATGGAATTGGAAAATAACCGAAAAATTTAATCCACTCATTCACATTAGTTAATCAAACACCAAAAAAATTAAGAAAGCCTAATTTGCTACAATTTGAAAAACGTGTTCTTAATTGTGAGATTTTAATTAGTCTTAAAATAAACTACTTGCTCAAAATTTCTTAAAACTGTAAATCCCATAGATATGGCCCAAATTTCTTAATCATATATTTTCATAAAATAAACAAGTCTCACAGCCTTAAATAAGAGTGTCTAAACAGATTCGGATTCTTGGGCATTACCCGCATCCTATCGGGCAACATGTACCAGTTTACCGACAAATAAGTAAATACATCGGTACCGAATATTAAAAGTCTACACAATTAGTTATCGGGTGGTTGGGGAGAGAGAGAGAGAGAGGCCCACATTATGGGGGAGAAACGAAGAATGAAAGAGAAATAAGGGTTGAGCTAAAATCATGGGGCTTCATTTGAATTAATGGACTTGGTGTTAATTAGGGAGTGGGCTTAGTTTAAACAGAGTGGGTTAAAATATAACAAAATCGGATAATTTGGGTATCTTAATATTCGAGTTGGGTATTAGGCAATGTTTCTAATAGAGTATCAGACTCGCATTGAATAAATATCCCTAGTCTTAGAGTTCGAGTATGGCCTAAATGAATGCGGGGAATTAAAATGGGTTTTTTTTTTTTTGTATACAATATCATAAAGACTGTAAATTCAGCTTCTCTCAAACAAGTTTTAGTAAACAATTCCTCTGAATGATACAACTTTCATTACACAACTAGAGGAACCTGAATACCTATTTGAAATAATATTTGACTCAACTACATAGGCACCTTTAAAAGGTATAGGAAATTATGATTACAACTTTGTAAAAAATAAAATTAGCTTTTCTCAGCTACCACTGATTCTCATTCAACTTTGAATTAGACAAGGGTCCCAATCCTTGTGGAATTCATTTGGGAAAAAAAAACCAAGGTTCGTTATGCCAAAACAAAATCAAAATAAAACAAAACGAAGCAAGACCTAGATGCTTGAAATGGTTAATGGACCAATACCCTCCACACGTTTGCGGAATCTTTTTGTATCTTTGTAAAAGATTAGCAAAAAATCTACAATTATTGCTATTATCACGTTCATACCTTTCCTTTTCTTTCTAACATGTTTCACATTGCACCACACCAAACATCGTGAATTTCGACATCAAATTCCACCCAAAACATTGCTCATTTTAAGGAACTGATTTTCGGCCTGATTTTTAAAAACTAACAGGTGGATGTTTGGTTAAGCTTATTTTAGAGAGCTTATAAGTTTTATGAACTTATAAAATATTTCAAGAGCTTGTATGATAAATAACTCAAAAACTTATAAATTGTCAAAGTATTTTGGATAATTAAACTTATAAGCTTGAGAAAAAATCGTGAGTTAGAGAGAGAAAATTGACGATTAGTGAAGTTAATAGTTTATATATATGAAATAACGAACCATAGTAAGATTATTTTGGTAAATTCATTGTTGCTTATAAGTTTATAAAAAATAAGTTGGGGTTGAAAAACTTATTTTAGGGGAGTTTATAAGTTGTTGAAACTTATTTTTATAGTTTATTAGTTTTTAGTAGCTTATTTTACCAAAAACTTCGCATGAACTTGTAAGCTCCCAAACAGCTTGTTTTGAGAAGTTTATAAGCTCAGTCAGACACCCTTTAAATACAATATAAAATTGGTATATAGTATCATCATATCTGTGTATTTCAATTCAACGGATAGATTCAAAAGACAGCCTCTTTCATCAAGAAAGATATGATCCTTTATGTTGAGTTAAACACGAATACACTCAATAGAGCTCAACAATTTGGACGACACACACACACTCTCTCTCTCTCTCACACACACACATAGGAAATCAGACAGAAAGCTTAGTTTGCTGTCATAATTTTTCATTATAGGGCTTGGATAAGAAATGTTTGGATCAGATAAACCAGCCTCGCGGCCTAAAAATTGAAAGAGTTTTGGGCTTCAATTATAGGACGACTCTAATCGGGCCTGGCCCAAATCAAGCCCAAAATAAAATGAATTCTGGCCCGAAGATTAAAACCAAAAAAGATGCACATTTCTCAACAACTTTCATTATGCTCTTCACTTAGAGGAAGGATCAATTAGGAATAAGAATACAAATATTTATAAGAAATAATAATAAATCTTGATCCTTAATAATAGGGAGTCAATGGATCATATTAAACCGTAAGATTATTTTATGTACTGTGAATTATAACTATGTATGCTGCACAATTTAAATACAATATTTTCTGAAAAGGTCTTTCTTTGTATTTTGTTTATTTTCATGTAGCAGTTATTTTCCTATATCTATAGGATTTGTTATAATCTAATATGGATATTTTTTTCAGTTTAGATTGTTTATTTTCACTTTAATTTTTATTTTTATGTTCCAGCCATAATTAATTATTTGTTCATCTCAATTTATTAATTTTTCTTCAAACAACTATTAAATGGACGTCCCAAAATATTTTTTGTTTATTTTTCAGATTTATTTGTTGCACTAGTATAATGTTTTCGTTGCTTTGTCGGTTTGAATAACACTATCTTTTTGTTTATTTTCACAATTACGTTTATTTGTGTTACGGAAAGTTTTGCCAGTGCGGCAATAAATTATGCTACATGATGTTTTATTGTGTACTAATTATTTGTTAGATAATGGTTAGAGAAAGGTAATATATATTATAAATGCATTACATATTGTTTTATAAGTGCAACATATAAAATTTTTACCTTCAATACAAAAAGAAAAAGCGTACAATTTTTTATTGCAGAAATAATGTACTCCCTCCGTCCACCAAAAACGTGCATCGATTTTGGTGGAACGGGTTTTAAGAAAACTGTAATGAGTGTAAAGTAAATGTGTATAAAAAATTATGTCATTGAGATAATAAATTAATATATTAATGGATTGTGAGTGTAAAAAGGTGGGTCATGAGTGTTTTTTTTAAATAAGTGGATAAGTTGAGGGTAAAAATGTAAAGTTGGTGTTTCTAAAAAAGGAAAGTGCACATTTTTGGTGGACGGACCGAAAAGGAATTAAATGCACGTTTTTGGTGGACGGAGGGAGTATTATTTTTACCATATAGGTGCTACATGTAGTTTCACTAGTGCAACAATAAATTATATTATATGATATTCAATGTGTGCTAAGTAATTTTTAAATATGTTCTAAAGAACTAATATTTTGTGCAACAATAAATTTAGTGGAGTATATTTTATAAATATGCTACAAATTGTTTAACGCATACAATAATCAACATTATACCTTTAATATAAAAAAAAAAACGTACAATATTTAATCCCGCAAATAATGCAATGTTTTCATTATATATGTGCTACATAATGTTTAAACGATGCAAAAATTACGCTATAAAATATTTGATATGATGAGATTTGTAAAGATTTGGAAGAGGTATATCCCTATAATTAAGGAAGGAGGCAAGATTTTTGGAACAATTTCTTTTTATCCTTTTTACCTATGTTCTGTTGGACTTGTATATTGAAAGCAGAATAATTGAGTTTGTATATAATATTTTCTGTTACCATTTATTACAATCTCATAACTGAATTGTTTACTTGATTGCATATGTTGTCTCATTATCTCATAGAAAAGTTAGATCATACAGTATGTAGAAGATCACAGAAGTCTGTATGATTGATTAAGCTAGTTGAGATATAAAAAGGATCACAGCCGAGATAACTTGAGGACGAGTTGTCGGTATAAATAAGAAGTGATTTGCCTTGTTGCTTGTCTATGCTGGTACGTTTTGACGTATTGAGGGATAACAATGAGATGAGTTCTTCTATCCGAACATCGTGAAGAACCTAGATCTTAGTGACTTTACGTGATCTAAACCTCGATAAGATTTTAGGTGAGTATGAGTTATTGACCATCACTTTGACTTGTTATGGGTGAGAGTTAGATGAAATAACCCTAGATTCTCCGCATCTTGAGTGATGACAGTGCTTATATGTAATGTTAATTACCTGTATCGAATCACCATATCCATTTAGGATGATGACATCCCCTTAAGGAGCTCAAAAAATTTATTGTACTAAACCCTGCAGGTTGAGTTAGCTCAAGTATAATAATAAGGTTGAGTGATACTACTTAAGGAATTAAAGAAATTAATTAATTTAAGCAATCAGAGTGCTATAAATAAATAATGGACATGTAATATCTTAAATACGGGGAATCGTAAGTCTAAATACAAGCTCGACTAAACTTCGGTAATAAAGCGTTAAGTCAGCATTTGTTCTCTAGTTGAATGAATAAATGTTTATGAATTAATTTATGTTGTGGGTTTAACATAAAATAATTAATTCATTTTAGACCCATCTTTATTCTTTGCATTTGATCTCTGAGTTGACTCATCAATGCCTGTTACTTCCATAAATTATGTCCCCCCATAAAGTCCCACTGGAACTCTGTTGTGATTTATGTATTATTTTAATACATCTTCAATATCTAGATAGATATTATTTGATATTATTATATATCAAGAGATAATTATTCTAGATAAGATTTATCTTCACAAATTGAAGATAATTATTGTATTTGTTAGATATGCAAGGATTCTATCTAAATAGGATTCTAAAAATGCATTATAAATATAAGGTGAGGGAAAATCAGATTATTATAAGTTTATTGTGATTTTCGAAAATTACATAGAAGAACATAGAAGGTGAAATTTTACAGTATTCTCCATAGATTTGCACTCACTCAGTAGCGGAGAATATGCATTCGAGATACAGTCTAGAAGATCAAAGCTAGAGTCTGCAATTGATCAGATATCCTATAAATTCACAGGTAAACACAAGTAACACCTATGTGTTGTAATTAATTTTATATATATATATAGAGGATGGATCAAATGAGAACTACATCTTTTTTACGAACTCTGTGAACCATGCATAAGACGTTGAAGATGATGCACAAAACGGTATAAAGTTATGCATAACGAAAACGTTCTAAAATTATTTTGTTGTACAACAATTTTAGAATGTTTTCGTTATGCACAACTTTATAGGTTTTATTCATCAACTTTATACGTTTATGCATAGTTCTCAAGTTCTCATAAAAGATGAGTTCTCACTGGATCCAACCCCTATATATATATATATATACTAAGAATATAATTAATGTATGTTGAATTAAACATCCAAGATAGATCATCGGGAGTATGTGTAAAATAAGATTTTCCTACATATTCGGTCAGATATAATAAATGGATGCTGACATCATCAAATGATTTAAAATTCATCAAAATCGTTTAATTAAATTAAATATTTGCTTAGTATTATTTCCTATTTCTTACACATAAACGTATTCTCATACCAACCCCATTTGCTTAATATATTTATTGAAAAACTTGATGAAAAATATTAATTTATCCGTGTTTCCGATGATGTCTCTTGAATATTTAATTTATCATATATTGATAATAATCCTAGCATGCTCCTATATAATTAATCATAAAATATATGAATTTCTCGTATTTACATACGAATTTATCAAATCTGATCAATTGTTGACTCCAACTTTGATCTTCTGGACTGTATCCCGAATGTCTGATCTTCAATACTGAGTGAGAATAATTTATGGAGAACACCTGAAGTTTTCCCCCTTTGTATATGTATGTGATTTTCGAAAATCACTACTGAGGAGATAGATGATCTGATTTTTTTCTACTATGTATTTATAGTGCTCTTCCTAGAATTTTAATGTGATATGACTTTGGTACATCTAATAAATACAATAATTATCTTCTTGCCTGAAGATAATTCATTTATAGAATAATTATCTCTTGATATCTAATAATATCAGATAATATATATCTCGACTATGAGATGTATTAAATAAATATTATAATAATCAGAATATAATCTCAGTGTTATTATAAGGGGTGGCCAAAAATTAGCTAGGCAATATGTCTTAATGGGCTAGTCCAAGGATCACATACAAAAAATAAAAATGAGACTAAAATGAATTAATTATTTTATGTACAGCCCATAATATAAATTAATCTATAAGCATTTACTCATTCCACTAGAGAATAAATGCTGACTTACCATTTTATTACTGAAGTTGAGTCAAACTTGTACTTAGACTTACGAATCACGATATTTAAGATATCACATTAATTATTTATAACACTCTGATTGTTTGAAATAATTAATTTCTTTAATTCCTTAAGTAGTACCACTCAACCTTATTACTGTACTTGAACTAACTCTCTGCAGGTTTAGTACAATGCACCTTTTGAGCTCCTTAAGGGACGTCATCAATTTAGACGGATACGATGATTCGATACAAGTAATCAGCATGACTTACATGCACTGCCATCACCCGAGATGTGGAGAATATTAAGTTATCTCATATAACCCTCACCCATAACAAGTCAAAGTGATAGTCGGTAACTTATACTCACCTGAAACCTTATCGAGATTTAGATCAATGTAAAGCCATCGAAATCTAGGTTCTTCAAGACGGTCAGATAAAATGACTCATGTCAGTGTGATCCATCAATATGTCAAGGCGTACCAGCATAGACAAACAATCAAATCAAGTTACTTCTTACCTATACTGTCTCTTATACCGATAATTCGTCCTCAAATTGTTTCAGATTTGATCATTTTTATATCTCAACTAACTAAACCAATCATACAGACTTATGTGATATTCTACACACTGTATGATCTAACTTTTGTATGAGATAATGTGTCAATATATGCAATCAAGTAAACAATTCAGATAGGAGATCAAATTATACATACTATATGATATAACTTTTGTATGAGATAATGTGACAATATATACAATTAAATAAAAAATTCAGATATGAGATCGAAATAGTGATAACATAAATATTTATACAGGTTTCAGTATAAAAATCGAAGAGAGCCCTCTTTTACTCCCCTATAACCAAATATTTTGCATTTTCATAACGATGTGCTTAAAAGTTACTATGTCATTCTATACATGCTAATCTTATTGTATCTTTGTAAAAGATTAGCAACATCCACTCCCATAACTACACCAGCCGAAACATCATAAATTTATGTCGACATCAAATTCCACCCAAAAGAATGACCTGTCCTTTATGATCAATGAAAGTAATGGAGCTGATTTCAGACCAGGGAAAACCTACTGAAATACATATTATCAACATATATTTATGCATTTTAAATTAAGAGTAGAAAATAAGTTCATTTTATATCGTCTGTATATATTTACTTTAAGATAAACTATGGGTTTGTATCAATCGAACGGATAAGTTCAATTATGTAAGATGGCATGTATATAATTATTGAAAACCAAATGCCCGAATTGTTAACTGGAAGATTAATACTAGTAATTACCATTACTTTCATTTGTTTAATTAATATTTTAATGTGTTTAGTAAAATTAAATCCGTCTAATATAGTCATTTGAAAGATATAATTTTTCATTCCAAATAATACTTGAATATAATATCAAAAATCTAAACTACGTACTCTAAATCCATTTAGAGATAGAACCTAAGGGTGGATTTTCAACTCCAGACTATATACTTATATTCAAAATTAATTTTTGTTAATGTCTCCAAAGAGTTTCAATAAACTCACTATTTATAAATTTTAAAGTCATGTTTTTTTTTCCTCAATTGTCAAACGATCTTATCTGTTTGCTAAGTCCCTCTACTGAATCCTGACCTTATGACCTTAGCTTGAAATAACTGTGAAAGAACAATATCAATGTCTTAAATCCTTATCATGTTGAATAGTATTATGACACATTCATTTGTTTGCCACCTAAAAAACGATTAAGCTACTTTATTCACCTCTAATTTCAACTAACCCCTAATTATGTTTCAGATACTTACATGGTAATTGATATTGCCGTCATGTCTAAACCAGTAAGGACATTGATATAAATAATAAAAGATTATTTCTTTCTATAAGGAGTAAAAACACTGAACTACTTTAACAGCCACATTTAGCAAATATTTATATGTCCATTAATTAAAAATAGTACCCAAGATGATATTAAAGTTTCGGCATATTTGTGTGTATACAGTGTTAGTGGTGCATGGGCTAGAGGAGTATTCTCCTGAGCTTATTTAAAAAGACTTGTAATGGCTACATTTTGTGA
The DNA here is from genome assembly GCA_036937905.1 of Salvia rosmarinus. Taxonomy (NCBI): domain Eukaryota; kingdom Viridiplantae; phylum Streptophyta; class Magnoliopsida; order Lamiales; family Lamiaceae; genus Salvia; species Salvia rosmarinus. Next base: position 54,366,981 of record CM072818.1, on the reverse strand, counting down.
TTGCGAGACACTTTAAAGGTTCTTATAAGTTATAGAACATCTTATAAATTATTTCAACGAGTTTATAAGATCATTCAGACACCCTCTAAAACTTGGCCAAAATCTTGGTCTAACAAGGTTTAAGTTAAATACTGGAGCGATGAGGCCCTAAAGTTAAGGCTACAATGACATGATTTTTTTTAATATTTCTTATAAAAACAGAGGTTCCAAACTATGGGCTATAGCTTGGCACTTGATAATAAAGAGCCTTAATTTTTGGCATGTGCAGTCCTGCATCACATAACAGTTCTTTCATTTTGGTTTTGGTGTTGAAATATTTTGTTATTCTTGTAATAAAAAACTCACAACGGCCTAAACATATAATTGTTTCTCTACGACTGTATTAATTCAATTCTCTGAAGTTCAATATTTAAAGCAGCAGTTGGGTAAAAATCATCTGCTATAAATTGTATTTCCCATTAATCCGAGTAGGTGAAAGCAATAAATTTCTACCGTTCAGTTGCTCTCTGTTTCCTTTTTTGGAGAAAAGAAAAATTTAAGATGGGAAGGTATCCAGTTCAGTGTGAGTAATGTATTGTCTTATTGCCCCATCTGCCGTTTTTGAGACCTTGATTTCCTGTTTGCTGTCTCTTTCAGTCAACCTCGAATCCACAAACAACCAGAAAATGAAATCCTGCACTCTGCTTTCTTGACTTGGAAATTGACACAAAAAAAACCATGTTATTTTTAATTTTCTGTGGTCCAACTTTATAATATACACACGAAAAAATAAAATTCCACAACCCTGAGCTCCAACTCTTATTGCTTGAACCTAAAAGAATACACTCACTTTGGACATGTAAAGAAAGAACTCTTAAGTAAAGAGCAGTGTACAAGACCCCATAAAAGAGAAAGAGATGCAAGAACTCGAAGCCGCGTTGCTCAAGACTGCACCACGCTTCCAAATTTAGCTAAACACTAATCGAAGCAACGAGCATTTCCTCGAGCTGATCTCACGAGGGGACAAAGGTGCCAACGTAGCCAAATCCCATGACGAAGAAGGCCGTTGCTTGAACAAAGAGGTATATGAAGAAGTGGTTTTTCCCGAATGCAATGTCGTAGCAGCCGCAGAAGAAGAGGTAGCAGCCAGTAGCAAGCTCTAACAAATGGATTCTGTTTGGCAAAAAATAAGCTATTAGATTCTTGCTAAAAATGACCAAGATATTCATTGATCACAAAATGTACCTATCTCCAATCCTAAACCGAGGTTTCTTGAAAGCTTTGAGTGCCGATTTCAACCTAAGGGCGTCGCCAAGTTTCTCGGTGACAATCCACTCATTCACTCTGCCCGCCTCAAGCAACCCGATCATGGTCGCCTTGGCACGGTGCAGTGACATCACGTTCTCGAAGAGGATCCAGAAAACAAGCAAATGGAGTGACCTACACATTCAAACTTAATTATAACTTCAAACAAAGAAGTGAAATAACCATGACAAATTTTCATGTGAAGACATCTTCGCTTAAGGATGCTTATGGACTACACTTAATTAGGTTTATTAATCCTCAATTAGAGTTCATTAACTCTAATTGGGTGTGGTTCCCCGCACGTCCTCACAAGAGACACCTCAATAAACATTAGGCCTACTCGAGGTGCAAGAAATGGGACCTCGGAGTTCCAACTGCGTTGAGGAGGGTGATGATGGAAGGAATGTAAACCGCGCCCCATTTCGGGATCTCAACTTCAGGTACCAACACCGTAGCAGGCAGCACGACGCAGTAGAAAACGAACGTGACTATATGGGCTATGATCTTCCTTATGAAGAAGAAACTGTATATGACATGTACCTTCTTCCACAATGACACTTTCTACAAATAAACAAACACATACCATATTAGTTTTGATCCCTTTTCCCAATCCATATTCTGAAGGATCAAAAACATATTGAGAGAGAATAAACCAACCTTGTTTCTTATGATCTCAGACAACATCTTCCTAAACAGATTTGCAGGGCCACACGACCAACGATGTTGTTGGTATCTGTAAGCCTTGAAGGTGCTAGGCAACTCATTTTTCACCTGCAACAACAATATACCAGTATTCGTTACATCGTTTTATTCGCAATCATCAAAGCGTTTCAGTTAGTACTACCTCCAGAGAGCCGAGATACAAGAATTTCCATCCTTTAAGACTAGCTCGAACGGCCAAGTCCATATCCTCAACTGTGGTACGATCTTTCCATCCTCCCGCCTCCTCGATTGCTGCGGCTCTCCACACACCAGCAGTTCCTTCAATTTTCACAAACGCCATATATTTCTATTAGTATTATTTTACTAGTGCAAGAAAATTAACTTGGGAATGTGTGATTAGTTACCATTGAAGCCAAAGAAGGCATAGGTGGATGAGCCTACTTCTTGCTCCACCGTGAAATGATAGTCGAGCGACATTTCTTGCATCCTCGTCATCAAGCATTCATTGGCATTCACTGCAAAAACAAATTATTTTCTTCATTATTATCTTATCCTAGTTAAATTAAACATCAACACAATTAGAGTGTTTAGGACCAGTACAAGAATATAACAAAAGTAAATGCCATAGAAAATGAATGAAGGCTGTCGGTAGATGAAGATTGCGGTCCACCACACTCATACAAAGCTTCAGCACATGCGATTGCTGGCCTTGAAAAGGTAGGGGCAAAGGACCAAACTACCCCTTGTCCATTCCATAACCAAAAAGAGAATGAAAGATTCACTATTTCCACCAACACCAGGAAAATGCTGCACCTTTTTTTTCCCAGATGAAAAAGCTACAAAAGGATAATAAAGACAAGCCACGAGTTATCTCTTATTTAGTTTTCACTATCAAAAACTCTTGAACCAAAATCACTTTTTAGAACAACTTCCACTACAATATTAGACACAACATCCTTTGTCACACCATTATAAACCTGGAAATTGGTACTTTTAGATGTTACAGGTCAAAACTCAATGGTCTTCAATTCTTCATCAACCCTTTATGTTTTCAACTCCTAAAATATATAAATGAGATGCAACAAATCTCACACCTACACCTGTCGAATCCATAGTGAATCAACTAACCAAGAGTTGTGTGATTTTGAGTGGTGGATACACAGTCACTTTCAGTAGTACTACTACTAATACCGGTGGCACCGACAGTCTCTAAACATGACTCCTTAATATGTGATTAACACGTCATTACAATTTAGAAATGCATACCAAACTTCCAGCGAGCTTGGACGAGGGCGAGCTCGGAGTTGTGGACGAGGAAAGGGATGGTTCGCCACAGGAAATCCGGCTCCGGCTGGAAATCTGCGTCGAATATTGCCACGTATTCGCACTGTTTGACGTAGGAGCGCTTGAGTCCTTCTTTAAGAGCTCCGGCTTTGTATCCGTTTCTGTTGTCTCGAATTTCATATTTGATGTTTATCCCTTTGCTCGCCCATCTCTGGCACTCCATTTCCACCATATTCTGTTGCACTTCTCCATTACTCCATATTCCTAAATATGATCCTTTTAATTGAGTTTTTATAACATACCTTGATCGTGTGGTCGGTTGAATCGTCGAGAACTTGAATTATGATTCGATCGGACGGCCAGGATAAGCCGCATGCAGCTCCAATCGAGAGCTGGTAGACCTGTTCTTCGAATAATGCAGTAAAAATTAATCACAAAACTAGAAATTGTGGAACTGGAACACCATGCAAATGTGAAAAGACGATAACAGACAGACCTCTCTTTCGTTGAACATTGGGATTTGGACGAGGACCATGGGGTAGGCGGAGTTGCCGTGCTCCAAGTCCTCCTTCAGTGGCTCCCATTTGTATCTCTTATCAGGTTTCCGGCCGAAGATTTTGACGAGAGTGATGACGACGGCCATGTACACCCTCTCGATGAACAGCATCGCCGACATTGCCAGGCACATGAACACGGCGACGTTGAGCAACGGCACGATTAACGGAGCTTTGATCTGGCCCCAAATTATCAGGAATTGCTCCGTCATGTCGTCGTGGACATCAGAGAAGGTTTCCGGCAGAACCCTCGTCGACGAGAGCCGCTCCATTTAGGTTTTTATTTTTTTCCGATTCCTCTGGTTTTGCGTTGCTAGAAACAGAGGAGCAGGATGTTGTGTGGAAAATCGAGATCTGTTTGCGAGGGTATATATAGCGTTTGCCTTTCTCTCCTTTGCGAAAAGCGCAAGAATATTTCTTTTGATTTTGCTTCTGTGAGACGCAAAAACAAATGGGAAAAGGAGCCGGGTTGTCAGAAAACACTAGCTCCACACTCTGCAACCCCTTCTTCACCAGAAAGAACTGTGATCCTTTATGTTGAATTAAACATGAATGCACTCAATGCAGCTAAAACAATCAGAACGGCATACGTTCTCTCTCTTTTGTTCTTTTTATTTTTTCCTTTCTATTTTTTGAAATGGCCAGAAAAACTTGTTCTCTGGCCTTGGTGAGGAATGCAGGTGTTGGTGGGAACGATGGGAGAGGTAATGGTGAAGGAGAGAGGTTAAACAGAGGAAATGAGGAGAGAGAAAGAGAGGGAAATATGAAGGAGTGGTGAGGAGAGAGAGAGAGAACGAGAACCTCTTTATAGAAGTTCTATTTTGGCTTTCATGTTTTAGGTTGGTAATGCACAAATGTTTTATATATTTTCATACTATTATTTTCATGTTTTAGGTTGGTAATACACAAATATTTTCATACTATTATTTTCTATATTCAGAGTATTTTTCACCTCCTACTCTTTGTTTAACAAAGTCTTGAAAACAACCCTCCAACTGCAAAATTTCGATTTTTCGGCTATACTTATTTTACTTATTTCAAATCTATTAGCGTTTAATTAATTAAGCTAACTCTGATTATAAATATTTGACAGATAGATAATTGACTGGAGCCATTAGTTATTGCAACGGTCGATTAACGTTAATTAGGTTTTCAAATTCATTTGGCCGTATTTGGGTGATTGTGTTTTGTGTTTTTTAGTTTCTTTCTTTCTTTTGGGTTGTAGCTCAGACTTTAATAGATCAATTAATCGAGTAAACGAATTAAGTGACAAAACTGCCCTCGGAGGTTGTACTGTCTTCCTCTTAAACTCCAACCCCAACAACATATGATATAAATAATACTCTCTCAGTATTATTAGCTTATTTGTTTTTGCACGTAGATTAAAGAAAGTTGTGTTTTATGTATAAAGTATGTGTGATACGAAATTCGAATTATTTTTTAATGTAAATTGTTTTCTTTTTTAGAATATGCCAACAATAACTGGACAACCAAAAAGTAAAACGAATCAACAATAATGAGATGGAGGGAGTACTAATTTATGGTTAACTAAATAATTCATAGTCTTTATTAGATTGTTTAATAATATCCGACATTCCAATGTCAGAAAAGAAATCATATCCCGATTCAAACAAAGATTAGAAAAGGAGTAAAAATTAAACAATTAGACAATCTGAGATATGATGGCGATGCAAAGATTAGAAAAAGGAATACAAATTAAACAATTAGACAATCTGAGATATGATGGCGATGCCTTAATAATTATGAAATTATTAAAAAATAAAACACACGAACACACAAACTCATTATGCAAATACAGATTGGCAGATTGACATTGTTAGACAATGTAAATGAAAAAGAAAAAGAAAGTAACGTTCAACAATATCCTCAGTAAGTAAATGGAAGCAATTATAATAATGATTCATCTGTAATTATGCTATATTTATGGATAATAATTACTATACCTGTTATTGAGTATAATTAAAATGAGTGGATTTGGTCAGAGGCATAGTGGATTTTTACATTGGATGTTCTCGTTGCAGATTTCAATGCTTTGTAATGAAAAGTCATAAATTCGGGTGAAACAAATATATATTGGTCGAACTTAATGGTCGCAAGTTTTTTCTTTTTTTTTATCATTAAATACATAAATTTTAAAAGCCGTGTCACGCGGTAGAACCGGCACCTTTGCCTTTTAATTAACCACTCTACCACTGGCCAACACACGCACTTACGGTCGCAAGTTTTTTCCTAATGCGGTTTTGTTGCTTCTTGTAATTTCAGTACTATAATAGAGAAGTGAAATATACCAATAACAACGTTTGCCTTGAATAAGCATTCAATAGCGATAGTGATATTTTTTTGGAGTCAAATAATAGAACATTCGTTTTGATATAGTAAAAGTAAAAATTATCCACAGAATTAAAAGAGATTACAAAACTCATTCTTACAATTTTATCCTTATTGTAAATTTAAAATATATTTTTGCACATTCACGAATTGTCTGCCACCAAAAAACTGTCACCGCTCCAAGCCGTGGAATCAGCCTTATCCGACGTTACTCGTGATTTCCAACACGTAGGCAGTCATCTTCTTTGTCCCCATCATTAGAATTTAGGGCTTGGCCTTGAATAAACCTCTGCCAACGTCCCAAGTTGTGGTCTTTGTCTCCTTCGACATTGCTCATGAAATTCGCCTCGTCGCAACCGCCACGCAAGAGATCCGACTAAAGAATTAAACTCGTTGGAACAGATTTGTCTCCAAAATTCCAGATCAAAGCTTCTTGCAATTGCCAAGATCCCCGTCAAAATTGGTTATTGTTGGTTGTGAATTTGCCATGTTTTAGTAAGAATTCATGAATAATTCCATGCTATGTTGTGAATAAACATTGTAGGATTGAGTAAATGATGAGTTTCACAATAAAAATCGTGTATTTGCTCCAAATATCTGGTCATTCAAGAATGAGTATTTGTTCGTAGGGATGGCAATGGACCGGATCTGGACCGGATCGACCAGTCAGCATCCGGATCCGATTTTTTTTGCCCAGGTCCGGATCCGGTCCAAATCCATTCGGCCCAAAAAATTAGATCCAGGATCAGGATCCATAAGATCCGCGAGGTCCGGGTCGACCGGATCCATATTTTCGCTTCTAAAATAAATTTCAAATCACCTTAATTCACAATAATACCATAATAATCCAAATATACAAGAATACTATAACAATTATTTAGAATTTCTACAATTATCATTATATTGGAAGATGTTTTATCACTCAAGTAAACATATATTAAAGGAACAAATGAAAGGTGCATATAATAATTGAGATGATTACTTAAATTTGAAAGAAACGAGAGATGCATATTGTATAAAAATATTGGAAGGTTGTATAAGATCATTTTCAAATAATTAGAAAGGTTGAATAAACACCAAATCATGTATACTGTATGTACAATATTAAATAAATAGTATTACTCTATCTTAACAGAAAAATGTATATTACTACATAACTTAAAGTATAAGTGAATATAAATTTCAAACAACTATAAATAAAACAATCTGTTTATTTAATTAGGATGAAAAGTGCTTATATTTTACTACACAAAGAACGAAAGGAAACATACTGACTAAATAATATATATATATATATATATATATATATATATATATATATATATTGGCGGATCCATGGTAGGATCTGGACCGGATCTGGGTTTCAAAAACTAAATCCAGATTGGATCCAGAAATATGAGGTAGGATCCGGATCCCATCCGGATCCATCGGTCCAAATTTTGAGGATCCGGATCCTAAAAATGGATCTGGATCCACGGATCTGACCCGGTCCGGATCCATTGCCATCTCTATTTGTTCGTCAATTCACGAGTTGGTTTGCTCTAACTCCTAAAGTACCTTATATTAAACATGATTTCACTAGTTTGCAAAATGCAACTCGTGAAAATCAAGCTATAAAAATAGTAATTCACGAGTTTGATCGTGCAAACTTGTGAAATGAAGGCCAAGATTGTTAATTCATGAGTCATCCCGATTCAACTCATAAATTAACTTGTTTTTCTCTTGATTTCATGAGTTTGCATATACATTACAGTAAGGATAAATATGTATTTTAACATAAAAATGACTACTTTTTTAAAAATCTTTTTTATCATAATAACTATTTTCTATTTTCATATAGCAACAAAGCTACTTGCATATGTTAACTCTTTTTTTTTCTAAATAAATACTAACGTAAAAAATATTAGGAGGTATATATAAATTGACCTGAAATATAATGAACTAGATTACTATAAATAAGTTACCTTCCATCTTACCGGTGGAATGTGTACGAATAATCCTTCAGGCGGCTCGAATATTTCGTTCTTTTAAATATTATATGCGCGTTTAACTTTTTGCATCTATTATCTTCAAATTTAGCTAATATTATAGTTCATTGATATTTATCATCTTACTTAATTTCTATCTATTTCCCTTCTTTAACTCCAAAAAATAAATAAAATAATATCAACCTAGGTAAAAATGGAAAGTAAGCTGTAATTAATTTCCTGACCTTCAAATTCCTTATAGGAGTTTTATTTGGAAAATACCCCAAATATATTTGCAATCAATTACAATGCACCCCAATCATAACCAAACATATTTCTATTCAATTACAATGCATTCCATAGGCTTAAAATTTTGCTTAATTTCAGAACATGCTTAATTCGATAATTAAGAATTAATAAATTTAGAATAAAATATAACCTACAGTGGTTTTTGTACGCCACTTCACAACCTTCTAGGTAGGGATATCAATGGGTGGGTTTTACCCGGACCAGAACCAATAAATAAGTAATGGTTCTGGTTCTGGAACCGATCCATTAGACACTGGATCCGGACCGAACCCGGACCATCAACTATGGGTCTTAAGCGGTCCGGATCTGAGCGAGTCTGAAACCAGAACCGGATAAGAACTAGAAATAAAATCAAAACCGTTGCTTTATAATTTAATGAGTTATGAGTGATTTCAAATCGATATGGATAAAACTAACTCATTGGCAAGCCTATTTACACTTAGGCTTGTCAATAGACGGGTTTTACTCGGATCAGAATCAATAAATAAGTATTGATTCTGGTTCTGAAACCAGAACCAGATCCGGACCGGACCGGATCGGATCATCAAACTATGGATCTAAGCGGTCCGGATCTAAAGCGGGTCTGGAACCGGAACCAGTACCAGAACCGCTGCTTTAAAATTTAATAGATTTTGAATGGTTCTAGATCGGTCCGGATAAAACCCACCCATTAACATCTCTATTTCTAGCATCAGTCCCTTATTTTCCCTGAAACTTTTCTTTTTAACTGTTTAATTTAATAAGGCAAATATCAAAATTTTGCATCCCACGTGTCAAGCTTTTTGAACGTACAAAGTACAAACTCATGATTCACCATGAACTTCTGTTTTACCGTTGAACCATGAATTTATTAATTAGCCCTATTTTATCGACCCTCTTTCCAATTTTGTTTTGTTTTAATTATAATTATAGTAAAACACTTCTCCTTTCTTTTTTTATCATCAAAATATTATGTGTTTAAAAAATTAACTTCTTCAAAAGTCACAGATGTATCAATCAAGTACACTTACAAATAATTTTAGATATAATCATAATATTTGATGATATGAATTCAGACTACACTATATATGCACATATTAATAGCTTTCGAACGAAAATTAGTGTTAAAAAGAATGAATGACATCGACTTTTGGTGATTCTCACTTATCTATTTATAGAATAGTATTATGGAATCGAATGATGTATCAAATTGAATTAGTATAACTCGAAATGGTAATCACCAAGTATACGATAATAATCGAATTCCTATAGACTCTCGTTTTAGTTATCACTGATAACCAACTAAGGTATGACCAAAGGACAAATTGTTATTTTATGCTTATTAAGTATGAAGATAAATGAAATGTCAAAGGGTGTCGGGTTGGGGTATAAGTATGCGTTTTATATAAATATATATGATGAATTGTTATACTTAAATAAACATTTTATTTATAGTTGATTATTGTACTATTACTGAGAATGACATCTCAACATTTTATATATGGTGTACTAATATTATTTATCAGTACTCGACGACCCCCATCAAATTGGTTTAAATTAATGTTCCACGTTTGGGGGATGGGGGTTAATTTATTATTAGACCATGTGGTTAATAGCTAAGACCAAAGGTTTCGGGTTCGAGTTCATCGTGACGTGTCTTTAAATTTCTGTATTTGATTGACAAAAAAAAATAGCGAAATTCATATTCTATTGAAATTTGAAGTAAATTTAGGCACCAATGAATAAGGGAAATCGTGATTTTATTTCCACAAAATATTATGAGTATGTGACAAGAAAAAAGAGACTGTCATCAATAGTAATTTCCCGGAGAAAATTATTCAATTCGTTCATTAAAATCATTATTTGATTTTGGTGACACATGTTTTAATAATGTAATGAACGTAAAGTGAGTGAAAATGATACTCGTATTATAAGATATATTATACGAGTTGAAAGAGTGTGACATGACTTATAAGTGATTTTTTTTGTAAATAAGTGAGTAGATTGTGGATAAAAGTTATGGATTTATGTGTGGCAATATCCAAAAATGGAAAGTGAACTTTTTCATGGATTGACCAAAATGAAATCAAATGAACATTTTTTTATTGATGAATGGAGTATAATTTAGCTTATTAATTCGGCTCGACTATATATTCACCATGAGATTTCGGTTAGGTTAAGACTTATTTTTTTAAATCTAATTTTTAGTTTCAAGTACATACGAAAGTTTAAACTATACAGAAATTAGATGCAGATTGAAAGTTATATCTTGAAGTTCCTTAAATTTCATATTAATTAGACATTTAATGTATCAAAATTATAATTTCATTAACACTATATCTTGATCCTTAGCAGCGCAAAAAAAGGCGGGTTAATGAAGGAAATACTGCATTAAAACTAATAATATTATCGTTATTTATAATTAAAGAAAGATTAACGGATGGACAACCTTTACCGTCAAATCCATCGTCGGATCGGATGATGAGTCAAAACAACGAAATCCAATGCTCACCCCTAATTTAATGTATCAAAATTATAATCATTAACACTATATCGTTAAGTTAGCGTTATTTATAATTAAAGGATTTGACAACCTTTACGACGGCATTTTCCATCACCGGTTGTCGATGACGGAGGTCGGCGGCGGCTTTTTCTGATAGAGTAGGGGTGGGGATCGGTTCAGGTTCGGTTTACTGCACCGATTTTCTCGTTTAACCTAACCAAAAATTCCATAAATTATAAAACAAAACCAAACCGTTTATTAAGTTCGGTTAACCGAAAACAACATCGGTTAGTGCGGTTTGATTTTCGATTAATCGAGAAACCGAAAAAGTACATATAAATTTTTTATTTTTCTTACCCAACTATATTAAACAGTCTAAATTATATTAGATAGTTACGATTAACTAAATTTATGATAAATTAATTATTGCTTTATTTTTAATTTTTTACGGTTGACTTCAAATAATTTATTTAATCACTTTCATATATTAATAAATTACTCAATCTATCATATACATGATTTAAAGTTTTGATACTCTATGACTACTACTAATTATAAGTTTTATAGCCATTAAAAAAAACACAAGTTCACTATTCACAAACCTATTATTTATTTTCTGAAAATTTTATTGAACTTTACCTATAAATAAATACTCGACTTTTATTTATTAATCTTTTATGATGAGAACATAATTATAAAAAGGAAAAGAAAAAATAAATTATTTGGTTTTTCGGTTATCGGTTAACTGAGAAAAAAAAAAAATCACCACATGTAGTGTTCGGTTAACCGAACATGATGCAATTTCGGTTCGATTCGGTATTAACCAAAAACCGATTCCCCAGCCCTACGATAGAGTAACCTCAGAACATTTCGTCATAAATTAATGACTAGATGATCCATCGTAAATTTATATATTTGACAGCATGATTTCCATCGTTAGTCCGTCGTTATTTTTTCTTCAATATATTGGAAAACCTATTTCGAGAAGTAATGTATATATAAAAATCAAAACATTCAAAGCAATAAATGTTTAATTGCAACATTCGAACAATAAGCATTTAAGTGTAGTTATTTCATTAAAATTAGAAATAGAATATATATGTTGATAAAACATAATATAGAGTTGGATACAACATCACTAGAATAGTAGACGTATGAACCAGACATAGCGGGTGTGAATCCAGTGCATGTCTACATCATCTCCATCAACGCCGCTGATAGGATACGGACCAACTCCGAGCCCAAGATCGTGCCCAACATAAAAAGCTCGATATGAAGCTCGGCCCAAACGAGTCCGGCCCAAGAAAGCTCGGGAACCGGTAGGAACGCAGAAGATTGGTCATATCTACGAGAATCCTAATTAGAGAGATAGGATTCAAATCCTACCTTAGAATAGATCTCGGATTCGAGATCTAGGTTATCATAATCTTGTATAAATAGAGAATAGATTGGACGAAAAGATCATCTACACTTTGTAATCACTCCTCATATTTTCAATACACGAATACTATCTCTCCGTGGACGTAGATCTTATTCATAGATCGAACCACGTAAATCTCTGGTGTTCTTGCGTGCATTTAATCCCTTACGAAACAAGATCGATTCTTGGCGCCGTGCGTGGAACGAAAATTTTGTTTTCGATCAACCATTGTTCTGTGGAGTCAATCACGACGATGTATACCGAAGTCACGATCGAGAGTCGCCACCGCAACAACAAGAACAACGGCGGTCGGACACGCCGAGCTCACTGAAAAAGCCGGTCTCGAATCGACCGAAGCGGCATGTCCAAAGCCTCGACGAACAAGGAATCCCATCCCGCATGAAGAAGCAGGATACCAAAGCGGGGAGATCGCGAAGAACCAAGGAGAACCTCCACTCTCGGATAAACCTCGACGACGCCGTCAAGGGTTTTTGAGAAAACAAGGAGAGCTTCCTCCAATACCTCGGCCAAGCACAAGGTCGGCCGCATCCCGAAGAAAGGAACGCCGAAGCCTCGTCTAAACACGAGGCACCGCGACGAGGTGGATCCCCCAGCATCCAAATCATGGGCGCTCACACCCAAACCCACCGCGGGAGGGACGAACAGCGCGGAAAAGGACGTCGCGACCGCCGCGAGGCCAGCCCTCACTACCAAAACGAGTTCGGTCGACGAACTCCGCCTCACTCTCCAGAGGGCGGTTTCGACGGGTACGGGAGGATAGTCACCCCGTTCTCAAACGAAATACCGACACCGCGCCCCAGACAAATATCGGTGCCGAGCATCACCCCTATGACGGATCGAGGGACCGTAGAACTTTCTCGCAGCTAACGCCCGGCACAATTCATATGTGCAAGCTCTTCCCGAACTACTAGTCGACAACGCCACGGTGGTTCGGCGATCTACCTCCGGGAGCATTGGTTCCTACCGCGATCGATGAAGGCCTTCCATCGAAGGTTCTTCCGTATACGAGTCAAAATGACTTGCACATCTCCTCACCTCGAGGCAAGACCAAACGAGTCCATCGGCGACTTTATGACCGTGTTCAATAAAGAAAGCTCAAGGTCGCAGACATGAACGACCTCTCATCATCTCGCCTTCCGAGCGGCATCCACCGGGGCTTTATATAAAGAGATCGCTGGCACGAACCCCGATCGCCACGGAGCTATGGCGATAGCCGATCGGTTCGCCAAGGCGGACGAGGCCGATAGAATGAAGCGCGAGGCGTAAAAAGGCGGATCCTCCGAAAAGGAAGAAGAGAAGAAGGACGAGGACACCGTAGCCAAGGCCGACGAAGCGCTTTAGAAAGAATACGTCGCCCATAGAGTCCGTGCTCGGACCGCGAACACCTCCGAACGACCTCAATACACTCCTTTCGACGAAGCCATGGGCGTAAATCTACGAACTCCACATGGATAAGTTCGAGAAACCTCGACCAATGACAGGGGTCAAAACGAACAAAGGACAATCTCGCTCCTTCCATGAAGATTACTGCACGACATTTGAGGAGGCCGAGACCTCATGGAGGATATCGAGATGTTAGTGGGACGGGGTCCCGAGAAAATACAAAGGTCATGACCGACGAGTGGACGAGATGAGGCCCCTCATCGCTTTAAAAGGAGGAAAGGAAGCAGGGGAATTGTGTGCTAACAAGAAACGAAGCGCGCGCGAGACGAAGAAGGAGACGACGAACCGCAATATGACGGAGTCATCTCCACTATTACGGGGCCCCGCGAGTCACGAATTCCTCCTCGAAAGCCGAAACCCGAGGTCCACATATCGCGAACCGCCAACAAAAGGTTCGAGAAGGACGAGGCGATCACCTTCTCCAAGAGCGACCACATCACTGCGATAGTACCACACGGGATGACGCTACGGTAATCCAGCGATGGTCGCAAACAAGTTGGTGAAGCGTATACATCGGCGGTGGCGGCGTCGGTAAGCATCATTTTCAAGGAATGCTTTGATAAATTAGGAGTAGAGGCGGCGCCAAGACAGCACCGCCGCCACTCCGTAGCTTCGCTCAAGAAGACACGCCGTGGTGGATAATCGAGCCACCGTCACGGTAGGGAAAGCTCGACGAGCTCCACCAAGGTGGTACACTTCTTCGTAGTGAAGGCCTACTCACCGTATAACATCATCTTGAGGCGAGATTGGCTGAACGTTGGGGCGGTATGCTCAACATACCACCGACGATGAAGATCCCCACAAAGGGGGTAGCTGTGATCCGGGGATCAAGAAAGGCGAGGAATGCTTACAGTGTCGCCTACAGTGCGGGGGCTCCAACCCAAGACCCACAGCATAGCAACTAAAGAAACCCGAGAAGTTGGAAGTAAAGAGACAACGCCTATCTCTCGGCAGCCCGTGGAAGAGGTCACGCTATACAAAGACGAGCGACTCAAGGTCGTCAAGATTGGCTTTACCGAGGCATCTGAATTGAGAGAACAGGTTATCCAACTCCTGAGAGAATTCCGAGACGTGTTTGCTTGGTCGCCCCTCGACATGACCGGGGTCTCCCCGGGTATCATCACCCATAAGCTTAACATCGACCGAAGACAAAACCGGTTCGGCGTATAACGAATTTTGCAGCGAGCGGAACCAAGTCATCCATGACGAGGTAAATCAATTGTTAAAGCTCGCATATTGTTTGAAGTCAAATATCCGACATGGATAGCCAACCCGTGATGGTGAAGAAAGGAGGAGGGATGGCGAATGTGCATTTACTACATCGACCTCAATAAACATTGCCTAAAGGATTGCTATCCCTTCCCAACATCGATAAGAAGGTCGACGCATTGGTCGGGTTTGAAGTCTTGAGTTTCTTAGACTTGTATAAAGGGTATCACCAAGTCTTGATGGATGACGAAGACGCGACCAAGACAGCCTTCATTGAGACTTGAGTCTTCGACATGTGAAGATGCCATTCGGACTTAAGAATGCGTGAGCTACCTATCAAAGAATGGTAGACAAAATATTTCAGCCCTACATAGGCGGAATGTGAGGTGTACGTCGACGACATCGTAGTAAAAGCAAGGAGGAAGCCGCGATTTTCGACGACCCGGATCGCCCTCGCTTACTTGAAAGTCAACCTCAAACCGAACCCCGTAGTGCACGCTTGCGCTCGATCCGAAAATTTTAGGATCTTTGGGTTTCACAAGAAGGTTAAAAGCCAACCCATCCAAGGTTCAAACCATTCTAGAAATGAAGATGCCGAAGACCATTCACGACGTACACAGACTGACGGGCTGCATAGCCGCACTAAGCCGCTTTCTTTCAAAGGCCGCGGACAAGCAGCTACCCTTCTTCAAGGTACTCAAAAAGGCTCCGGAGTTCTCCTGGAATGATACACATAAGTCCGCTTTTGAAGATCTCAAAAACTACCTCGCCAAACTTCCTACTCTGTCCGTTCCGAAAGAAGGAGAGGTCCTTTCCCTATACCTCGCCGCTGGACGAAACAATAAGTGATCTTGGTGCGAGAGGAAGGACTTGACTCTGGTATATTTCATCAGCCGAGCATTAAAAGGCCCAGAAACAAGGTATCAACCTCTGGAGAAGCTCGCCCTAGCATTAGTAAATGCTGCAAGGAGACTACGTCCATACTTCCATGCACATCCCATACAAGTCCTCACTGACCATCCACTTCGGCAAGTGTTGACGAAGCCAGAAGCTTCGGGGAGAATTGCGAAGTGGGCAATTGAATCGGCGAACATGATATATCTTTCGCCCGTCCAAGCCATCAAAGGTCGAGCCTTAGCGGAATTTCTTGCGAGGCTCACTCACGAGAAAACGAAGCCCCGAGTCCGTGACGACAAAGCCGGCCGAACCAAAGGAGAAAACACCGAGGATTCTTGGCAAGTCTATGTTGATGGGGCTTTGGGAAAACGGGTAGCGGAGCGGCATCTTGCTCCTGGACCGGATGGCCAAGAGATCACGACGACTTCGGTTCTCATTCAAAAATACGAACAACTAAGTAGAGTATGAGGCCTTGATCGAGGACTTCGCTCGGCTCAAAGTCTTCGACACGAGCAAGAAAGTTCATAGTGACTCTCAAGTCATCGTAAGCCACATGTTGGGAAAGACGAGGTAAAGGCCATAGGATGAAGAAATACCTCGAGAAAGCCAAAGCCTACAACAAACTTTCTCCCACTTCCGGATAATTCGTGATCCGAGGAGCAAACGGGCGGTGACATCTTAAGCAAATTGGCCTCGTCAACAAGCCCGCCAAGAGAGAAAGTTCAAAACCGAAGCATAGATGATGCTAATGAAGGAGTCAAGTCAACGTAGTCTCGCACGAAGAGCCTAATGGATGACTCCTATTCAAGAATACCGGAGAAAGGCGAACGCCCATGATAAGCTCGAGGCCGGAGGATCCCGAACAAATCTTTGCGATATGTCTTGGAGCAGGAGTTCTCACAGAAATCATACCTCCAGCCTCTCCTAAGGTGCTTCGGGTCCGAACCGAGCTGATTACGATTACGGGAAGTGCAACAAGGATCATGCGAAGTCACATCGGACCCCGAGCCTTGTCAAAGAAGGTCATGCGATGGGGATACTATTGGCCGACAATGTTCAAGACTCACTCAACCTTGTGAAAAGGTGTCCGAAGTGTCAAATTCACGGAACGTGCCAGGCTACCGCAGACCGACCTCGCCTATACAAAGCCCTCGCCATTTATGCAATGGGGATCGACATCGAGGCCCTTTCTCGCAGCACGGGTAACTCCAATTCCCGATTGTCGCAATTGACTACTTCACGAAGTGGGTAGAAGCCGAGCCCTCGAAAAGATCACAAGCAAAACGCCTCAACTTCGCCCGGAAGAACATAGTATGTCGATTCGGCATCCTCATATCCTTCTTTCGGATAATGGGACACATTCATCGATAAGATATTCAAAGATTGGTGTCAAGAGCTTGGATCCAACAAAGTTCACCTCGGCCGCCCATCCTCAAGCAAATGGTCGATCAAGTCACCAACAGACGATTGTGAAGGGTCTCAAACCCGCCTTGACCGAGCTATGGTCTTTGGGTGGAAAATTTACCTCAAGTCTTATGGTCATACCGAACAACACCTCGGACGGCGAATCGAGAAACGCCCTACGCCCCGGGCGATGGAATCAAGCGGTGATCCTCGCAAATCGGAATACCGAGCCCCGCACCATTCACTTCTCCGCCAAGCAAATGGGAAAATCTACGAACCGATCTAGATCTCGCTCGAAGAAAAGAGACCTCGCCACATCAAGGAAGCTCGGTACAAACAACAAGTAGCTCAAGATTACAACCAGCGTGTCAAGTCCCGGCAGCCCGAGTGGACGACCTCGCACTCAAATAATGAAGTCAATAAAGCCGCAAAGCTCGCAAACCGAAGCCACATGGGAAGGACCTTACGGGTAGAAGAAGTCCTCGGAAAAGAGCCTATAAGCTCGCCCATTTTTCCGATGAGCAAATACCCAACACATGGCACATCATTCATTTGAAGATATATTTTGCATAAGTGTCAAAGGTTGAGTCTTGTTCGTCTTTGAGTCCTGTTAGGTCTAGTCCGAGTCTTATCGTCTTGCTCCATTATCTTTTATCAATAAAAATCTTTCTCTATCTATTTTTGTCTTGCATGTTTTATTTGTCACTTATGCATATAACTCTTATAAAATTACTATACCCTCTTCGGAGGACTAACTATACCCTCGACGGAGATGTACTACCTTCGCTTAATACGAAGACGAACTATAAACGCGTGTAGGGACCACCCTCCCGATAAAATTTGGCAAAACAGAACCCATACCTTCATTTGAGGGCTAATACCTTCATTTATTTCGAGGACGGATACCTTCATACGAGGACTAACTACCTCGCTTATTTCGAGGAAGCTTCGTGCGAGGACGGATACCTTCATTTATTTCGAGGACGGATACCTTCATACTAGACTAACTACCTCGCTTATTTCGAGGAAGCTTCGACGAGGACGGATACTGCATGCGAAGACAAACTACCTTTGTTTACGGCAAGGACGAGCTATCTTCGCCTAAACAAGGGCGACCTACCTTCTTATTGGTTACGGTAATTAAAGACAAGTGTTCTCAAAGAGTCAACACAAAGAAAAATAATTTTATTTCAACATATACAGTTTGTACATCACGAGGACGAAGAGGTCCAGAGTCCGGAAAAGTCGAGCCAATCCCAGCAAAATAGGGATTCAACAGAGCATCTATACTAATCCTACCTCACCTCGTCCTCGATCCACGCTTATGAGCCCCCGCCACCGACCTCGGCCACTCGATGGCGCAGCACCGCTAGATCGACCTCGGCCGCTCGATGGCGACGATTTCGGCCCTTGAGGATCCACGCCTCTCTTGGGCCATAGCGTCTCTCTTGAGCTCGCCACTCCGGATCTTCAAAATTCGAATGAAATTGTAGTCTGGCAGTGCAGAAGCCCGATGAAGAAGAGGCCTCGTGATCCGGTTGAAGAAGTTCTTCGTTTGTGGTTGTTGAGCAACGACAGTCTTATATATGCCTCCAGTCTTTTCAATTCGCGAATCGCTCCAGAACCGCAAGGATTTCTTGCCGTACTCACTGTACTCGACATGACAGTGACGGCCTCAATAACCTTAGCCGACTCGTGAATGGTCATCCCACCACTGTGGACGACTTCCTCGCACTCGAGTGCTCTTCACTCTTGCTCTAGCCTCCTCCTCGCAATCTCGGACTCTCCTCCAACTCCAAGAGGCGAGCACAAGCTCGTCACACTCTCTGGGCAGCCCTAAGCTTCGTGTCGACCTCTGCAGCACATGGTCTAGCTGTTCCCTTAAACGGTGAGTTCGATCTCTTTTGATTCAAGAGCCCGCACAAAGCTTCGATCCGATTAACAAGGAAGCATCGGGCATTTCGTGAGAAGGCGACAAAGAGAAAACAAAAAGGCAAGTCTCTGGTGAAAAGCAAATTTTATTAAGGCCTCGCGGCGTAATATCGTGCTCGAATACAAAAAAAATTACAAGGATCAACTCGACCCGCCATCGCTCCGAGCTGCATCTCCTCGCCAACCCACCCGCTTTGCCTCGGCCTCGGCGATCGCTACCTCGGCCTCAACGGCCAGCATTTCAAGAACCACCTCGGCCTCCTTCTCGAACTTCGCCGACACCTCGACCTCCTTATAAGCTTCAACGGCGCCACCGCCCTCCGGCTCCTTAGTCGGCCGGCCATGATAGCTTGGAGAGGATCTCGATCCACCGAGCAAGCACGGACGGACTCGGCGATCACAGAGTCGAGGACGAGGCCGATCAACGACGGGCGAGCTCTTCAGACCGCCAATGAGGAGACCAACATAAGACCGCACCAGGCGTCGGTCTCCACCACCGTATCCATACTTATATTTATCTAAGTCGATAGTCATCGGCGACGCCATCCGTAGTATCGACACCGCCTCTTATTCAATTACTCGGCCATCTTGTTCGCCACCGAAAACTTCCGAGATAAAAAGTTTCTGTAAGCCCGAGAAGCTCCCCCGCGGCCTCGCCGCCGGCCTCACCGCCGCCCACTGCCTTCAACTGCTCACGCCTCGGCCGGCCGCCCGCCTTCAAAGTTATCTCGCCGACGCCCGCCCGCAGCCTCAATCCCAGCCCGACCTTTCTCCACCACGGCCAAGGCCAGGCCTCCCTCGGCCGCAACCCGAGCCTTCTCCGCCTCGATCGCCTCCGCCACAAGAAGGGTCTTCCTCCACTCGTGGGCGAGCGAGCAGTGCTCGAAATGAGCCACGGCATCATTTAAATGCCAACAACAAGCTCGGACGCCGCTATCAATTGGACCTTCACGCCCCGGTCCCCGTTATAAAGCACTACAACGCCAAGCAAAGCCTCAATACGGCTTGAAAAGTACAAAGACGCAGCATTACGGGGAAAAGACGGACGTCGCGACTCGGTACCAAGGATCGCAATCGTCGTCGTCGTCGGTAGGAGGAGGACGACGCTTCTTTTCCGGGCGGGAGGTGCGGAGGCGATTTAATGCTTCGCTCGAGGCGATGAAGTCTTCGCCGAGGCGACGAACGCCGGCCGAGGCGACGAACGCTTACCGAGGGAGGTCGCAGATTTTTCAACCTCTTGGGTGACCTCGGCAGTCTTCGCCGCCTTGGATTGCTCGCCCGGACTCGGACCCTTTCTTCCTTGAGGAGACGAATTCCACCACGTAAATAACACATATCAAGTCAATACAGAGCAACACAAAATAATCGACACTAAAGCTAAGTGCGGGGCCTCACCGCCGGCTCATCCGCAGCAGCAGGTCATGGGGCTCGACCCGCGCCGCTAGTTCGGCCTCGGAGAAGACTTCACGACCAGGCCAACCCCGCTCAGACATCGCTCCACATCGCCAAGCAATCTCCAACGGCCACATCGGCCAATCTATCACGCCCAAGCGAATTCATAGAGCCGTTAAACCGCGTAAGTACTCTTCCGCGGTTTGATATCTTCGACTTCGTCTTTATCTTAAATTTACGACGGCGCTAAATAATACCACCCCGCACTATATTTAAGGCGAAAAAATCTAAGGATGAGCCCTAGACTCAACGGGCAGTTATGCCTATACGCATATACGCCAAGGCCCGTCAGGTGACGAAAAGAGTTCGGTGTTAATTGGGCGAAGGGGATAGCGAAAAGCTGTTGTAACTCAACAAACACGGAAGGATAAGGAAGACGAAGACCGCACTTAAGGTCAGTCCTCAGATATCGTTACAAATCCCGCGGAGGAGGCTAGCCCTATCCCGGACGAGGGCAATTAACCCAATGATTTGAACAAAAATTTGTAGGCAAGCTCTAATATCACAGGGGTTGTCAGAATGGAAGGAAACGAAGAAACTTTACCTAAATCATAGAAAGGCGGAAAATCTAATCTACACAAGGTAGCTTGGGGGGAACCAAGATGATAAACTTCAAAATCCACCGGAGAATCCGGTGGTGACACAGACACAATACGGCGCTCAGGGCCGTGAGAATCAGAAGAAGATGACGAAGATGAGGAAGCCATAACTTACTGGTTTTAAGATTCGAGGAAGATAGCACTGAAACTCGCGAGGACGATAATGGCGACAGAGAAATTTTTGGAACACAAGAAGTTTTAATTTTTGAATATTGAAATGTACAAGTGATAAAGTAAAAGGCGATCACGGAAGTTATTCTCCCAATATGCGCTTTATCGGGAATCCAACCGCTACATTAAATGCGCATTAAATGCCGTGAGGCATCCTGCTGCCGCCTCGGCTTCACGCCGTGTAGCGCGGCCGACCCAAACACATCGGCATAACGCCTCGTCGGCGGTTACCAAAGACCTCGCATAAAGACTGCCGGCGGCCGACCCAAACACCTCGGCAAAATGCATCGCCGCGGTTACCAAAGACCTCGCATAACGCCCGTCAGCGGTTACCAAAGACCTCGCATAAAGCCTCGTCAGCGAAGCCGACCAAACACCTCGGCAAATGCCTCGTCAGCGGTTACCAAAGACCCTAAGATAACGCCTCGTCAGCGGCCGACCCAAACACCTCGGCATAATGCCTCGTCAGCGAAGTCACCAAAGACCTCGGCATAAAGCCTCGTCAGTGAAGCCCATCCAAAGACATCGGCGCAAAGCCTAATCAAGTCGGCCGACAAAATACGAAGTCAAGATACAAGGATAACTACTAGATCGACCATAATCCACTCCGTCACGGACACGACTCGGCAAATATCCCCAAACCCATCGCGACCTCGACACTGCGTCTTTTGGGGTGATATGATAGGATACGCCCAACTCCTGTGCCCAAGCATCGGACCCAACATAAAAAGCCTCGATATGAAGCTCGGCCCAAACGAGTCCGCCCAAGAAAGCTCCTAACCAAGTGGAACGCTAAGATTTGGTCATATCTACGAGAATCCTAATTAGAGAGATAGGATTCAAATCCTACCTTAGAATAGATCTCGGATTCGAGATCTAGGTTATCATAATCGTGTATAAATAGAGAATAGCTTAGACGGAAAAGATCATCTATACTTCTTGTAATCACTCCTCATATTTTCAATACACGAATACTATCTCTCCCCGTGGACGTAGATCTTATTCATAGATCGAACCACGTAAATCTCTGGTGTTCTTGCGTGCATTTAATCCCCTTACGAAAACAAGATCGATCAGCCGCCATCTTGAGCTTGCATCGCCTCCAGTTTCTTAATCATGCTCCAACTAAAACAGGAACATTCAAAATCATCAATAAAATGAAAGTCACAAGCATGCTTTAAATTTTCTTGCATAACTTGTTTAATCAACGTAGCTAATCTAACATATCCAATCATCATAAGCTATGTAAATTCAATTAACGTAGAATATTCAATCGACCTAATCGAGCATATCCAATCAACATATATAATCTAACATATCCAATCAATCTAACATGTCCAATTTTCCAATCTAATAAGAATCAAGATAGAGAGATAGGGATGTGCACCTCCTAAATTAGGGATTAACGATGGAGGCACAGGGCGGGCGGCGAGGGGTTGCAAAGAGATAGACGGGGCGGGGCGGGGCAAACGAAGATGACGGTGGACGCCGAGGAGCTCGAGACAGTGATTGTTCTGGCCAGGGCCGCCCCTGAGGCTGAGGGTAGGCCACCCTGGGCGATCGCCCAGGGGCCATCATCTCAGGGCCCAAATTATTTTTAAAAAAATAATTTTATTTATAAATATATAGATTTATTTGGATTCAAAATATTATATCATTTAAATATTTTATTTTATTTTAAAGTCCAAAGTATTAAATCTTTATATATTTACTTATAGATATATGTTTTCATTTGGTCCAAAAATATATTAGAAAATATTGATGTTGATGTGATTATTAATGATTTTGCATCTGCAAATATTCAAATAAATTATTTTTTATGATATCGTATCGTAGATAAGAGTTGAGATATAGAAATATAAGGATGATAAGTAAATTGTATATGTTTTTGACAATTTTTTATTGTCTATTTCTATTTGTAGATAACTTGAATTTTACGTAAATTTACAAATTTGATTTATTTTATAAGAACAATATAAGGGACCATTTTGGACGGTCTAATGGTTAAGTGAGTTCATGTGGCCAAAGGTCACGAGTTCAAACCTCACTATCGCCTCTATAGGTTCAAGCCAGTCACACCCGATTTTTCAAGTGTAGTTTAGTTGTCTTGTGTCGTTTCCAAGCTATTGTAAAGAAATATAAGTTTTACCTATTACGCACAGAAGATAATGACTTATGGTTTTATATGAATTTTAAAAAATAGCGACCTATATTTCTTATTTTGCCTAGGGCATATAAAATATCAGGAACGAGGCTGGTTCTGGCGGCGGATGGGGAGGCGGTAGGTTAGGGCTCCAGTGACATTCTGATTTTGGGAGGAAATTGGGTTCTGTATGTAACGACCCGGCTTCCGGATTGACGGCTGACCCCATAGACCAACACGAGTCTTTTCAGTGTGCTTTGTCCTCACTCACACACCCCCGAGAAAACTTCCTGAGGTCACCCATCCCACAATTGCTCCAAGCCAAGACGCTTAACTTTAGAGTTTTATGAGATGGACTCCGAAAATAAGATGCATCTTGTTGATATGAGTAACACATATCAAATCCTTTAAGCTCTCCTCGAATATGCGATCTCATACCGCATATTTTCAAATCCTCTCATTCGGTGTGTTTTGGTTCATTCATGTACCCCTTCGCTTTGAAGCCTTAATCGGAGCCGCTCCTTGTCCATGCCTCCGCACCGGCGATCACTCTGTACTTCTGCCCCGGGCGTCACATGTGATTAAATAACAATAAATTAATTATTTAACAAAGGATTAACGATAAAAATTTAAAAAGTTACAAAGTAATTAAATAACAATCTAATTTAACAACATTTAAAAACGACTTAATAATGAAGCGTATTATTTAAAAAATTATTAAAAATCATCGTTCCCGTCGTTAGTCTATCATTAAGGGCGAGATTTTAACGACGGATATACTTCGTTGTTAATTTCTAACATTATTTGATCATTTTCTTGGCGTGAAACCATATCTTCTTTAAATAATTCAGTTCAGTTAGTATTTGTAACAGGTAAGCATCACTGAGAAATTTGGCTTTAAATCAGCTGTTGTTCATTAGTCGCTGTGAACTTCGCTATCTACTTAATTATTTTTACTTATGTGCCTAATATAATTAATCATACCAGATTGCTAATAATACATGCTTAGGTGCGGTGTCCCTAACGACTTAATTATAATTTAATTAATTTGGAAATATTGGTTTGCGAAAGTCATAAAAAATTACTGAGAGATAATTCTTAATTAGTTTATATCTAAAATATGTTTATTTCAATCAATAATTATTTCGTGAATAGTGACGAAGTTTACTATGACCTACCTAGTCTACTACGATCCCTCAAGTTTTAATTTGGTTTCACAGATAACTTGTAGCGGTATTATATATAACCCCAAATACATTCACTAAACTAAATTTATTTGGCTTAGAAATAACATAATGTTTATTAATTTGAGTTATATATAAATTCATACAATGTTTGTTTGATGTGCACCATAGAACATCGTAGTTCTATTATTGAAAATTTTGGAAATTAAAAGGTGGTGTTCTAATTGCAGTATTTCAACAAATTGCAATTCTAGATAATTAATAATGTGCAACCTCTGACTAATAGAAATATTTATTTGGCAAAGAATATTATTACTGGAAGAAGACAAAAAGTAATTTAGTCGGTAAGATGTTTTTCCTCTAACTAATAAGTTAGAAGTTCAAGTATGTGTGTGAAAATAGGGTATGTATGATTTGTGTTACTCTAAAATAAAGACTGAAGAATTAAAGAAGGTTTTAGTAGTTGGGTTGAGATAATATGTTTCTAAGACAATTTATAAATCAATGTCGAGTTTTAACGTCCTCAAAATGCATGTGAATGTGTATTTTCCTTTCCGTTTCTCCTTTTTCTTTAAAAAATTCATAAGCCAGCTATGGAATAAAATATTAAGAACTGGATGAGCTTATTCTGTTTAAGCAACAATCAAATTCATCATTCTTTGAAGTGCTAACCATAAAACAAACTATAGATTGTAATGCGTATTTCCTTAAGAATAAATCAAGCTAAACGCTCATTAGTTTATAGATACAAATGAGATAGACTAAGAGCATTTCCAAGTGTTTACTTTAAATATTGGATATTAATATACAACATTTTAAATGTTGGGATTTTTTTTTTAGATTTTAGTTAGACATTGTGACATTTTTTAAAGATTTAGTTAAACATTAGGCCATTTTAGATAATTATCCCTTATTTTATTAAGTAATATAAAAAATATGTTTATTAACTTCCGTTGCTATACTGAAACAATAAATTCTCGTGGATTGAACCAGGACAAACCGAAATGGCTGACAACACATTCTAGCTAATCGGTCTCCTAAATTCTTCTCAGCATTAATTTTATGGCCTCATTGAATTTATTTTTCTTCTTTTATTGATTTTCTAGTTCAAAAATACTTGTTAGGACATCAAATCCATATTCATATTTAGGAAAGAAACGGAAAATAGGAAAAAAAAAAGAATAATAATCTCAATACAAGAATTTAAAGTGGACAGTCAAAATTGGAAAAAAAAAAAAACACGACCCATAGAGAAAAATTCACAATATGATAATTTATACAATCGCATAGTATACATCTCCATCTCTATCCCCTACACTATTATAAGCCTTTGACAAACTCTCACCCTTCTATTAAGATTCTCACAAGAGAAACTAATTAGAAATGAATTTAAACTATAATTTAATCACAAGACTATAATATAGTGATCGGTGCACTTATAACAAAGAACCATATGCTTCTTAAATAGCATTAAGAACTTCCTCATGTTGCTCATAAAAAAATATGGGATAAGATGCTTTTATTTTATCATAAGGAAATTCCAAAAATACTCAAAACAAATCTGTATCCTCGGATTTCTTATCTTTTTTGTAAAGTAAAGGAAAATTTGTTGCTAATGCTAATACCATTACAATAATTTGTTAAAAATAAATGATGTGGTAGTCAGCAGGGAAATCTTCATACTTGTTTTCGCCTCGGCGAAATATGTTTTGGTTATTTAATTAATTACCTATATTTTCAGTGGATAGTATTAGAATTCAAGTGAAACTCATAATGTTGGATACAATTAGTCTTTATATGTATATGCATATTGATACATAGTTCATCCAGCATTATCTAAATGTTTCCTTCTAAATATGTTTTGTTTTAGAGAATAGACAACTTTGAGGATCAATAGGCAAAAAACAAGTTTCACAGTAATTTAATTGCTTGATAAAAAAGAATTAGTAAGAGTTATATTGGTGGAGTGGTGCTTTAGTTATCTGTAAGAAAAAGATAGTTGCTCCAAACCTAATTGAGTTTTATATATCTACATGCATCTGTTACAATTAAGGTAAGCTTTCTGATTTAGTCAGTCATATGTTAAGAGGTTGGCAAAATATGGTTTCTCTTATAGATCTTCGGCAACATTTATGTTGTAGTCCTGATGCTAACTCAAACTAAACTAAACCCATTTATGCCAAATTTATACTCAATATGTTAGATATATAAAAACACTCATAAATAAAAAGAGACAAAGTACATAATAACAACAACAATAATAATAATAATAATAATAATAATAATATTGATATATCTTGAATCTATCTCTCGCTTCGTAGAGTTAGTCGGGGTATGCAGTATTGAGCCTTAATACTCGTATTGGGCTGAGCCCAATTGGTGTATTCTCTTAGTACTATATATATGGTCTTTGAAAGCTTTAATATGTAATCTGAAACTCTAGCCTCCTAATAAAACCCGTTCTCATTTTCTGCCCCTGGACGTCGCCAACTCATTGTTGGTGAACCACGTAAATCTGTGTTTTCTTTACGTTTTGTTTCTTAATTGCTCGATAATTCTAATCCATTACAAATAATAATAATAATAATAATAATAATAATAATAATAATATAGAATCCATTGGGATTTATTTACCAACTGTGACGTCCGGGGCAGAAGTACGAGTGACCGTCGGTGCGAGGCATGGATAAGGAGCGCCTCCGATTAAGGTTTCGAAGTGGAGGGATACATGAATGAACCGAAATATACCGGAATGAGAGAGTTTTTAAGAACATGTAGATATGGAGCTGTATATTTGAGAAGAGCTTAAAAGATTTGATATGTGCTACTCATACTAATAAGATGTATCTTCTTTCATGAATCCATCTCATAAAAACTCTAAAGTTAAGCATGCTTGACTTGGAGAAATTGTAGGATGGGTGACCCTTGATAAGTTTCTTAGGGAGTGTATGAGTGAAGACAAAACACACTGAAAAGATTCGTTTTGGTTGGTGGAGTCAAATGTCAATGTGGAGGCCGGTTTCTTACAACTATAAGGAAATTTCAAACATCTAATTGAAAATCGAAATGGTATAATTTACAACATAAGCCCAACCCTCACTTACCAGTAGCACCCACCCTCGCCATTTTTGGTACATGTTGATGTACAACAAAGGCAACAGAATTGGACACTATACAAGTATAAGACATTAGTTTTTTGGATTATGTGTCACTTCAACATCAAAGAAAGGTTCTAGCTTGATTTGAAATTTAACTTTCATCATATTGTTGACAAATAAATTTTATAACCATTTTAAATATATTTTCCAACTATGTATCTAGATATACTCTGTTGTGAAGAAACGAAAATTTCGAGGCAATATCAATGCGAGAGCTACTCAATGCTCTTATATATTTGGAGAAGCATAATTGATGGGATATACAATGATGAAGATTGAAGAGGAGTTTGGCGCAAAATGAAGTTGGATTGTAAAATTATAAATGACGCAAAATGAAAAAACAGGGCAAAAAGTGCACGTGATGTTAGCTGTTAAAAAATCAAATGTTGATTACACGTGTAAAAATAGACATATATGTATGTATGCGTATATATATAAATAAATTATAAACATGTTTAGTCACAATGCTTATGGAAATATAGAAATGTAGTTGTATAATAACTATAGAAAAAGTTATTTTCCATTCCTACATGAAAATACTCTTATGCTACCAAAACATTAAATTTGGTACATTTTACGTTATTTCAATTCACTCCAACTATACATCAAATCTTGTCCTTGCGCTTGCGCCAAATTTGGTGCTAGTATGAATGAAATATTTTATAGAATATTCTCAATTTATATATAGACTGAGTGATAAAGTTGAGGTATCAAAGTCTCTTTCTTGTAAAAGATTATTAGTTTAATTAAGTCCACCGACATATGAGTTGTATTTGCATTTGTTTGGATATTTGGTCTAATTTATACTGGCTTGATTATTGGTTTGAGTATGGTATAATTTGTAATTTACATATTTTTTATAATATTTCTTCAATTTCAAGATGTGATTTATATCTTGTATATTGAAAAGCATTCCAAAATTTATTATTATTGCCATTATATAATAATCTTATATCTAAAGAAAAAGCATTCCGAATTTTATTATTGTTGTCATTAAGTTCAACAGAAAGGTACTAAAGATGATTAATGTAGGATATATAATGAGGGCAAGCAAATTATATGGATCGTACTTCCAGATTAAAGGTAGCGATCAATATCCTCCACTTTCATATTACTACCTACTTTCTTGATTGATACATACAATAATAAATTGATAATGATAGTCATTTGTAACAAAAATAATGACAGTAATGACATGGTGGTGGGGCAGAAAGATCTACGGCATCTACACCATGTGAAAATGTACAACTTCACCATCCACTCGTCCAATCCCACTACCTTCATTTCATTTCAAGACTTGATACAATTATCAAGTTTAGGTCCACACACACCCTCCTAGTTGATTGCGATATACATATTTGTTTGTCTTTCACCAACCACATTTTAATCAAAATTTGTAGCTATTTCTTCACACACCAACTCTTCCGATCACTATATGCCAATTAATAACCAGACTTGACACTAGACTAAGAGGGTGTTTGATAGAACATAAGTTCCCCAAAACAGTTTTATGTTGCTTTTAAACAAAACCACTTATGTTCGTTTTATGGAATAGAATTTCACCCAAACACCCCAGGGTGTTTGACTGTTTATTTTAAAGTTTTATGTTCCAAGAAATTATAAGACGTTTCAAGAAATTATAAGATGAATGTTTCAAGAACTTATGTTGTTAAAGTGTTTGGATAATTGATCTTATGTTTGCAGAAAGAATCGTGAGTTAGATAGATAAAATTGACGAGAAATGAAATTGGTAGTGATATGTAGAAAATAACGAACTATAATAAGATTATTTTGGTAAATTCATGATCATTATAAACTTATGAAAAATAAGTTGGGTTTGAGAACTTATTTTGTGAACTTATGTTCGCGTTGGAACTTATTTTCACAAATTATGTTCGCTTATGAGCTTATTTTGCCAAACACTTTGTAATAAATTATGTTCTCCTAAACAACTTATAAGCTCACCAAACACCTCTAATTAATCTATCAATGTTTTAACTGGGATATGCTAAGTACATTATTTTAAAATGTTATTTAATATTTTTATTATCCAATAAAATGTATGCTTTTGTTTGAATTTTCTAGGATCGACCCTCAAATAAAATAAAGTTTAAACATTTGTCTATATATTAAAGCTCAAACTACTTAAGCCTTGATTAGTACGGTCAAATTAAGATTTCATTCAATCGGTCTCAAAATATTTTCAAATGAAAATTTTGCAGTTTGATTGAAATTCAGCCAAACTTGAGTCTTTTACTCTTTATATTAATAATAAATTTTGTCTATATTAGAAAAATTAAAATTTTATTTCAAATCGCGACACAATACCTAATTGTTAATCTTTTTTCCTGATTGCAGTTTCTCTAGAGTGTTTAATTAATACACCATTAGCATGGTGGTTCGTTTCTTCGCGAACACGTGTAGCATGTGCAACCCTAAATTTATAACTGAATTATTTTTAAAATTTCTAACTAAAAATTATGTGACTTTTATTTAGGGGTGTCGGCGGCGGATTAGATTATTGTTTGTTTTTCCAATCAATTGTTGAATTTCTTTATAATTTTTTAACATTATACTGCTTTACTTCGATATATTCTCCTTGTGTCATTAAATTTCTTGTATTCATTTAAAACTGGTTATATTAGCCTTAAATATGATTAATTTATCAATATTACTTCAAATTAATTAAATTTATACGTAAATATTTTTATCCTCTTCCATAATTATTGTGTGATATTTTTTAAAACTCACAGCCGTTATCTTCGGTGCGTATTAGGTATAATCCTGTTATTGTACAATAGTCTACAAACCATATAGGATGGGTAAACCACACTTGAAAAACCAGATGTAACAGACTAAGATCTACAGAGCATTAGTGAGGTTCAAACATATATTCCTCCGTCCACCAAATTCGTTCATTGATTTTGGTGGCATGAATTTTAATAAATTGTAATGAGTGTAAAGTAAGTGAGTGTAAAAAGGTTGATCATGAGAATAATAAATGAATATATTAATGGATGTGAGTGTAACAAGTGGGCCATTAATGGGTTTTTTTTTGTAAATAAATGGATAGATTTAGGATATATAAAATATGAAATTGATGTTTCCAGAAAAGGAAAGTGAATAATTTTGTAGATGAATCAAAATTAAATTAAATAAACGTATTTGGTGAATAAAAGAATAACATTTTAGCCACATGAACCCACTTTACCACTAAGCCATCCCAAAACGACTTGTATTACCTTTTTCACTTTCGCGGACACTGCTAACACAGAATATTAATTTCTAACATAACTACCTATGCTAGAATAAGGTAATGTCAAGGCTATTATTAAATTACTTGATCGATCTTAATTTCGTAAGGGAAATAATTGCGCAAGAACACCAAGGATTTACGTGGTTCGATCTATGAATAAGATCTACGTCCACGGGGAGAGAGAGAGTATTCGTGTATTGAATGTGTAAAGCGATTACAAAGAGTGTGAATGATCTATTTCGCCTAATCTAGCCTCTATTTATACACAATGTATCGACCTCAGATCTTGAATCCAAGTCTTCTCTAACTAGGATTCGAGATCCTATCCCTCTCGAATTAGGATTCTTTAGATACGGCCGAGCTTCTGCGCTCCCACCGATTTTAGGAGTCTTCACGGGTCGAACTTGTCCAGCCGAGCTTGATGTCGTGGTTACTGTGATTGGGCCGATGCTTGGGCCCGCTAGTTGGGTCAGATCCTATCACAACCCCCAAAAAGACGCGTAAACGAGGTCATGCCGATTGGGGTTGTTTATGACGAAGCGGGTTTCGACGATCTTTGACATTCTTTTCTTTGACCGACTTTGTGTGTGTCAATGCTTCGCCGTCGATATCGATATCTTGTGCTCAGAGGCGTCCGCCGAGGTCATGTTTGTTGTTCAGTATCTCGGCGAGGTGTCCCGGCTCGCGACGAGGCGTTATGCCGAGGTCTTCGACCGGCTTCACCGTCGGCGTTAGTCGAGGTCTTCGACCGCTTTACCGCTGAGGCGTTGTCGAGGTCTCCGACCGGCTTCAACCGTCGGCGCTACAATCAAGTCTTCGATCGATTCACCCGACGAGGCGTTTAAGCCGAGGTCTTCGACCGCTTCACCGTCGAGGCGCTACGCCAAGTCTTCGACCGCTTCTCCCGACGAGGCGCGTCGAGGTCTCTTGCCGACTTCTTCCGTCGGGCGCTATGCCGAGGTCTTTTGTCCGGTGTCACCGACGGCGGCGCGTCGATGCCGAACACGGATTTTTCCGCCGCCGCTGAGCATGTGATACGTGATACGCATTTAATGCGGTAGCGGTCGATTCCCGATAAAGCGATAATAGGGAATATCTTCCTCGACACGCCATTTTCATATCACTTTTGCTATTTCAAAATTTCGCACTTCCAAAACTTCGAAAACGATAACCGCCGCCATTGTTGTCTCGAGTCATCACCATCATCTTGAAAACCAAAAGTAAGTTATGGCTTCCTCTTCGCTAAATCTTCCGAGCTCAGTATCGTTATACGTACGCCGTCGGATTCGCGGCAGATTAAGCTCCCCTTCGGGATTTTGGTAAAGTGTCTTTTTCTCCATTTTAACAACCTCCGATATAAAGCGAGATTGTCTCTCAACACCGTATTTCGATATAATTTATGTTGCCCCGTCCGGAGCATAGGTTTGTTCTCCTCCCATGGTTTGTCATCGCTCACGAAGACGACCTCCGGCTGGTCTTCGATTCAGTATCATCGTATATGTGTCGAACTTCAACAGATGTTCGGCATATCACTGCCCAACTTACGCCAAATTCTTTTCGCATTTGGTGGGCCTAGGTGTCTATGCTATCGGCATAATTTTCCTTTCACTTTGGGGCTTGTTCTCCGCTTTTTTCAAGCGAAGGGTGGTTGGGGTGGTATTATTTATCACCCCGTCGTAATTTCAAAGCCAAGATAAAGTCGAAGATCTCGAACCGGCGGAAAAAGTTTTCTTTGTCATTCGATGGATCTCGAGTTTATATGGCGATCGGAGAAGATTGCCGATGTGGTGGTCGACGAGATTGACGGTGGCTGGAGGAGGCTTTGGGCGAGTAGGTCTCGTGGACGAGGCCTTTACCGAGGCCGAGCTCGCAACGCTGGGGCTTAGCCCTTATGATCCTGCCACCGAGGTGGAGTCGGTGAAGGGTGAGGCCCCTCCTTCTCTTCTGTCCTTTGTTGCATGATTATTGTGTGTACATGCCTGACCTCTTATATTTATTTGCAGTGAACTTGATCAGGGATAAGAGGAAGAAGAGGAAGGATTCGAGCGCCGGTGTCGAGCTCCCCTCCTCTCTTTTGAAGGAGGTCGAACTCTCCTCCTCGATTTTAAAGGATGTCGAGGCTATGCCCGAAGTGAGCGAGGAGGCTTCGAAGTCTCGAGTCATGCCTCTTTGGCGCTTTAAGAGGTTAAAGCGTGCTATCCCCGAGGCCGCGGTTGCTACCGACCCTGAATGCGTCGTCGTTGGCTCTCAGCGAGCTCCCCCTGCCTTTCCCGAGGTAGCGCACCTATCCTTCTTCCTTGTGAAGTAATATAAATAATGTATTCTTCTGATTTGTTGGGATTCTGTATAGGGAGTCGAGATCGTGTCGGCCGAGGTGGCCAAGATGTCCGCCGGGATGGCCCAGATGTCCGGTTTCATAACGGACTTCTTGAAAGGGGCCGTTAGCCAGTTTGACGGGGTGGCCCAGTATGCTCAGGGAATGGAGGAGGAGAAGACTCTCCTCGTCCAAGAGATTAGCGAGGCCGAGGCAAAGATCCGGGACCTCGTCAAACAGAGGCGGCGGATACGGCGGCTGTTGAGGCAGCGAAGGCGGCGGTCGAGGCGGCGAAAGCGGCCGAGGCGATGGAGGCGGCAAGGGCTAGGGCGGCTGAAGCCACGGCGGAGGCCGAGGTCGCCTTAATGAAGGCAGAGTTGGAGTGAGGCTCGCGCCGGGAGGCCGAGGTAGCGAGGTCGCAGGGCGAGATGCTTTGGCGCCATGAGAGGCTATTCTCTCTGGGGCTTCCGGGATGGTGGGTGATGCGCCGAGGTCCTCAATAAGCGCGCCGCCTCGGATGCAATCAAGAAGTCGCCGAGGACTACCTGTAATGGATAAATCCAAGTATGGGTACGGAGGAGATAGAGGATGATGTCCCGAGGCGGGCCTATTTCGATGTCCTTGTCCGCGCCCCTGAAGGAGCTTCCGTGCCGCGGCCTCGACTTCATCTTTGGTCTCACTGACCGCGGAGTCTGTTTCGCTGCCCGTGGACCGAGATCCCCGACCGACGCCTAATGGCCAATCTTACAAAGGGGTGGGGATGCTGGTGGGGTTCTAAGGCGAGGCCCCGGCAGCTCTGAGGAGGTGGCCAGATTGGCGGTTAGGCGGAGGAGGCCGAGGTTTTCCATGCTCGGGAGGCGGTGTGATGGATGTGCCGAGGCATCCGGAGGTCGATTGATCCCTTTTTTTTTTTTTTTTTGAATGTAAATGTACACTTGTTTTCCGCCTAAGGGCATATTAATAGAATCACAAGTTTATATGAAAACACTTATCTTTTATTCATTGTCGCTTCGAAATGCTTGATGCTTCTCCTTGGTTGAATCGAATCAAGACACGTCGCGGGCTCTTGAGTTGAAAGAGGTCGAACTCCTCCATATAAAGGCGGCTTGGTCATATACGCAGAGTCCGATGTCAGCATAGAGCCGCCAGAGAGCCGCGACGAGCTCCGTGCTCGCCTTTTGAATTGGAGGAGGCGTCGAGGTCGCCAAGGAGAAGGCCAAGGTGATAGGCGAGGAGCATGCCGAGTACGAGGAGGTTATCCATCAAATGGTGGGATGACGATCCCGGAAGTTGAAGCTAAGGTTGTTAAAGTGCCGTCGTTGGCGAGGTACCGCGCGAATATGGTCGGACCTCCGGCAATTCACTGAGCAAAGACGCTGAATTAAAAGGCTCGGGAGCATATACAAAACCGCTATTGCTCGACAACCACAACGAAGAACTGCGCGGCGGGGATGCAGAGGTTTTTCATCTCTTGGGACCGTAATAAGCGATCCAAATTATGACGATCCGAGTGGCGCGCCAAGAGGCGTGCTATCGCCTCGAACGACGTGGATCCTCAAGGGGTCGAAACCAGCGCCATCGAGTGGCGAGGTCGAGCTCAGAGCTGCATTTTCAAGTGACCGAGGTCGCTGTTGGCAGGCCCGTAGTGTAGACCGAGGACGAGGTAGAGGTAGGATTAGTATAGATGAGTCGTTGAATCGCGATTTTCTAGGGATTGGCTCGAGTTTTCCCGGTCTCCTCCGCCCTCGTAATATGTAATCTGATAACTTATTAAAATAAGAAAGATGTACTTGCTTTGTATTGACTTTATTTTGAACTAAAGTAATATATGAAGTCTTGAAGGAATCGGTTCTCGTGAGAAGGTAGTTCGTCTGTAGAGTTCCGTCTTGAATTAATGATTTTTTTTTGCCGAGGTCGCCGGGAGGGTGGTCCCCTTACTCGTCTACATAGAGAGAACCGTCTTGAAATAAACGAAGGTAACTCGATCTCGTATATAGGAATGGTTCCTTTTGTCGAGGTTATCGGGAGGGTGGTCCCTTACTGTCTACATAGAAGCGTCTTCAAATAAACGAAGGTAACTGATCTCGTATGTAGGAATGGTTCTATTTTTGCGAGGTTATCGGGAGGGTGGTCCCTTACTCGCTCTACATAGAAGGCTGTCTTGAAATAAACGAAGGTGTCGATCTCGTATGTAGGAATGGTTCTGTTTTTCGAGGTCATCGGGAGGGTGGTCCCCTTATCATCTACATAGAGAGTAATGTCTTCGATATAAACGAAGGAAATCGATCTCGTATGTAGGCATGCAGCTGTTAAATTTACCTTCGTATGAAACGAAGGTGTCGACCTCCGTCGAGGGAATTCGTCCTCCGTAGAGGATATATAATAATGTGAAGATTAATTATGCATTAGTGACAAGTAGAACTTGCAAAATAATATTTTATTGATAAAAGGCACGCGACCACCAAATAAGACTCGGACTCTAAACAGACTTTAAAGACACGACCGAACAAGACCCGACCCTCGACACTTACGATAATATCTCTTCGATGAATGATGTGCCATGCGTTGGGTAATTGCTCACGGACAATTGAGCGAGCTTATAGGCCCCTTTGTCGAGGACTTTGTCGACCGGTAAGGTCCTTCCCATGTGGCTTCCAGCTTGCCGAGCCACGCGGCTTTGTCGACTTCATTATTTCGAGTACGAGGTCGCCACTTGGAATTGTCGGGTTTTAACACACTGGTTGTAATACCGAGCTACTTGTTGCTTGCACCGAGCTTCCTCGATGTGGCGAGGTCTCTTTTCTTCTCGAGTAGGTCTAGATCACCGTAGATTTTCCCCATTTGCTTCGCAAAGAAGTCGATGGTACGGGACCTCAGTACTCCAATTTACGTCTTGATCTTCGCTTGGTCCCATACACCAAACTGTAGGGCGTTTCTTCGTTCGAGGTCCTTGGTGTTGTTCGATATGACCATAAGACCTGTGGTAAATTTTCCACCCAAAGGCCCTTAGCTCGGTCGAGACGAGTCTTCAGTCCCTTCACGATGGTCCTGTTGGTGACTTCGGTCTGACCATTTGCTTGAGGATGGGCCACCGAGGTGAATTTTTGTTGGATCCAAGCTCTCGACACCACCTACCAATATCTTATCCGTGAATTGTGTCCCGTTATCCGAAAGGAGGATGTGAGGATGCGCGGCGACACACTATGTTCTTCCGCGAAGTTGAGGCGTTCTGCTTGTGATTTTCCCAAGGGCTCGCCTTCCACCCACTCGTGAAGTAGTCGATCGCAACAATTAAGAATTGAGCTGTCCCGGTGCTTTACAAAAGGGCCCACAATGTCGATCCCCATTGCATAAACGGCCAAGGGCTCGTATGGAGGCGAGGTCGGTCTCGGTAGCCTTTGGCACGTCCCCATGGATTTGACACCGGACACTTTTTTACGAGGTCCATCGAGTCTTAGAACATTGTCGCCAATAGTATCCCCATCGCATGACTTTCTTCGACAAGGCTCGGGGTCCGA
This sequence comes from Salvia rosmarinus, assembly GCA_036937905.1. NCBI lineage: Eukaryota > Viridiplantae > Streptophyta > Magnoliopsida > Lamiales > Lamiaceae > Salvia > Salvia rosmarinus. Next base: position 54,329,968 of record CM072818.1, on the reverse strand, counting down.
CGTGGCTTCCGCACGATCCTTCGTGTATTTCTCGAGAACGTAATTAGCTCGGTTCGACCCAAGCACCTTAAGAGAGTCGGAGATACGACTTTCAGATAGGACCCCGCTCAATTGTATATCGCAGAGATTTGTTCAAGATCCTCCTAGCTTCCGACTTGTCGTGGGCAGCTCGCCCTTCTCGTGTACTCGAATGTGAGTCATCCAATTGGGTTCTTCATCCGAGACTACGTTGACCTCGGCTCCGCTATCGGCATCGCCTATGCTTCGCGGACTTCCTCTCTTGGCGGGCTCGCTGATGACGAGGCATTTACTTAAGATGTCACCGACTATTTTGCTCCCTGGGATGCGAACTATCCGAAGTGTGAGAAAGTCCGTTCTTGCTTTTTGCTTTTCAAGATACTTCTTCATTACGCCGCTTTTGCCTCAGATTTTTCCAACATTTGGCTCACGACGACTGAGAGTCGCTGTGAACTTGCACGGCTCGTATCTCGAGACTTTGAGCGAGGCGAAGTCCTGCGATCGGTGCCATACTCCACTTGTTGTTCGTATTTTGAATGTGAACCGAAGTGAGTAGGCGATCTCTTGGTCGTCCGGGCCTAGGAGTAAGATACCGCCCGCTACTTTTTTCCGAAGCCCCGCCAACGAGTCACACCTCCTTTGGTATTTCATCCATTGGTTCGGCCGGCATTGTCGTCTACGGACTCGGTGGGGCTTCGGCCGACTAAGTTTGCCTCGGCAAGGAAACCGCCAGGCTCGACCATGATGGCTGGCGGGCGAAGGATATATCGTGCTCGCTCGCGATTCGATTGCCCATTTCGCGATTCTCCACGAGAGCTTGGGTTTCGTCAATACTTGCCAAGTGGGTAGTCGGTGAGGACTGTATGGGATGTGCATGGAAGTATGGACGAGTCTCCTCGCGGCATTTACGGTGCTAAGGCAAGCTTCTCCGGTCGATACCTGCTTCCGGCCTTTAGTGCTCGGTGATAAAATACACCGAGTCGACGTCCTTCTTCTCGCATCAAGGCGAGACTTATAGACTGTCTCGAGGCGGCGAGGTAGAGAAAAGGACCTCTCCTCTTTCGGGACGGATAGAGGGAGTTTGGCGAGGTAGCTCTTGAGATCTTCAAAGGCGGACTTGTGTACATCATCCCATGAGAATTTTGGGCTTTTTGAGTATCTTGAAGAAGGGTAGTCGCTTATCCGGCTTTTGAAAGAAAGCGGCTCAATCTTGGCTATGCACCGTCGACTTGTGTACGTATGGAGGTCTTTGGCATCTTCATTTCCGAATGGTTTGGACCTTGGGCGGGTTGGCTTTTAGCCCTTCTTGTGAAACCCAAAGACCCCAAGAACTTTCGCATCGGACGCAAACGTGCACTTTGGGGGTTCGCTTTAGGTTGATTTTTGAAGAAGGCCGAGGACGATCCGGAGGTCGGCAACACATGCAGCTTCTTCCTGCTCTTGACGACGATGTCGCTCTACATATACCTCCACATTCGACCTATGTAGGGTGAAATATTTTGTCCACCATCCTTTGATAGGTAGCCCCTGATTTTTAAGGCGAATGGCATCTTTTATATGCAAAGACTCAAGTCGGTAATGAAGGTCGTCTTGGCAGCGTCTTCGTCGTCCATCGTGACTTGGTGATACCTTTGTATAAGTCCAAGAAACTCAAGACTTCAGATCCGACCAACGCCGACCTTCTTGTCAATGTTGGGAAGGGATAGCAATCCTTTGGGCAATGTTTATTGAGGTCGGTGTAGTCAATACACATTCGCCATCCCTCCTCCTTTCTTCACCATCACCGGGTTGGCTATCCGGTCGGATATTTGACCTAACAAGATGCGTGCTTTTAACGGTGATTCACCTCGTCATGAATGACTTGGTTCCATTCGGCCGCAAAATTTTTCGCTTTCGCGAACCGGCTTTATGTTCGGTCGATGTTGAGCCGGTGAGTGATGATACTCGGCGAGACTCCGGTCATGTCGGGGAGACCAAGCAAACACGTCCCGAATTCCCTTAGAGTTGGATGATCCGATCCTTCACTTCGTGTGCCTTGGTGAAACCAACCTTGACGACCTTTAATGGCTCATCTTTGTACAATGCGACCTCTTCCACCTGACTGTCAGGGAGTGGCGATGTACTTCCTGACTCCAACTCCTCGGGTTTCTTTAATTGCTATGCTCGTGGAGGCCGGACCGAGGTCCCGCACTCGTAAGGCAACTTGCATACACATTCTCGCTTGCTTCGATCACCCTGATCACGGCCGTTCCCCGTGGTGGTATCTTCATTGTTAGGTGGCACGTTGAACATACCGCTTTACAGCTGCTCACCAATCTCGCCCTAGTATGATGTTATACGGCGAGTGGGCCTTCACTACGAAGAATTGCACCACCTTGGTGGAGCTCGTTGGTGACTTCCCCACCGTGATGGGTAGCTCAATTATCCCTTCCGGGCGCGTCTCTTCTTGGACGAAGCTTGGAGTGGCGGCGCGCCAGGCGAGGCGCCGCTTCTTCTATCCCTAGCTTGTCAAAACATTCCTTGAAAAGGATGCTTACCGACGCCGCTATCAATGTACACGCACTTCACCAACTTATTTGCGACCATCACTCGATCACCAACAGATCCCGCGGGTATTATTGCGGTACGGGTGCGTCTTCTGAGAAGGTAATCGCCTCGTCCTTTCTCGAACCTCTTGTTGTTAGCTCACGGTTTTAGGACTTGGCTTCGCCTTCAAGGAAGACTTCGTGACTCCACGGGAGCCCCTGTAATAGTGGAGACCACCCCGTCATATTGGGGCTCGTCGTCTCCTTCTTCGTTGTCGCGCGCCGGGTGCAATTTCCTCTTCCTTCGCTTTTCTTCTTCGACTGGTCGGCTTGGCGACCGTCCTGGTACTTTCTCGCAGGTCCATCTTGAACCAACATCTCTATTTCTCCCATGAGTTCTTTGCACTCTTCGATGTCGTGCCCATAGTCTCCGTGGAACGAGCAAGATTTATCCTCGGTTCGGCGCCTCTTCCTCCCCGCCATCGGTCGAGGCTTCTCGAACAGTTCATATGGAACGCCAGATTTCGCCTCGGCTTTGTCAACGGGGTGTATTGAGGTCGCCCGAGGCGCCACGCGGACCGAGCTCGGACCTTATCGGCGATGTAATCTTTCCAAGGCGCCACGCCTCGTTCCGATCTTCCTTCCTTCATCTCTTCTTCCTTTTCCGAGGGTCTCGCTTGTCGCTCGCACTTTCTCTTGTCGCCCCATCCACTTTGGCGAACCGGTTGGCTATGCGCCACGCTACATCGCAGCAGACGGGTTCAGATTGACGATCTCGGTATAAGGCCCGGCAAGATGCCGTTTTGGAAGGCCGAGATGACTAACAGGTCGCTCACGCCTTCGACCTTTAAACACCCTTGTTAAACCTCGCCATGAAGTCACCGATGGACTCGTTACGGCTTTGCCTTATGGTGAGGAGGTGTGCCGACGATGTTTTTGACCGCCTTTGGAAGAACCTTCATGGAAGGCCGCCATCGTCGCGATAGGAGCCGATGCTTCCCGTAGGTAGACTCTCGAACCACCTACGGGCGTTGTCGACGAGTAACTCCGGAAGAGTTTACACATATGAACCGAAATGAGACGTTGGTTGATCATGTTGTATCGAACCGCGAGAGGAAGTTCGTGGATCCTCACCATCATAGGGGCGATGCTTGTACCCGTATTTATCCGGAGAGAAGTGTTGAGTATCCTATTTGAGAACGGGTGACTATTTTCCCGTATCCATCGGGCCGCCCTCCGAGATTGGGACGGAGTTCGACGATCGAACTCGCTTAGGCGACTCTGACCGACTTCGCGGCCCCGATGCCTTTTCCCACGCCGCCGTCCCTTGAGATCGGGCGGAGTTCATTGGATGGATTCATTCGGCGATCGAGGCGGGCCGGGCGGTCACGACGTCCTCTCCCGCTGTTCGCTCCTTACGCGGTCGGTTTGGGCCCCGACCTCGCCAGATGCCTCGATCTAGACGAGGCTTGCTGTTCCGCTCTTCGTGACGTGGCCGACCCGTGTTTCACCGAGGTACCGGAGAAAGCTCTCCTTATTTTTCTCGAGAAACCCCTCGACGCGCCGTCAAGGTTTACTTATGAGCCGGATGTTCCCTCGGATTATTGCTGCGATTTCTTTTCGCTATGGTAACCTCGCCTCCCGCAGGCGGGTGTCCGTGTTTCGCCGAGACTTTGGACATGTCCTTGGGGTTTCTTCTCTCGATTGGGCTCTTCCCGAGCCGAGCTCGGCGTTCCTTTCGCCGCCGCTGTTGTTGCTTGCGACGGTCCCGATGCATGGCTTCGTGTACTCGGTCATGATTATTTCCCTATAAACGTGGTTGATCGAAAACACAAAATTTCGCTTCCCGCACGGCGCCTGATCGATCTTAATTTCGTAAGGAAATAATTGCAAGAACACCAAAGATTTACGTGGTTCGATCTATGAATAAGATCTACGCCCACGGAGAGAGAGAGTATTCGTGTATTGAATGTGTGAAGCGATTACAAAGAGTGTGAATGATCTATTTCGCCTAATCTAGCCTCTATTTATACACAATGTATTGACCTAGATCTTGAATCCAAGTCTCTCTAACTAGGATTCGAGATCCTATCCCTCTCGAATTAGGATTCTTTTAGATATGGTCGAGCTTTCTGCTCCCACCGATTTTAGGAGTCTTCATGGGCGAACTTGTCCTGTGCCGAGCTTGATGTCGTGGTTACTTGATTGGGCCCGATGCTTGGGCCCGGTAGTTGGGCCGATCCTATCATTACTCATTTATCTTTATAAATTTAAATTGATTTATAGAGTTGGAAAATATATCTTTTGTATGTTAAAATTATAAAGATACTCTCGAAATAATACATAGTTTGGAAAGGAAAAACAAAAGTGAAAAATAACAAATTGGAAGAGTAAAGAATGAATCGGACACGAAATAATTGTCTGCTGACAGCTGCTACTGCCCACACATTGTTTATACTTGGCAATTCGCATGTTTGTTCTCGTTTAACAAATCTTTCCTGGATAAAAAAAAATGTGTTAATGTATGTAAGTAACCAAAAATAATAGGAATGAGAGTTTTATAGCCTATATGATAAAAACATGAGTTTTATAGCCATTTTGGCTTAAAAAGACAAAATTGTCCTTGGGAAAAAGAAAAAAAAACAGTGAATGAATATTCTCTCTCTCTCTCTCTCTCTCTCTCTCTCTCATGTGCCTCTGCCCTACTCTCTCTCTATCACACAACAAACCCACTTCTCTCTCTCACTCACTCACTCCCCAGAACAGCCGTGCCTAACCCACGGTGCCCAGCCGAGAACAGCCGTGCTCCTCCGAGAACAGCCGACTCACTCTCTCTCTCACGACTCACTCGACTCACTCTCTCTCTCACGACTCACTCACTGTAACAGAAAGCCACAACCCACGGAAACCCACGACTCCTCCACACCCCTGAAAACCCACGACTCACGACACACTCTCACGACTCACGCAAAACCCACAACATGAGTGATACGGATACTGATCCACCAGACTCCCGGACGCGCCGAGCAAGCGGCGGTCGAAGAGAGAGCTCCTCCACGGCGGAAGAAGCTTCTACGCCGAGAGCCACCGCCACAAGACACAAGCACGCCGTCGACCTTCCGCCGGGTCGACGAACTTCCGCACCGATTTAGGAGCACCACAGCCTCCGTGAGTAATCGTGCATTTAAAATTGGTTTTACTATGTACACGATAGTTTTCATGTTCGACACGATAATTTTCATGTATGACACGATAATGATGAAATTTCGATAGTTTGTGTGTTTAGAAACTTATAAATTAAAATCGATTGCTATGTTGTTGAAATTCGTTAAAATTAGATTGTTCAGAAGACACGGTTCTACCAGATCGAAGATCAGACACTGTAGCACCGTGTCTCGACCAACCGTGCGGTTGTTCTCAGACACGCGCTAACCGCAGGTACAACAAAGGCATCGGTTGGTCGAACACGTGCTAACCGCATGGTTCTTCATCCGTATCGATTCAAGACACGGCTAGCACTGCAATCGAAGAACCGCACGGTTCAGTTGCACCAGCACCGCGTATGATTTGAATCGTATTACTACCGTTAGAACTTCGCTTAGTGTATACCGATTAATCTTGTGCATTTGACCTCGTTATAGGTGGTTACGACCGATATGCAAGGCTACGCCGACGATCAACCAATACATCCGAATTGATGTATTAGCCGAGGCGAGGACATGTCTCAGAGCGCCGGATGTATCGACGATTTAGACAGAAATGCTTGGGCATCTTCTTCATCTCGTGAGAGGGAAAGCGCTAATAACGCGCCGCACAACTGATGGCCCGGCAGTTGTGGATCCTAGTTTTATGGAGTTCGAGATTTGGTTTCACGATGTGGAACCGATATACGATTTGGGATGATTGAGTTTGCCTCGGTCTCCGGATTGCGCTTTGGGCCGCCTTCCTTTGATCCGAACTTGAGGCACGAGATTCCTCGACCAAAGATGTTCCATAGGTTGTTTCGGGCCTGAGGACTACTATTTGAGCTCCGCACCGATTCATCAAACAACGGTCAGTGATGATGCCGCAGACTACCAAGGCGGCTTTCATATTAGTAGCTTACCTCATCGCCCTTTGTCAGCGATAGGAAGCCATCGAGCCATGGGTTTGGGCGCCACGAGGATTTTGAAATGTGGCGTAGTTTTCCTTGGGGCTCCTATTCATTCCGTGTCCTCTCGTCACGGATTGATGTGTCAAGAGGCACCCGAGCGAGGTGGCAGCTTCGAGGAAGACGTACCATTTCTATGGTCCTGTTTGAGCCTTACAGATTTGGTCGTATGAGGCCATCCCCGACTTAGGACGCATGTGTGGATGCCGAGACAGTGAGATACGGATTTCGAGATGCTTGATGTGGACTACATGGAAGTCCCCGACCCAGTATACTGGATTTTTTGACGAGCAGGTAATTTTAATCTCATGTTTAGTATTTGCTATATATTTATTAAATACATTATAATCAATAATGTGTATGTGTTTTTGTAGCGTTTATGTCATCGTAGATGTCGGAGCCGCCGAGACCGAGTTGTCGAGGCATACTACTTGAGCCTATACGAGGCGATCCGATGGTTATTCGGTTTGTGCTCGCGGGCGGCATGCCGAGGCAAGACATGACGAGCCAAAGACAGCCACAAAGTGCTCATGCGTGAGAGAGTTCCTCGCAGGGTGGCAGCAGAGCATGTCCCGATCATGCAATGAAAGTGGGGCGGTGGGAAGATGAAGTGCGGATATACATCTCGGTTTTGAGCCGAGTCGACCGGGCGATCTCGATCGCAATCGAGCGTCAGAGACATGAGGAGGCGCGCGAGCCGCACCACGTGTGCCGCGAACACGCCAGAGTGTTCACCAGACGAGGCCTCCATTGTCGCCGTGATCGAGACCGTCTGTCGTGCCATTGTGGACGACGATCTCGAGAAAGGCCTCAGAGCTCGAGTGGCTCGACGTGTGTTCGAGCAAGCTGACGGAGTTCTTGGCGCAGATCTTCGAGACGTAGATCTCGCACTCCATATCTCGCACATGGGAGCTACGCCGCTATTCGAGCATATCGCCGAGGCGCCGGCCTCCCAAAGATGAGGAGGGGCCCAAGACTAGCCACCGACGATCCGCTACACGGCAGTCGATCCGGAGGAGGTGCCCACATTAGCCACCGACGATCCGCTTCACGGCAGTCGATCCGCAGGAGGTGCCTCATTAGCCACCGACGATCCGCTTCACGGCAGTCGATCCGCAGGAGGAGGCTCACATTAGCCACCGACGATCCGCTTCACGGCGGTCGATCCGAGGAGGGCCCAAGATTAGCCACCGACGATCGGGTCGCCGAGAGTCTAGTCACGCCACCAACGGAGATCGGCAGCCGAGAGCCACCGTGCTCGAGGGTGATGGATCGTCTGATGGTGGGGATGATGCTGCATCGGAGACCCCACATGCAGCTCCCGTAGAGTATGGTACCCCTGAGGCGCGACCAAGGGCCTTCGAGGTCTTTAGGCAGGCGGGCCCAGATGTTTTTGTCGTGGCTAATTTGAATCAGCATGTCATGACTCAAACACTGTTCGATCATATCACCGACCCAGATTCTGAGTTCACGGGCGAGGTACTTTATTACAACATTTATTCAAATTTTGTTTATATATTTATAATTCAATTAATGGTGTTCTTTTTTTATGTGTGTTAGATTATGGAGTTGTTCACTTTGTACATACATTGGAAAAATAATCAACCCACATCATCCCGCAATGTATTATCGCCCACTTATCAACGAAGCTCGATGCGTTGTAGCACCGATCGATTTTATGTAAGTTTGAAATGTCCTTAAATTATTCCAACATAGATAGCTTTAGCTTTATATGGGTATAAATTATTCCCGACTAAATTTATTCATTTATGCAAGAAGCGCTTATGTGAGTTCACCCGGCTTCATCCGTATGATCCTATGGGCTATAGGGTGGTATCAAACACCACATATCCACGATGGCAAGCACCATGAATTGTTAGTGATGGTACGGGGAGCGATGCGCAGCATAGCGCATCGTGGTTGTGCGCCGATACAAGAAATTTATTACCTCATTTCTATTTTTTTCTATCCAATTGAATGTAAACTTTAAAATTATCAATGTTGCGATACTAGCCATCTCAGAACGCCGGGCAATCACCGGGTCACAGTCAGATATTCATCGTTGAGTGGACTCTTGAGGTGTACGACTCGCCGTCAGACAACCCCGACTCTCGCGCGTTGAGATGTTACCAGATGTTGCCCATTATTCGGCTTTTCCTCGATCGATGAGGGTAGTGGATTTTGGAACAACAATCCATTGAGGACGCCACACAACGAGCATCCGACATCGGAGGTGCCCCATGATCGCAGCTCAGCAGAAAGACTCGGTGAGTTGCGGTGTCTTTGCATGCCTCTATATGTATCGCCTCATCATGTATACCCCGGAGGTTACATCATAGTCGGCGTTACATACGATTCAACAGACAAATGATAGCTCGTAGGATATGGACATTGTCTCGCTTTTGATTAGTTTCCTCGACTTTTTGTATTTATAACGGATATTGTAGAATTTTTATCCGTGTTAGTGATATTTTGTTTGTATTGGAGGTCGTGACCTCTATGTATATGTTGTGAGGCTGTGACCTCTTTGGCTATTGCTTGTTGTTGGCTATTTGTCGAGTGCAGTCGCTTATCCATATTTTAGAGGTTATGCCGCCCGCTTTTTACATGTATATATAGTTTGTAAGTTTAATAGTTTTGTCGAATTTGCAATTAACCGAATAGGGATTGAATCGATTCAATTAACCGAATTTGCATTAACCAATTTGTTGGATTGGGGATTGACGGGCGACGATCTGATCGCGCACGGTACACTGTCGCACGCACGGCGCAGTACCGCCGCACGCAGGTTCACAGGCAAGCGTGCAATCAACCAACATGCACACGATCGCACACTCCCTGCACCGTGAATCCAATGAACCAACATAATCCAACAAAAACCAACATAATCCAACAAAAACCAACAACAATCCAACTGAATCCCCCTAATTCAACAAAAACCAACATAATCCAACAAAAACCAACAACAATCCAACTGAATCCCCCTAATTCAACAAAAACCAACATAATCCAACAAAAACCAACATAATCCAACAAAAACCAACAACAATCCAACTGAATCCCCCTAATTCAACAAAACCAACAACAATCCAATCAATCCCTAATTCAACAAAAATCAACATAATCCAACAAAACCAACATAATCCAACAAAACCAACAACAATCCAATCAATCCAACATAATTCAACAAAATCCAAAACAACGAATATCATCAGATATAACAAATATCCTTACTCACGAGGCCGTTGAGGACACAAATTCAGATGCTCTTCACTCGACAAATACTACATTTTTCCTACGCCGTGTCCTTTCCACACATGTTTCATCACTAATGGCAATAAATGTTGTGCATGAGCGCTTGTTGTGGCCTCGACCCTTGCAACGTGTGCATATTTGACGATGTGATCTCGACGAACCCTCAACAACCGATTGCATCCTACTCAATCTAGACGCCACCGACGTGTGTGATGATTGGAGGTCGAATAATGTAAGTCGATACTGAGTCCGGTACAATCCATGCACCGGATGTGATATGATCCAATTCGATAAGAATAAGTCGTCGCAAAAATAGATCGTCGATAATATCGAGCCACAAAGTCGGTGACTTGTAAACCAAAGACGCCTAAAAAAAAAGAAATTAATCACAAAATAAATTAACCACAACATATGAGTTGGACTTGACGCTTAGATAAATACCGCATCTAATAGCAAAGACAAGCGTGACAATAAGGATCTCGTCCAAATCGAACTCACGACATTCACATGTCCCATTCTCGCAAATCAACCACGATGATGTGTTTTCCTCTTCGACTTTAAACATGTGTGTCGTCGCTGAACGAACAACCAAGCGACGTCCCTTTCGGCAGAGGCATGTAGCTCGACACGGCTACTTCGCCAACTCATCGACCTGTCTGCTGCACTAGCTCGTCAGACGTCAAACCTTTTCTCCGTAATAGATCGAAAAGTCTCAAGCAACGAGCAAACAGTAGACGCCGAGCCCACAACAACCGACTATTGAAACTCTCTCACGATTCGAATCATGAAACTATATCGTCAGACAGACACTTCAACCTAGACCACCTATGCTCGCCAATGGAAAGTAGATGATGGTGGGGTCGGTTTTAGAACATCCACACAGAAAAAATCTCTCGAAATCCTCCGATCGATAGCATATGCAATGACTTGATAATCAGACAAACATGCGATCCAAATCTCGCCATATTCTTCTCAAATGGTAAAAGCACAACACATGTGCGACGCTCGATACACGGACTCACGCCTTTTTCGATGCCCTTATGTTGATCGACACAACTAAGAGATCATCGATGACCAATGCACTAACGCAGCCGAGATAAAACCAAGTCCATGATTCTTCATCCTCAATCGACCTAACCCAATAGCAATCGGAAGATTCCTTCATTTCCATCCTTCGTAATAAATGACAAAACAAATTCTTTTGTTCTTTCCCTTAAGACGAGTCCCGCCTACAACGACGATCGTCAGAGGTAATGCTTGAAAGCATACAAACACCGCCCAAGAGCAAGAAACAAATATCGAAATTCGCCATCATGAGCCGCCTCAATATCATATAGTGTCCCGTGGTTCGATTCTCTCAACATATGCAAATATGATGGAAGAATTGATAGGACCGCTCGAAATTGCCATATGTCATCTCTATAGCGACGTTTCTTGCTCGGGAGAGCAAAGTCAGAATCCATCTCAATGCCAAATTGTCGATGCATCTCTCCAATCATCTCTTTCGCTTCAGCATCACACCTTCATCGACCAATTTCCGTGCAAAATACTTGCCAACAATCTTAGAAGGCACCGTCGTGGAGCAAAGGCGATTCAAACCAAGTGACAAGTACGATCGTTGTTCAACTTAATTACTCTCCATATCGCCGCCTCCGGACGGCTCGTAGCTTAAAAGGACAACCGCTGCCATGCTTGCAAACATACCCCAAACGTGTTTTACTCGACCGATCGACCACGCATTTCTACATGATTCTCCAAGTGGTACAATCCCACCGCTATCGCCAAGTCATCTTTCGCCTTCAATATCGAATCAATGCATAATTGGTCGGTATGGGGTCCACAAGGTTCAACCCAATCTAATGGCAATGCATCGTCACAATCAAGTAATGGAATAACCCGGTTGCGTAACTCATGCACCGTATCATCATCTCTCGGTTCGTGAAGTTATAAGATGAGCCTCACCATCATGTCATTGTTCGGAAGTGAAGTTGCGTTGTCCGATAACCTTATCAAGATGTCCCGGTTGTCGAATCCAAGCACCAAATTCAAGAGCCAATGAATCAAATATATCTCTACGCCGGTTCGTGTCTTCCTCTTCATCCGAATACACCACTGCCTTCCTCCTCATTCAAGACAACGGCTCATCTTCGTATAGTCGAACCAAGACATCTTGCATTAGACTCGGCAAGATCAGAGATCGCTAGAACCATATAATACCGTGTCTCTGTGTGTACCGTGGTTGCGCATCGCTTGCCCTTTTCAATCACATACACAATCGATCATCCTTTGTTCCACAATCAATCGAACAAATCGTCGGCCAACGATACTTTTATTCTTCTTCCATCACTAGCGCCGTCAGATAGAAAAGCATATAATCCGATCCACCATTGTTGCCTACTTGCTCATGAATCTCTTAGCAAATTAGCACGTGAAACTTCTCTACACCATGTATACGAGAACCTCGTCGCCGCCTATATACTCGCCTCGTCCCAACTACCACCATGACGTATAATAAGACGTTGCAAGACATCTGCTGCAAAATAAGATATAAAAGATAATACCATATACATAGGACGACGGATACATAGGATGCACGACCATGCACGGTCAGACACGGATGCACGGCCATGCACATCGGCACGCACGGCAATGCACGGGCCGATGCATGCAGGCACTGCAGCACGGCGCAGACGCATCAAGGCATCGCCGCATGCGCACGGTCTGCCGATGACTTTTGTGCACGGTTTGAAATTCATCCGTCACGATAGAGCGTGCATCGTATACTGCTCGTTGTTAGCATCTCATATTTTTAAATTTAACTTATTAAATGATCCTAAATATTAAATTAATCACTTTATTAACATAAAATCAACACAAATAACATATGTGACGATAATACTTCTACCGTGTACTCAAGAACCATTTTTTTTCTTCAAAATATGAAATTTATCATTCCAAGAATATAAAAGTATTAAAAAACGATTTAGCAAGAAATTATCAACCGTGTACTCAAGAACGTAAAAAAATTTATACTGGATTTAATTTACCTTAATCCATTAACAATGCTCGATTTCCAGTGTTCGATTGAAAAAAAACAGTAACAACTTGTTGTATTAATTATTTTTTCGCCTCTCTTCCTCACTTTGAAACTGTAATGTTACAAATGAATTGTTTGTGATTTGAATTCAATATCTACCGATTTTTCAAATTAAATGTTTACCAAACTCTTTTTACAATTAATGTTGAGGGAACTTTAATTTAATTTTTGGAAGAAGAGCATTTATTTTCGGCAGAGAGAGAGAGGAGAGAAGAACATTCATTTATGTTCTGTTTTTAGGCGGAGAGAGAGAGAGAGAGAGAGAGAGGAGAGAGAGAGAGATGAGAGTTATTATTTTAAATGGTGGACACAAGGATATTTATGTCTTTTTGTTCAAAATCATTATAAAACTCATGTTTTTACGAGTGTGGATATAAAACTTATCCCACTATATCTTTTGGTTATATATAAAGTTCTCCAAAAAAAAATTCACTGACTAAGGTCCCAATGAACAAGAAATAGGATAAATGTGTTGACGTGTCTATGGTTTTCCAGGCATTGGTGTTCTATAATGTCAATTCAATATTTGGATTTTATCGAATTATTTTCATTCCCATGTTCTCGTCTTCTGTAACACTTCTCATTACTTATAAGTTTTAGATCATCTGCTTTTCTCTTTTCTCTTTTCTTATTTTCATTTTATTTTTGTTTTGTTTTATGGCATTTATATTGTTGAATGTATTATTTTGTATCCTTGAAAAAATGTATTATTAATTTATTATGTAGTATGATCGTGTATTGAATTGTATCCAGTCATTTGATAAAAGTACAATTTTTATGACGATTTACTGAAAAATATAATTTTTTTGATAAGGCACTTAAAATGATGCTTTCGAAAACAGAAATGATAAATGTATCCTTAACCAAGTGGTTGGGAGTTCGATTCTCAGTTCTTGTAAATCGAAAAAAAAAACTTCTCAATTAGCTTTCTTTTTTTTTGGTAATTTAATACATAAATGATAAATGTATCCTTAACCAAGTGGTTGGGAGCTAGATTCCCAGCTCTTGCAAATCGAACACACACCTCAATTAGCTTTCTACTGCTTAGTGTGCTGACAGTTACGGTAGTGATTAGTCCCACGGCATCCGGCCGTGGATTACCTTACGTGAGAAAGAAAAAAAAAATGAAATGTACTTTATAGGAATAGATAGGTAAAAGAGTATTTTATTTTCCTTGCATTTTTAGCCCAGACATATATACTGCCAAGCGCAAAAAGCCTTCCAGAAGCTTTTTAGAGGGGATTCGACACTATTATGCATATTGAATGCATGAAGAAATTAATACCTAGGATTCTATAATATGCAGAAGAAACTAACAAAATATATTAAAAATATTCAATTAACCAAAAAAAAACATTATAGTATAATAAACCATTAATCGAAAATAGTACCTAGGAGTCTATACCATTTATATTATTATCGCTTGATTAAGCATAACAATGGTAACCTATTTATACATGTTAAGTGTTGGGTAGATTGATAAAAAAAAATTCATCCGAAAATCAACTAAATTATATTAATAAATTCTATAAAAGCACTTTTTGATTCTCTACACATAAAATTAACTTAAATATTTATAAAATGTAATGGAGAATTATGCTCGCTCAATCGACTATATTATTTTCATCAAAAAGAAAAGTCGAGTGCTAGTCTTTGATGGTCAAAGATTAGCAAAAGCACCACCATTGTTAATATTAATCACAAAATAATTCCTTATTGGCTACCCCATTGGCGAGTTTTCCTTTTATTGGTTGCTTTACGGTTTTATTTACAATTAGTCAATTCCTAATTGGTATTTGGACAAAAATAAGACAACAAGTTAAAGCGTCAACACTATCTTTATAAGGAGGAAAAAGAGAAATGTATCATACGCAGAAAAAGAAGGCAAATAAAGAAAGAAAAAGGTTGAAAATGAAGAGCACCAAATATATTAGGAAAAACTAAATGTTTAAATAATATAAAGTTAAATTCAAGTGGGAATATATAGTGATCTCATTCCTTTAGGATATTTATTTCTAACGCATCCTACCTAGATTTAAAGTAGCATGTAATTTAAGTGACGAATATTTTGTTCTTTGAAGCTTTTGAAATAGCTTTGGGTCTTTATCATACTAAAGTGTAACAGAAGATTCAAATTCCTGGCAATCAAAATCTTAGTGCAGAATTATTATCTTCTTCAACAGTGTGGCCCATTTCACAGAAGCCCAACAATATTAGAAATCAATGTTGGCAGCCCAGTAAAATTAGGAAGATAAGTTGGACTGGATCTTTAAACTCTTCTGACCCAATCACCTAGCGCAAATATAAAAAATAAAGTCACTTAATTATCTGGTGATTAGAATAAGGTCACTCAAAATGACATATATTTATTTTCGGATTATCCCATTAAAATTGACTTAGTTTTATTTTAAGAAATAAATTTTCAATTACTTTATACCTTCTCTTAAATAATAATATCGAAAAAAAAGTTAATCATCTTCCTAAATAATAGTAACGAAAAAAATTAGTATAATTTTGTAGTATAATTTTGGGAGCAGTGGATTAGAATATAATTTATATTTTAATGCAAAAAGATTGTATTACCATTCCCATTTATATTGCATATTGGAAAGTTCAAAATTATGGCCACTGCACCAAAAATTGGATTTCCAGCAGGGTTGTGAATCTCGTTTAGTCTTATTTATTAGTGTATAATCGTAATTTAAATATGGATAATAATTTTTTTACATATTATGTATCTACATAACACCTCTAAAATGTAAATTGGATTGGAGTGGATTTTTTTAAAACTGATTAGGAAATTAATATTTTAAGTCTATGACTAATTTGCCCCTCCTACATATTAATAAGGAAAATAAATTATGGATTTCATTCCTTAATAATAGACACTACTCCTTGAAAATTTACTAGCTAATGGTATGCCTACTATCCAGGAAAACTATGATATTTTATTTCTTTTAATTTTTTTATTTTCATATTGAAGGATATCGTCATTCCTTAGTTTCAATTTTCATGGACTGAACATAATATGAATTTAACATATTGGAGGGGCATTGATCCATCCTTTAGTTCCAACTAAAGAAATTGGGAAAAAAAATTACTACTAATCATGTCTTATTCTTTTCATTATTTTTTTCTTCTCTGATTCTCTTTCACTACAAAATAACAGGCGAATAGCGACGGAAAATTCCGTCGCCAATCATGTCGGTTCCGTCGCTAAAATGGATTAGCGACGGATTAGCGACGGAGTAAGAGGGTCGCTGGAAACCTGGTTGGCAAACTTTTAAGTCCGTCGCTAATTATTAGCGACGGAATAAAAACGGAAATTTCAGTCGCTAATCGACGACCTCCAGAACGGTCGTCTGAAAAATAATACGTCGTTAATACGACTCTAATCTATCGCTGTTAACGACGGATTAACGACAAAATATCTCCGTCGCTAATAAACACCGTCGCAACTCCGTCGTTAATTCGACGCCAGTCCGTCTCTGATCCGTCGTTAATTACCGACGGAATGGCCCGTCGCTAAAATTATGATTTTTTTTTTATTTCATGTAAAAAGGCCGTCAGAACTGCCGCTAATCTGTCACTAGTCCGCCTCTAATTTGTCGCTAGTTACGCTTGTTCGATTATTTCACGTTGTAAATTGTCACGATCCATCTCTAGCCTTAAACCGCGCTAAAAGTGCAAAATCTGGCGGTTTTATTTGTAGTTTGACGGCCATTTACAACAAACAACAAACCTGTTTTTCAAACAATCCAAACAATCAAAACAAACCAATTACAAACAAACCAATTCAATCCAAACAATCCAAACAATTCAAACTATCCAAACAATCCAAACAAATTCAATTCAAACAATCCAATCAAACCAAACAATTCTAAATCATACGATAAGTTTACAAATTCATAATACAACTCAAATATGACGAGGTGATGGGAAATGGGAGCTGATATAACGAGGGTGGGGGGAAACGGGAGCTGGCCATAAAGCGCCTAAGGCCTCCGCCGAGCGCAAGAATCGAGCTCGAATATGTGCTTGCACGTTATCTCGCGCCTCACCATCTTGCAACTGCCTCGATTGTCGGGCGCCACCAGATTCTCGCCTCAGATGCCTCATGCTGCCGCTTTGCTTTCGCCTATCAATGCCTCGATTGATCGCGCCACCATTATCCGCCTCCATCTCCAATAGTCGTTGTTGATAAGCTATGGAATCGCAGGATGGGCACTTCCACCGAACGAGACGACACTTCGCCTCGCATGTATGTCCGTGATAGAGAACCGCCCAAACATCATATTCTTTTTCTTCGAGGAGCTCCCAAGGACATTTTTGAGAATTTTAGTCCTATCAATTTCGTGTCGCTCATCACTCCCCCGATTGGCTCAACTGAGTGACATGTTCCTCAACCCGCCTGTAATATAATTTGATACAATTATTATTTAAATAAATGCTCGTTATTGTGCTAACGAATATACTTACCGCGATACTCCGAGCTTTCCCGTCTCAGATAGCTCCCGTCGTCGGTGGCATGATACTCGAATACATCCCATCGACATCTTCTATGGCTACTCCACGCCTCGCCTATAAATAAGTCAAACAAATTAAATAATTAACAAGTATCACGATTCTTAAATAAATTTACTATATCTAAAATTTCAAAGTACTTACAATCTCTCTCGATACTCGAATGCAGCGTGAGCCACCCCGATGCTTGACTATCCCAAGACCCTCGCCATCCGGCTCGGACATCCTGTTGTGCGGGCCTTGCCGCCGCCTCTTCGACGCCCGTCCGAGCTCAATATGCCTTCCAATTATCCCAATCTCGCCGTGGATAAATGGAGGTGGGTTCAGCGAGTCCTTATGCCGCTGATCTCGTGAACAAGATCTTTATAGCGCTCGTGCCTTTGCGCACCAAGAGGAGTAGACCATAACCTCGCCCATCGTATCATCCCAATAAAAATATTTATGCAAAAATATATGATTACAATATGCAAAGGTCAAATCATAAATGACTACGATAAACAACACGAACTTTGAATTCATCGAAATAAATCGCTTGAACTCTTGAGGCACCATTTCCAATTGAAGCCGCCAGATTCATGAATTTACTGAATGACTCGTAATCACGCTGGCTATATCATTGCTCGGACACAAAATGCTACAATTTACAGGAAATAAAGACATCAGAATGTTATAATTTATTTAAACTGAGACATACAAGAGATAACATACCCATTCACAATGGCTATCTTCTTCATCCCCTCTCTAGATGGCACTGCACTACTGCTCGAGGGGGCGGGGCTGTGAGACAGTGCCTCCATGCCTTCTTCTAGGCTGGCAGGTGAGGGCGACGGCGTGTATGATCCTGGGTGCCTCCGACGTGATGACGAGGCACCTCGTCCACTGTGAGACATCTGGCAAACAAAGGTAAAATGTTGTATTAAAATTTCACAAATAATACATATCATAACGTTTTGTGTGCATACTAGAAAATAAAACGTTTCTTGTGCATACTATATAATAAATTCAAACCCTATTCATCGTCGTCGTCATCATCATCATCATCCAATGTATGATTGTCTTCTGACTCTGACAATTCAACTTCATCATCCTTATCATCAGATGTCTCTTCAATGTCTATGAGTGTACCGTCAGATGAACTAGTGTCGTGTCCTCATCCACAACGATATTAGTAATCGAACCTAATGCATCCTCTTGAAAAGGGAGGTACTATCGATGCGTAAGTCTCATCCGAGACTTTCACATTAGATCGAGCTTTAATTTTGCATACTTCCCACCACTCTTTCATAGATTGTTTTAAACTCGATATGCACAATAGTATACTTAAATGGCTTGATTGGCGAGGATAAACATTCAACTTGTTATATCTTCGCGTATGATTTACCGAAACCAATTTGTACTCGGAATGAATTGATAACCCCAATCGTGAAGGATCAAACCACTCGCATCTAAACAATGTTGTGGTCTTCGTTGGTAGCCCAGATATTCCAACTCACAAACCTCCAATAATCGACCATAAAATCGAGTTCTTGCGTGTTTGTACCATAAGTTTCACCTTTAATGCACACTCCACTATTCATAGTTGATCTTTGTGACCCATGTTCTAATGTGTGAAATTTGTACCCAAATATATAATACCCTGGGTACGTCTTTATTAGAGCTAAAGGTCATTTGGCAAGAGACAATCTGAACAGATTCACAATGTTGTTAGTATGATCTTTGACCTATTATTAGTAAAAACGATTAGAATGACTAAACGCACATATTAAATATTTTCTACTAATAATCATCGAACACTCACATATGCCTCAAACCAAATCGGAAGCCTCTTTCAATCGACCTTTGAATATCAAAGCTAGAGATCAGTGGATTTGTTCTTTTCACATCGTCGATGAATAAACTACATCAACATATATTTACGATCCTAGTTAATAATAACAATAATAATAATAATAATTAACAATGAATTCTAAGAAAACACGACACTTACGCCATGTAAATGTCTCGCAACTTCAACACGCTTTAGCAACACGTATAAACGAAAGCAAAGAACATATTCTCTACTATCCAAATATCTCGTTGACATATTTCCAAAAGGTCTCGCCATCTTGCTTGAAGATTTGAAGCATATATGGATAGTCTTCGTGCTAATCTCCGTTTGACCATGATGCAAATCTCAACTTCGCTTTACGTGATCATCAAAATAATACGAGCAAAATGTCGATGCTTCTTCTACTAAGTAAGCATTGCGATAGAACCCCAACTCGGCTTTATTTCTTACGTTGTTCTTCAACTTACGTAGTATCTACAAAATTTAGAACGTTGTTCTTCAATTTATATATATATATATATATATATATATATGTGTGTGTGTGTGTGTGTGTGTGTGTGTGATAATGTATGAGCAAGACCTTTCAAATGGATATATCCATCGGTATTGAACATGCCCTGCAATACGAGCTTCATCAGCTAGATGAACCGGAAGATGTTCCATGGAGTCAAGAAACTAGGGAAAGATGCACTCAAGCTTGCATAAAATCACCGAAATATTTTCTTGGAGTCTCGCACATATCATCAAGCCCTATGTTTCGAGAAGTTAAATATTTGAAGAATAAAGATAATTATGTTATGACTTTCCAAACATTGGGTGGGAGAAGTTCGCAATTGCAATCGGTAGAATTCATCGCATGAAAATGTGACAATCATGACTCTTAATCCCAAACATCTTCGATTTTGTCATGTCTACACATCTACCCATGTTCAAACGCACCCATCCGAAATCTTAAACCTCTTACCCACTCACATAAGAATTTTTTCTCATGATTGTCAAGTGTATAAGAAACCTTTGGATATTTTCATGTTGATTCATTCATCGTCAACTCGTCTCAGTAGAAAGATAAATTAAGTTCTTCTCTAGATTTGCTCATATCTTTGTCTTCCTCGACATTCATGATCGTGTTGAAGACATTATCGAACACATTCTTTTCTATGTGCATGACATCCAAATTATGTCGAATCAAAAGAGAACTCCAAGAAGGTAGATCCCTAAAATACTTTTTCTTCCATCCAGTTCTAAACCGCTGGATATTCTCGCTATTTATTTCATCATCGCCAATCTCTATTACGGAGACTAGTCCCATACCTATAATTAGTGATGTAAGCTCATCTCCGATCGCGCTTCGGTGGATCGTTAGTAATCAATGTGTTCTTTTCCAAACCTCTTCGATCCCTTGAAATGGGTGATTAGGAGCTAGAAATTTACGATGATTATCAAACCATGACCGCTACCACTTTTAGCTAAAGTAAAAGCATCAGATACTCCATGCAAGGCGGACAAGCTAATCTTCCAACTGTACTCCATCCGCACAACATAGAATATGCAGGAAGTCACTAATTGTCCAAAGTAATACAACGTGCATTTGAAAATTTCGCTCAACGATACATCATAAGTAAGAACGCCGTCATCCCACAAATCTATTAACTCGCTATCAATGGTTGCAAGAACACATCAATCTTCTTCTTCGGATTACGCGTCCCGCATTAAG
Organism: Salvia rosmarinus; assembly: GCA_036937905.1. Taxonomy (NCBI): domain Eukaryota; kingdom Viridiplantae; phylum Streptophyta; class Magnoliopsida; order Lamiales; family Lamiaceae; genus Salvia; species Salvia rosmarinus. Next base: position 54,308,857 of record CM072818.1, on the reverse strand, counting down.
ATCGTAAGAAACATGTATTGCTTCTTCATACACAGCCACGGGAAGATTATAAGGGCAAGTATAACGGCCATGATGAATATTGCTTTCCGATTGATCGAATGGCTGAAAACCGTCATTGAGACTCCCAATCGCACGTTACTTAATTTCGATGCACATAAGGAAACTTCGTGTTCAAATGTTTCCATGCAATCGAGTCTCGCGGATGACGATGACCGCATCATCGACCGACGATGCATGCCAACTCATATTTTCCGTTGTAGCATTGGATGCATACAATCTCGTAGTCGAGGAGTTAGAGAAAATAATACATCTTTTATATGCTACTTGTGCTTTCCGTCGACTTCCACCAGCTCGAGTATTGCTCTTGAAACGAGGATGATTACGAATTTGCAGCTCCTCAATTCGTAATCTTCGCCAATAAATCATGCAATTAAATGGACAACAATCAATTTTGTGTACGGACAATCCCATGCCACGCAACAATCTCTTCGTCTCAGTAGAAGTCATCAGCACGCAATTTCCATTCGATACGATTCTTTCATCAATTCGATATTTGATCAAAACCCTTCTCGTAATGTTGTTCTCTCGCTTTCCAACTCGTAAGTCGAGCCACAAATTACAACTGTGTGATTCGAGCAACCCGACCACGAGAGGTTTATCGGCAAGATTCAACATGTCGTAAAATTTTGTGCATCGAATTTGGCTCCTCTTCGATCTCGCCAAAGTTGAGCTGTGGACCAAAGAAGATCCACTATCATCGTATGATACGTATTTGGTTGACGGCTAACATCCGAATCCACAACATTGTCCCTACTTGTGGTTGTCTCTCCTCGAAATATCTATGTGTGATAATTTGGAACAAACCGAATTTTGATAAGTGATATCGCACAAGATCTTTCTTCGATAAGGTATATTCTTACACTTCTTATACGGACACTTGATTTTATCTCCATCCGCGAATAAAAAGTGAGCACTAGCGAATTCAATAAAACTTTCAAGTCCATCTCGAAATTCAATATTTAATCCACCAACCGAACTAAACCTCTTATACATCCACTCACGATTGTCATTCATTCTTCAAGCTCCTAATTATAAATAATTAATTAAACATATTCAACATAAGTTGTACAATATAGACTAATTATACATTCATAAGGTGTTAATTAGATTTGAAATAATTTGGCCAAGTGTATACACAATAATTTCTCAATAATAGTCTTTGGTCCAAACTCACCTAAAAGTTTATAGAAGTATATTTATTATAAATTAACAAAAGAACAATAACATTGTTTTTTTAAGAAAAATGGATAATTGAATATTTCTCGTGACATTCTTTGGCAATGAATAATTGAATATTTCTCGTGACATTCTTTGGAACGGTTTCACTTTTTTACTCGCTCAAGTATATATTAGTGTATTTCTTATTTTATGAGGAATATTGACGTATATTTAAGTGGATGATTTAAACGTATATTTAAGTGGATGATTTGGAGCATCTTGCATGGATTATTTAGGTGAATAATTTGATATCTATTAATTGGTTGATTTCTTTATATAGACTTTACATATAATTTCCATAAATAATATCTAAAGGGTTAATCTTTGGAACGGTTTCATTTCTTTACTTGCTCAAGTATATATTAGTGTATTTCTTATTTTATGAGGAATATTGACCTATATTTAAGTGGATGATTTAAACGTATATTTAAGTGGATGATTTGGAGCATCTTGCATGGATTATTTAGGTGAATAATTTGATATATTAATTGGTTGATTTCTTTATATAGACTTTACATATAATTTTCATAAACAATATCTAAAGGGTTAGTTAGTCAAAACACTAATTAAAATCCATAAATTAAGGAAAATCGATTTAATTAAAATCGATTCATATAAATCGATTTAGTTTAATTATAAAGATATTACATCTATATATATATATATATATATATATATATATATGTGTGTGTGTGTGTGTGTGTCTAAATAGCATTATCCATTTGAAAAATGAAAATGAATGTTTCAATGTTCCAATACCTAACATATCCACATTGCAGCTGAAGCTTGCAATTTCATATATAAAAGCTGTCATATTGCCCTAAATCTAATAAGAAATACACTAATATATAAAGTTTTTACACTACTTAAATAAAAATAAGATCGTAAAGATATTTGTGTAACAGATTTAATGAAGAGCTAAGTATAATGCACGACATAAACCGTCACGATTTTGGATTCAAATTATAAGTATGTGATCGTATTATTTGAGGATTGCCCACCCTAAACTCATATTATTTGAGGATTGCCCAAATTATAAGTATGTGATCGTATTATTCATCCAAATTTCACCAAATCATTACCATATGCCTAATTATACACTTAATAACTCAAAACATCTTAATTCCGATGAATTTATCATCCCAATTCACATCCAAGCTAAACATATTCACATTCACATCCAAGCTAAACATATTCACGAAATGATGAATTTATCAAACACCACATATGCGTACAGTTAATTCACAAAATGATGATTTATCATCCCAATTCACATCCAAGCTTATTAATTTCACAAGACTAACATTCAATGTATCATTTTCACAAACTCCACTAAATTCGGTAACATACATGGATAAACTCAAAACATCCTAGCATATTAACATAATTAACAAATATATATCAACAAAATAAAAAAATGAAATACAAATCAATAAAAATGTAAATATAACTGACGACGGGGATTGGCATGACAACAAGGCGGCAGGGGATGGGGATGGGATGGGGCGGGGCTAGGCGGGTTGGGGTCGGGGGACGTCGACGGCGACGGCGGGGGGGGGTGGGGTGGGATGGGGGGGTGGGGTGGGTTCACGAGAGGTGGGGGGGTGGGGTGGGGTCACGGGGTGGGGTGGGGTGGGGGGTCACGGGGGTCACGGCACGGCTGGACGGCGGCGGCGACGACGACGGTCGAGCACGCGGGGGCGGGGTTGGGGTGGGGAGAGTTAGGGTTTGCGCCGATATGAAATTGGGGAAGAAATCCCGTCTGATATTAAATTTTTTAGCGGCGGATTAACGACGGATTTTTCCGTCGTTATAATTAAAAGCCTATAACGACGGATTAACGACGGAAAGATGACCTTAACGACGGAATAAATTTAACGACGGAAATGTGTCCGTCGTTAAATTACGTACATAATTAAAAAAAATAAAAAATAGTTAATATAACGACGGACATAAGTCCGTCGTTAAATTTAACGACGTCTTAACAATGGACATTCCGTCGTTAATATTATTTGGAATAAATAAAATCAAAATTAATATTAACGACGGATTATATTCCATCGTTAAATTAAATACAAAAAAATTAAAAATCCGTTTATTTAACGACGGATCAGCGACGGATAGAGTTTAACGGCGGACATAATCCGTCGCTAAAGTATCAAACCAATAAAAAAAAAAAAAGTTAATTTTAACGACGAAATTAATCCGTCGTTAAATTTAACGACGGAATAGCGAAGGTAGTGACGTCGATATCAGTTCGCGCGAGATATTCCCGCCTCGTTCCGTCGCTTATCAGTCGCTGATCCGTCGCTAAAATAATACCTTTCTATTCCTTCGCAAATCCGTCGCTGATTCACGACCCGTATTTTGGCCATCTCTAATCCGTCGCTGATCGGCTGTATTTTTGTAGTGTTTATTCCTTTCTTTTTAATAATTGAACAATATAATTTATAATAAAACATGCAATATGCATCTTATAAGATCTTTAATTTGATATATAATTTATAAAAAAATGAATTTAAAATATAAAGTCATAATCGTTTAAAGTTTGAGACTGATTAACAAATAAAAATATTTTTAAATTTTCTTTTATAACCCAAATGTTATTGTTTGAGTGGTATTTCTCTTTCAAATTATTAAAACTAATTTAATTTTAAGATTATGAAATTATGATCCTAAATTTTGTCCTATCGAACATGGCTCATTTTTTTTCAACATGATTATTTAGGAGAATGGTATACAGTGATTAAAATGATAAAAAAAAAGTAGGTAGAACTCACATCTTTTAAAGAGATAATTGTTTCTTATAAAAAAAAATGAGTCAAGTTGGGTGGGACAACCCGAAAATGAATATAGATCAAGTTCAGTGGAATTGATGGAGTTTATATTATTGAAATAAATTAATTTAATTTTAAAATATTACAAATACATAATATGTGTCAGACGCACGACATCCAACAAGGTGTGCGTGACACCCTGCAACGGCAAGGGGCGTACAACGTACGATTGTCGACACCTGACGCGTAACGTACGACACTCAACTATAAAATCATAAATTTATTGATAATTAATCTAAATCAATATTAAAATTATGTAATATATCACTGTAATTTTGGTAATAGTATAATATAGTGACAACATTGTTCACTTATTTCATAGTAGTTTAGTATAATATACAAATTATAAGATATTAGTGAAATTGATGTTAAAAAAAATTAAAAAATAAAAATTTGATAGAAACAACTATAATTGTAACAATAGTGTCATACATTGACCACATTATTTGATTATTTCATAAAAATCTGTTGTAGTATTAAGTTATAAGATATTAGTAAAATTGATGCCAAAAAAGTTAGAAAATTGAACAAAACAACTATAATTATGGGAATAATGTCACACGTTGATCACATTATTCAATTATTTTATCTAAGATTGATTCGAATGATCTTTATCACTTATTTATATAAATAATTATTAATGCAATTAAAATGATTGAATGAATTACAAAAATTGAAATTAGAATAAAGAAAATTGAAAGAAACCATCATGATCATCCGAATATATCATATATGAAAAATCCTAAATCTTTAAAACCTAAACTGCTAAACTATAATAATAATAATAATAATAATAATAATAATAATAATAATAATAATAATATAAAATTTGTATAATTATATTTTCATATCTATATTTATGTTAATAATATTACACAATGATCATATTGATAAAACTTTATCATGTTTTCATTATAATCATTTATCTATAAATATTTTAATTATTTATTAATATCATTGAGCTTTCTATTAACTTTGTTGAATAATTGAATATTCATTTAAGATCAAAATAATTAAATATATGAACAAATACACACGAAAGTACACAATCAATTCTGTTCAATAAAATGCAATAGTAATTATTTATTAAAGTGGAAAGGATTAAGATTAACTTTGAATCAACAATAATTAAATATATGAACAAATACACACGAAAGTACACAATCAATTATGTTCAATAAAATGCAATAGTAATTATTTATTAAAGTGGAAAGGATTAAGATTAACTTTGAATCCTGTTGAACCCAAATCAATATATTCATTTATTTAATTGTAGATAATTTTGGAAACAAATATTTCCTCCATCCCACTTAATACAATTCATTTCTTTTTAACATGATTATTTAAAAAAATGATATAAAATAATTAAAATGATAAAAAAATATAGATCTCATAATTTTAAAAAAAATAATTATTTCCTAAAAAAAACCTTAAGTGAAACAACCAATAAAAAAATTACATATCTTCTTTAGTGAGACGAAAAGAATTAAATATATTTTCACCATTTTCAAAAATTAAGGAATTTCAATATCTTATATTTTCAAAAATTACAGAATTTGTTATACTTATTCCTAAACTGATGATGAGATTAAATATATAAATTACAAATTTAAATAAATGAATTTAGTATTACAGTTTTAGATTTATTGAAAAATGAAGGAAAAAAAATCCTCATAATATACATACAAATCTAAAAAAATGAAGGAAAAAAAAATCATCATAATATACATACCTAGTAGGTAAATTTATCCAACACCATAAAAATGCTCGCACACAAAATTAGAACACCATAAAACAGAAATTTGTCAATTACATGTCCAAGTCGTTTGAAAACAGTCACTACCTCAAATTGCAACTAAGTTCCCAGTTCACGCACAACTTAGTACAGAAAATTCATACACAACTAAAAACCGGTTTACAGAAAACTTGATTAACGGGTCGCGACCGTCACTCTAGTTTATTTTCAAGCGAGGATCGACTTCGACACGCGCCACCCCTTCCTCCGCCACCTTAGGCGTCTCCACCTCTCTCACCACCACCCCATCGCCCGTTTCCGTTTCCTCCTCCATGTAGTTGGGATCCTTCTCGTCTATCGCGGCCTCGGCTTCCTTCTCCGCCTCGAACTCCTTCTCTGGCCCCTCCCACGTGTACTTGCCGCCGTGGCCCTTCTTCGGGTTGTGCTTCAGCGGCAGCCCGTCGGCCGGGTGGCGGTCCAGCCTCCCGACGCCCTTGTCCGCCATCTTCTTCTCCACGTACTTCACCGTCTCGGCGTCATGGGTCTGCAGCTCTACCTTCTCCACGTGCCTCCGCCCCTCGTCGGCGCCGCACTCCGCCGCGATCACCACTTTGTTGTGTTTCTTGTCCATCACCGGCTTCATTTTTCGTGGATCAGACAGCGAGTCTTTTTCTTTTTCTTTTTTTTTTTTTTGGAATGCTTGGTGTCGATGATCAATGGGAGACGGTGTATTTATAATTTTGGGAGTGAGAATTAGGAAGGTGCTGGAAAGGAAAGTGCGAATGTGGTGAGTTGATTGTGCTAGAATGTTCGCGGTGGCTCGTTTCCGGTTTTGTTGGCCACCCGGTCAGAAATACTAGTTTCTAGTACTTTGTTTATGGTAACTTTATTATACATATAACCAAAATATCTTGCAAGAGATAAGATAATACCCTACCTAGATAAGTCCAAATCGAGATAATTGATCGTGATTCGATCTCGTTTTAGTCTTAGCCCAACATTAAAATTATAGGGATATTATTTATTAGCATGTAAATATACTGTTGGAAATCGTGTATATATATATATATAGAGAGAGAGATCAAACGGTAACTCCAACTTTTTGAAAACCAAGAACTAATGTGGTCCATTCATTTTATAATCTAATGGTCAAGATTAATTATAAATAATTAACTATCCTCATAATTTAATGATAACCGCTTAGCCCTAAAATCAGGGATTTGTATATTGATTTTCGTAATTATTCCGTATGCATAATTACTACTATTATATGCATAACACCATGAATTACATGAACATAACAATGAATTGGAATGAATAGCATGCACAAGAACTATGATTATATGCATAACAACATGAATTATATGAACAACGAAAAATAGAATGTGGAATATCCAAATAACGAAAATTTAGGATTTGGCTATTTTTATCATTAAATAATTATGTGTTGTCCGATCTTACTTAATCTAAGTTATTGGTTCTTGGTTCTTATCTAAGGTGGTTCTTCTATAACCAACCCTATATATATATATATATATATATATATATATATATATATATATATATATATATATGATAGATCATATAAGACTCCAGTAGGATAAGATGTAATACTCAATCTCATCCATTCATCTCATAAATTCCATGGTTGAGATTTTTCGACTTTTAAGCTTAATTTCACCGATTTTCGCTTCATTAAGGGTAGATTAGTAATTTGATTTGTTATGTGATTGCGAAAACAAACTATGCATTTAGTTGAATCGAATAATGCATTCAAATGAACAAAAATGCATGCGATTGAACACAATAATGCATGCGATTGAAGCTTCGCCAGCGGTAGCGGCGTGTTTAGCGCGCTTCGCCACGCGTGCCAGCGCGGCGCTTCGTCATGGGCGCCGGCTTCGCTCCGGCGCCCATGGCTCGTATTTTTACGTTTTGTTCAATGCATCGACGTGTTTTGATCAATGCATGGACGTGCTTTGTTTAATGCATGAACATGCTTTGTTCAACGATGTTTGTGTTTTGATGCAACATGCAGTTTTATGTTTTATTCAATGCATTGTCATGTTTTATTCAATGCGATTCATGTTTTGTTCAATGCATTTTTATGGTTTCGACGTAAAACCTTTCATTCATCATTCTATGTCAATTCCGTCTCTCTTTTCATTGACACGCGAATTCGCCGTGAACCACCGCCATAGCCATCATATTTCTCGATTCTTCAATCATCTATCAAATTTATCTTCTATTTTTTCTCAAAATCCATCAATTTTGTTTTCAAATTTTTTTTCTTCTTTTTCTTTCTTTCAAAATCTATTGTTTGTTGTTGTTTGTTTATATTGTTGATGTTCGCCGGCTGCCGCCGCCGTCGCCGCGTCGTCCGCTGCCGTTGCCGCCGCCGTCGCCTCCAAGGCCGCCTGCCACCAAGGAGGAGAGAAGAAGGTTGATTTGATTTCTTCCCATTTTGCCCTTGCGAAAATTAAAAAAGAAAAGAAAAGAAAAGGAGTCGCCATGTGTCACGTGGTGCGACCCACGTGTTCAAAAATGTGGTCTAGATTTAGTACTACATACTATATGGGACCAGGTACTACGGAACCCAACCCTATATATATATATATATATATATATATATATATATATATATATATATTATTATGTGTGGTCAAGTTTCCGTGAAGTTACTTTGACCAAGATTTTGAGTGACGAATGCCACTACGAGAGACGCCATTTCATCTTTGGGGACGATACGCCGTAACCGAGAGCACTACCGGGCGATCTCGCCTGCGATTGTTGGATAAATGTGTGCGATAAAGACAACTTGCCAAGGACACAACTTAAAAGTAAATGTAGAAGTAGGAGATCAAAACTAACAATGAACTTAAACATAATTGAAACAAAACAGTAAGCTTATGCCGAGTCGAGGAGGCCTCTTTCCGCAAGACGAGATACGTCCCGATAGTGCTCTCGGTTCTGGCGTATCGTCCCCAAAGATGAAACGGCAGCGTCTCGTAGGTGGCATCGCAAGACGAGATAGTACTTGCCACGAAGGAGTTGAGACATTAATTAACTTAAAACTTTCGAAACTAATACCTTTGCTTGGAGATGTCGATTGCTCGCTCGCCACCGACCGCCTCCGCCGCTGCCGCCTCGCACTCGCTGCTGCCATTCGCACAATGGCTACGCCATGTTTGGTTTGATGCTTTGGTCAACCATTGGACCCTTTGGGTCGATCGTTTGTTCCACTTTAGTGGTTCAACGTTTGGTTCCACTTTTAGTGGTTCCATTGGCTCGACGACTGCACTTTTCAGTGGGTCAACTGTTAGATCCATGGGATCTAACACTGATGGTTCTCATTCGAGTTCCATGTATCAGCACACTTCAAGTGGTGTTGGTGGATCCGGCTATGGATCGATCTCGGCGCCTGTTCATACCGCGAGGATGATGCCGCCCGCCGAGAAGCCGCCGAAGTTTGGAGGATCCGACTTCAAGAGATGACAGCAAAAGATGATGTTCTACCTCACGACGTTGGGCTTTGCCAACTTCTTGGTGGAAGATGAGCCCGCCGTACCGGGGGCTGAAGTGACGGACTTTCACGTCCGAGCAGCATATGACAACTGGCGCACTGGCGACTATCTTTGTAAAAATTTTATACTTGGTAGTTTAGAAGATAGCTTGTATAGTGTTTATGCTGTTGTAACGACATCCAAATGTATGTGGGATGCGTTAGAAAAGAAGTACCGTAGTGATGATGCAGGTACAAAGAAGTTCATTGTAGCCAAATATTTGGACTACAAGATGGTCGATTCTCGACCGATCATGGACCAAGTGCAAGAGTTTCAACTCATTGTACACGAGGTTCAAGCCGAAGGGCACACTGTTTCGGACGGCTTTGTCGTCGCTACAGTGATTGAGAAGCTACCCCTCGGGTGGAGAGACTTCAAGGTCTACCTTAAGCATAATCGAAAGGATATGACGCTTGAAGACTTGATCGTCAAACTGCGCATTGAGTCTGACGTGAAGAAGCAAGATCTAAAAGCGAAAGGCTTGCTCGATGCGAAGGCTAACCTGTTGGAGAGAGGCGGTCCCTCCAACAACCGTGTTCGTCCCAATGTCAATGACAAAGGCAAAGGGAAGGTGGTTGCCCGTAAGTTTGACGGGGACTGTTACAATTGTGGCAAGCATGGCCACACGATGAAGGACTGTCGTCAGCCTAAGAAGAAGAAGCCTAAGCAAGTTGCCAACGTTGTCGAGAAGGACTTCGATAAATGGGACAAGGATGACTTGACTACTGTGGTGACCGAAGAAGTCAACTACGCCGAGAATCAAGGTGGATGGTTCATCGACATCGCGCAATCTGCACGCGTCGCACCGAAAGATGCGCTTTCTCCACCTACAAGCCTATTGAGGGAGGAAGCTCAACATGGGAACCAAGTCATCCGAGGTTGTCGGAGTTGGTGATGTGGTGCTCAAGATGTAGTTCGCATTGAGATCACGTTGAAGGATGTCTCGCATGTCCCGCATATTCGCAAGAACTTAGTGTCGGGCTCATTCTAGTTAATAAGGGTTTTAGACTAGTTTTTAGTCGGACAAGTTTGTCTTGACTAAGTTTGGAAAGTTCATTGGTAGGGTTATCTCACCGGGGTCTTTTCAAACTAAATGTAATGGTTTGCTGCTAGTGTACCAAAAATTATGATGAATGAAAATGCATCTACTTCCTCTTACTGAGTGAGTGCTCGATTTATGGCATTGTAGATTAGGACATGTTAATCTAAATGCAATAAAAATATTAGTAAATTTAGATTTACTAAAGTTAAATGAAGTGAATACACAAACGAAATGTGAGGTTTGTGTGGAAGCTAAAATGGCTAAGTTACCGTTTCATTCGGTAGAACGGAGCACTAAACCTCTAAAACTTATTCACACTAATGTGTGTGATTTAAAGTTTGTACAAACTAGAGGTGGTAAAAAAGTACTTCATCACGTTTATTGACGACTCTACAAGATATTGTTATCTTTACCTTCTAAGAAGTAAAGACGAGGCTATCAAGCTTTTAAAAACTTCAAGAACGAAACCGAGAATCAACTAAGTCGTCGAATTAAGACTGCTGTTTGAAGTGAAGAGGGAGAACATGTAGCTTCGCTTGAGGCATTATGCAATGAAAGTGGTATAATACATCAAACGACAGCTCCTTATTCACCTCAATCTAATGGCGTTGTCGAACGTAAAATCGAACACTTAAGGAGATGATGAATGCTTTGTTGATTAGTTCGTGGTTGCCCTTAACTTGTGGGGAAGTCGTTTTGACACCAACTACATCCGAACAAAATTCCACCAAGAGTAAGGATGTCACCTCACGAGTTGTGGAAAGGAAGAAAGTCATCGCACAAATATCTTAAAGTGTGGGGTGTTTGGCGAAGATTGAGGTGCTCTTCCTAAACAAGTTACAATTGGACCTAAAACCGCCGATTGTATCTTTATTGGGTATGCACCAACAGCAGGCGCTTATCGTTTCGATCCACGTGTCGAGGTACCGGATATGACTGTGGGGACGACGATTGAATCAAGGAATGCTATATTCTTTGAAAGTGTTTATCCCTGTAAAGACAAGGATAAAAGTGAAGCCAGTTCTAGCAATAGAGCTGATGGTGAAGCTTCGAGTTCTAAACCTTTGGAGGAAGAACCGATATCGCATAAGCGATCGAGGTCTGATCCAGAGGGGTCGGAACCGAGACGAGGCAGTAGAGTCAGAACGCCAAAGGATTTTGGTCCTGACTATATTGCGTTCATGTTGGACGAAGAACCAACTTCGATCAAAGTAGCCTATGCTCGGCCAGACGGAATGCTCTGGCGAGAGGCTGTTCAAAGCGAGATTGATTCCATTCTGCAAAACCACACTTGGGTGCTGGTTGATTTGCCAGAAGGTTGTAAGCCCTTAGGATGCAAGTGGATCCTTAAAAGAAAGTACAAGACAAATGGATCAATTGAAAAGTATAAGGCCCGTTTGGTTGTCAAAGGGTTTAAACAAAGAGAGGGGTACGATTTCTTCGATAACTATTCACCTGTGACGAGGATTACGTCTATTAGGGTACTTCTCGCAATTGCTGCTTTGCACAATATTGAGATTCATCAAATGGACGTTAAGACTGCGTTTTTGAATGGTGACCTCGAGGATGAGGTATATATAGAGCAACCCAAAGAGTTTGTTGTACCTGGTCAAGAGGGCAAGGTATGCAAACTCGTGAAGTCACTATATGGTTTGAAACAAGCACCGTTGCAATGGCACTTGAAATTTGACAATTTAATGTTGGCAAATGGTTTCAAGATCAACGAGTGTGACAAACGTGTCTACGTTAAGAACACTGATAAAGGTTATGTTATAGTGTGTCTGTATGTAGATGACATGTTGATCATGGGTAGCAATACTCGGGTCATTAATGACACAAAGCGCATGTTAAAAAGAAATTTTGACATGAAGGACATGTGATTAGCTGATGTGATTCTTGGAATCAAGATTTTAAGAAGATCAGACGGAATTGTCTTGACACAATCTCACTACGTCGAGAAAGTGCTTAAGAAATTCAACGTGTTTGATAGTTTGCCTGCTAAGACCCCATTGGAGCTCAATGTTCACTTGAGTAAGAACAGAGGTGAACCTGTTGGGCAAGAAGACTTTGCTAAGGTCATCGGGTGTTTGATGTATCTTACAAATTGCACCCGACCGACATAGCTTCATGCCGTGAATAAATTGAGTCGTTACACGAGCAATCCAAGTAAGGAGCATTGGAAGGCTCTAGTGAGAGTTTCAAGTATACTCAAAATCATGGGTGCATTTCACGAGATATCCACCGGTACTTGAAGGGCACCGTGATGCCAATGGATATCCGACACGAAAGATTCACTTTTTACAAGTGGGTACGTGTTCACGATTGTGAGGTCTGTTTCTTGGAGATCCACGAAACAGACGTGTATAGCCCGATCCACCATGGAATCGTAATTCATAGCTTTGGATAAAGTCGGCGAGGAAGTCGAGTGGCTCCGTAATTTTTGGAAGATATTCCATGTTGGTCTAAACACGTGCCACCGGTGATGATTCACCGTGATAGCCAAGCGGCTATTGGAAGGACTAAAAGTGGTTTCAGATAATGGTAAGTCTCGACATATACGTCGGCGACATAATACCGTGAGGCATTTGATCTCGTGGGGTTATATCAATCGACTATGTCAAGTCAATAGATAATCTTGCGCATCCGATTAACCAAAGGGTTGAACCGGATCAAATGATCAAGTTGCTAGAGGAATGTGATTAAAATCAACATCTTAAGAATAATCATAGTGGTAACCCAACCATGATGACCTGGAGATCCCAAGAACTTGGTTCAATGGGAGAACTAAGCTATAGGAGTTCGTGTGTAAACACTCGAGTTAGTCTGTTCCTAGAAAGCAAACGAGTGTTGATAAAACTTGCTTAGTGGTGAGGTTGAGTCGTTGACTCTTAATGATTCCTAAGATACCTCGAGGAGGTTGAGTATGGCAAGATACTGGTAAAGAATCACCTATGTAAGTGCAAGTGGGCCGCTTCAAACAAAACACTTATGAATCCAAAGTGGATGTCCATGGCCAAAATGGAATCAAACGTGAGAACGGATGAGGTTGAGGTGTTAAAGTGTGAATACCATTGTCTCAGTGCACGTTGTGGGGGAATAGTTAAAGGCATCGTGTCCACTAATCCGCCTGTGTACTCGATTGTACTAACTATGGAAGGTTCAATGCCATAAACCACCTGTCCAAATATTTTAACATCTCTTGAGGATTGAGCTGTGTCTGCATACATGCATATGGCTATTTCCACTCATGTGGGTGATTGTTGGAAATCGTGTATATATATATATTATATGTGATCAAGTTTCCAGGAAGCTACTTTGACAAAGATTTTGAGTGACGTAACGTTTAATTTTGTGAAATTAAACGGCATAGGATCGATCCACGCTTCGAGTAGATGATCGTGGTGTATTCACATTCTCAAACCGATTTCCGGTGAGTGAGAAATAATGGATCAAAGTTGGTCACTTAAACATGGAGTTATGTGATTAAGGGATAAGCATGGATTAATTAATCCTTATCGCACATTGATTAATGTACCTTCATTAATTGTCTATATAAGTGGTTCATTGAACACTTAGTATAATTATGTGCACAAGTGATGGGCCGAAAGCCCACGCGCACAAGACACGCCGCCGCCGCCGCCTGCTGCCCGCCCGACTCCGCTCCGGCCCGTGGTCCGTGGTCCTTGGTCCTCGATCTTGGCAATTGGTCTTTGGGTGGTCTTTGGGCTGTTCTTTGGCCTGTTCATGGGCTTGCCGTGGGCCCGATTCCGCGGCCCATTGCTCGTATATTTTGGATCAATGTTTGATCGAGCCCAAAGATGGAGTTGGTCCGAGGCCCAACTCGTAGCCCAATCCGCTGGGCTGCTTGTGCTTGAAGAGACGTCCGGATACGCCCAATGAACACGACGCACGCGTTGTCCGATTCGTCAGAATCGCCGGTAACGTTCGACATGAAGGCTCTCGGGAAACGTGGGCACGTTGTCTCCGAAACCGCCACAGAACCCTCTCGCACTCAATGAGAGACATAACTCGTAACACCCGACATCAATGCGGTGTTGACCCAAGATGTTTCCCACGGGGACGACGCCTATAAATAGGACATGTCTCCCAAAGATAAGCTACCCTCTCGCAAAAGCATTCCAAGATTTTCCAAGAGCACTCCCTACATACATAGTTCGTGTCCAAGCTCGCCCCGCCTCCGTCCAGTTCACCGGAGCTCGTTGGTCATGGTGTCGCCACCTACGAGACGCTGCTTCATCTTTAGGGGCGATACGCCGTAACCGAGAGCACTATCGGGCGTATCTCGCCTTCATGGAAAGAGGTCTCCTCGACTCGGCATAAGCTTACTGTTTTGTTTCAATTCTGTTTAAGTTCATTGTTAGTTTTGATCTCCTACTTCTACATTTCTGTTTTAAGTTGTAATACGTCCGACAAGTTGTACTGTTCTGTACACATTTATCCAACATATACAAATATACATAATTTATTTTTTGGTTCGTAAATACATGAATTAATGATTTATCTGAAATTTTCCACAAAGTTAAATTATCATTAAATTGAATTTGATATGAAGAAATTGAAATTGGCGTAGTAGTAGCGGGTAGCGATTGAGGAAGAGAGAGAGAACGACGTCGAGAGAGGAAGTGGAGAGGGAGGTGTAAATTGATTTTTGTCTGTATAAAGTTTATATAATTAAAATGATGTTGTTTTGATGCCACATTAATTTGGGGTAGTTTGCCTTCGTGGGAAATTTCAAATAGATCTGAAGTTCGTGTATTTCCAGACTAAAAAAAAGAAGAAGAAATTGTATGCAATTTTAGGAAAACTTCAAAGTTCATATTTACATACTAATATCCCTAAATTATATGTATTCACCTGTGATATTTATACTTTTAACTTTAATGGTAACTCTCGACACATGAAAAACGAGAATATGTTGTGAGAAAATAGTCCGATTCGACAATACAGAGGACTAAATGACGGCATATCTATGAAGACAAAAATTTGGGTGAACTCTCAACCATGAGCTCTTCCCTATAATAAAGATAATTAGAGTTTATTAATTCGTAATAAAAATTTATTAGTTATCAGTTGAGATTTAATTTAATCCAATTAAAGTTTATTAATTTGGAAATAGAATTTATTATTATTCAATTAGAATTTATTGATTTCAATTACTTCTTCCACCATCAAAAGCTTGCATTGTTTTTGGTGGCACATGTTTTGATAATTGTTATGAGTATAAAATGAGTGAGGATAATAAATGAATATATTAATTGATAGTGAGTAAAACGTGTATGCTTTTTTTTTGTAAATAAATGGATACGTCGATGGTAGTTGATGTTTTCAAAAATGGAAAATGCAAGCTTTGGATGGACGGATAGAAAATGAGTAAAATATAAGTTTTTGGTAGATGAATGGAGTACAATTTATTAATTATGATTAGTTAAATAAAAATTAATTAAATAATAGTGAAGTAAATACTAATTATTTTATTAATTGGAATGATCATCACTGTGCACTCGCAAGACACCCATTTATCAAGAATTATTTAAATCAAAATACTCTTAAAGTTTGTATATCTATTCGTCAATAATCTTTTCTAAATTTGAATGAGACAACTCGGAAGGCTCAATAATCAATATGAGCATGAAAGTAGTTCAACCTTTATTATTCTCATGTGATTATTTAAGCCATATAACCCAAGATTCAAATAATAATATATTCAGCTGAGCAAAGAGAATAATTCAATCAAGTACATGAGCAGTCCAATTCGGGTTTCACACTGGCCCAAAGTAATGTGGGCTATGTGAACAAATAAAATTTCGGACTTTATAAATAATAGACCTTAATATGACTTCAATTAAAATCTCTATAACATCAAATTTTGTATTTTTGACCAATAATTTAACAGACAATATTAAACTAAAATATACTTTTACGTATCAAACACCATTTTAATTATAATCGTCTAGTATTAATCACCAGGGAATCCACTTACAAATTTTTTGATGTGTAATTCAAAATATGAAATGTTTGCCCCTGTATAAAACTTTAACCTTTATACTATATTTAATTTTGAACTTCTGATCATTTAGTCACTAGATTAAAGAGGTTTTTTGTTAACATGTTTTGAATGTCATGTGATTATTTTAAAATGGAATTGTGGAATATATTGCTTCGGAAACTTCTGTTTTTTTTAAATAGTATTTGTAATTAACTTTTAAACATGGTGATTCGTTTTGAATGGAGTTTTGGAATATATTGCATGACAAAGTCTTTTTCAGTAAATTGACAACATAATTATCAATTATATATACAAGGATAACTTTAGGTAAAGTCGAGGCCTAATTAAACAATTCACATGATCATAGAAGGTTCCGGTTTTTGGCTTTGTTATGTTGGATGTCAACTTATTACTAGAACTTTGGCGGATTTGGCCCCTAAATTTTTATTCAAATTGATTGATGTGAAATTTATACATAAGTTAACTCTACATATGTAAAATCAATTCAAATTTGGAAGACTGTGAATTCTACATTTTTCTCTTCAGTGCTGTTTTTAATTATATTTTTTCTTTAATGTAATTAAATTTAGTACTATACGATAAATAATTAACATATGAAGATAAAGAGAAATAATATTTGGTTTTTCTTGATCGTTTATTGTACTCATTGTCATAGCCGTCCTTGACATTTCGAGGGTCCTAGATGAAAAGAAAAAAGGGGCCTCTCCAATTTTTTCAAAAATCTTGTTACTAGTTATAGATAGAATATGACGGTTTTCCATGTTTACATAACTGTTTATCTTTACTATTAACTATAAAGTGTAAAACCAGAAACAATGATCAAATAATTATTAAAACAACTTAGATCTTCTAGCATTTTGAGAAACAAAATTATCAATAACATCTTCAAGATTAAGTTTTTCTAATCAATAAAGTTATGCGGCCACCTTATGGCTGACCACACAGTGATATTTTAGTAATTACCAATATAATTAATTAATAAAATAATAATATTAAATTAATGTGTTAATTATTTTTACATAAATACTCTTTTCCCACCTATTCTGAAAATTAATAAATTTATTAATTTAAATTTAAATTTTCATTCGATACGGGCAAAAATATAATTCCATAAGATTGTTTTAATGTAAAACCAATTTCTAATAGATAAAATATTAAATAACGATTTTTTTTCATTCAATAAAACTGATTATGGCTAGTCACATTGTGGCCGAATAACATCACTCTTTTCTAATACCTTATTTTCAGTGCTTTAAATTGCTAACCCATTTACTCTTTCTTGATGCATAGTAGAACGCAAATATAATTTTATCAATTTTGGTTTTGAAAAACTTATTTCTACTGAAGCTAAAATAATCGATTTAGTTAAAAATAATTTATATGTAATGGAAACATTAAGAAAACAATCTAAAATTTTAACAAACTTAAGAACATCACCAGTCTA
The DNA here is from genome assembly GCA_036937905.1 of Salvia rosmarinus. Classification (NCBI taxonomy): domain Eukaryota; kingdom Viridiplantae; phylum Streptophyta; class Magnoliopsida; order Lamiales; family Lamiaceae; genus Salvia; species Salvia rosmarinus. Next base: position 54,290,930 of record CM072818.1, on the reverse strand, counting down.
CTTTATTGTTTATGATAAACATATTTGGAAGAATGTAGAGCATCAGAACATTGAAAGGTAATTTTTTTAGATAAATTTAAAATTAATAGTATAAATATAATAGGGGTGGATGCACGATACCCGGATCTCATAAGAGATATGCATATATACCCAATGGGATAAAAACACGCAAAATCGCAGAGGTTTATATTGTATGGACAAATATACCCTCATGTCGACTTTGTTTTTCGTGTAAAATAACGAGCGGATTAAAAATGGAAAGGAGCTCGGCCGGATTCGATGAAAGACCGAATCCGACCAGAATGCACGACCGGAAGAACGGAACCGATCGGTACGATCGAATCCGACCGATTCCGATCGGTTTTTTTTTTTTTAATTGTATCGCCTCAATAAGTGCTTTGAATTTTCTCTCAAATTATTGTAGCATTCAATTCATTCACGTGAAACCGATATAATAGGTCTCGAATTTAGTACAATAATAGGTCGATTTCTTGTTGTTACAAGAATTTGTACAATAATGAGTCTCGAATTCATTGTAGCTACAGAATTTCACGTGAATGATACATGCATATCCATTATTTGTTGTTGTTTACCTTCTATAAAATTTGATTTAATTCATTCATTCATTCATTCACATCTCATATCTTCATTTTCAAAATTTTCTATCAAGTCAAGCAACAGATTTGAAGGAAAACCACGGAGAATTCAATCATTTTCCAATATCAAAGGTAATTCGCCAAAGAACCCCAAAGAATAATATACTATATTTACATGTAAGTATATTTTGATTGGGAATTTTGTTTTAATATTTTTATTTATTCTTTCTTTATGTAGATGGACAATTGGAAATTCATTATCGTGAATTATGGTGAGAGTTTGATAGTGATTATACGTATATTGGCGGGTGTCAACAAATTGCCCAAATTCCGGATCGTTTTCTTGCAAATTTCATATACTATATCAATCACGACATTGCGTGCCAATGAATTGAGCACGGATTATCAATTATTTTATTTATCCACATCTCGATATGGTCGGATAATAAAATCATTGTTAACCGATGATGAACTGCTTGCTCGATTGTGCATGTACGAAGAATATCCACGCGCTTATGTAGTTCACAACACTACAAATATTGCGAGTGGATCAAACCCGGAGAGCCCAATCATTTGCAAGAAGAATATTTACAAAATGTTCCAAGTATGCTTTCGGTGATTGGTTTTTCAATCCCAAAGGCACGCCACGGAGACAACAAGGCCAACAACCCTATTCGTAATGATGATGTTGATGGAGAAGACGAAGAAGAAGAAGAATATGTACCGAGACCAAGATCTCAAGAGACCGACTCAGATGTTTTCGACGACCATCCCGAACAATCAATTTTAAATAATACGCTTATCGATTTTGCGGGGATGGATTCAAAGAAGGAGGACTTCCCAAACTATTATCTTTGATTAATCCAAGCACCTATCCGTAAGATGTCAACCCACCCGATGTCAAGAACTAACTAATCGTTAGTTCCGGTCATTCCGCTCAACGCCGCAGCCTCACTTGTTGCTAGTGAAATGGACCCGACAAGGGATGGAGAATTGAGTAGTAATTCATATTACTATAGCAAAGACGACCTCTATCTTGTGGTGGTGTGGTATATGGGCAGGGGCGGAATACGTTGTTGGTCGCTCGATACAACACAACCGACATTTAAATGCAAGCACTCGAGAGGTGTAATTTTGAGTTACGAGCTGCCCAACGAGGTAATATTTGGAAAGTTTATAAGTTTATATCCGAACACAAATGCCACCGTGATTTGGGTTGTGTTGGACCATCAAGGTTCATTCAAAGATAGTTGCAGCAGATTATGCTCGAAAATGCGCATAACAGTGAAATCATGAAGCCTAAATCAATTATGGCCGAGTTGAAACAAGATTTTGGTATCCGTGATCGCTTATGATGTGGCTATGAGTCCGACATACAGCGATTGAGTTGATATACGGTCGGCATGATCATCATTCCAAATGTCGCTGTGTTATCCGCAGATGTCGATACGCATTTAATCCGGTACATTTATCGATTATGAGGTCGATGGTGATGGTCGATTCCGCATCTCGCTCGTTGCTCGCTGCATCTATTGCCCTTCTATTTTTGTTCGAGACCGTGATCGTCGAGATGGTACTCATCTCAAGGAAAGAATAAGGAATTTTATTTGTTGCAAGAACGAAGGATGCCAATGAGCAAGTGTTCCGTTGGCGTATAGTGTTGGGCCAATTGAGAATGATGAATCTTGGTCATGGTTTATCTCACGATCCAACGGGTATTTGGAAATCTTGGAAAACTCTTAATTGTCTCTGACGCACACGTGTCCATAGCTAACGCCATCGAGAGTATTTCCACAAGCTCATCACGCCTTATGCTTCTACCACTTCATCGAACAAGATCAAACAGCCAGAAGTGCATGCTGTGGTGGAAATGTTCCAAGAAGTCGCTTATGCATACGAGCCTGCATAATACCAACGTGTTATGTCTCGCTATCGAAAGCATAAATGATAAAGATACCACAAACCGCTCCGTAGACCGTAAAATGGGCCTGCTCAAAGTCCCCGTGAGTCGTTTTAGCTTCTTAACATCAAATGCAGCAGAGTCATTTAACTCTCGATTATTATGGGCGAGGCGCCTTCCAATATGCTCAATGTTGAGGCAATCGACTTGTAATTGAGCAAAGTGGTTCAACGATAGACTAAAGCAAAGATGTAGGTTTGACAACTATCTCACCGAGGAAACGGTGAAAACCTTACAAGATGGCGGTGTCCAAAAGTCGTCGTTATTTCACGACGAGGTCTACAAATGCAAAATATAGGGTGCGATCGGCGTTAGGAACTTCCCGGTCGATCTTCAACTAAAATCGTGTGATTGTCGAGAATTTAACCAAGACGGATGCCGTGTTCACACGCAATTGTCGCCATTAAGTAAGTTTTAATACTAATACTACACGCCGTTTTATTTTTCATGTAACTCATACTAATACTTTTCATCGACAAGGAGGCCGAGAATCCATCCACAATTACGCCGAATCATACTACACGACCAACACTTTAATTGAGACATACAAGGGTGCAAATGAATCATGTCCTCAATACAATGAGTGGTCGGTTCCAAATGAGGTAGCTCAAGCGAATGTATTGCCTCCTATTGTGACAAGACAGTCGGACGACCTAGAACAAGTCGGATTCCATCCGTGGTGAAAGGTCTACAAGAAGAGTGCCTACAAACGATATGGGAGAATCGTCTAACAAGAGACGCCGAGCACCAAAGAAATGCGTCATTGTAGGGAACCGTGACATACACGAAGGAAATGTCCAAATCGAATAAATGAAGGCATAAGCGATTAATTAAAGTTGTTGTATTTTTTAATATTTCAAATATTGTATTCGCACCTTTTATTGTTATTCTTCTTTATATCATTCAATTTTATACATTGTGTTGTGCTATAATAATAATAATAATAATAATAATAATAATAATAATAATAATAATAATAATAATAATAATAATAATAAAACTTCTTCACCCTTTCAATTAGTGCATACGGATCTTTGGGGTCCAAGTTCTACCACGCCTATTGAAGGGTTCAAGTATTACATACATTTTGTTGATGACTATACTAGGTTTACTGGATATTTCCTTACGCACTAAATGTGAAGTTTGAAATGTATCGATCGCATAAAACGTGATCATGTATCGATAAAAACATGAACTAAATTACATAGTGATTTTTAAAATCTTAAATAGTTAGAGTTTAAATAAATAAAAATAGAAGCAACTATAGGAGTTTAAAATCTTAAATAGTTATTAATTTACAAATATTAATAAACTGAAATTTAAGATATTACACATTTAAATTTACATATCTAAGTGTCTTCACACAACTCAAAAATAGAAGCAACTATAATTTCCTATATGTCGGTATATGAGTATTCCCCAAGTAATACTCGCGATCCGGATATCACACGCTCAACGATATGCATGCATATGGACCACAAGTTTACCGCCTTTTTGGGAGAATTGGTTAGCGGTGACGGATAGATAATTCAAGTGGCACGGTTTTTTCGATATGCCCGTATCGTTGAACCTCCAATAATCGCCTTCATCCAAGACGAATCCAAATAAACGCAATATCGAGCCATCTCGGCTGGCTGTTTCTCGCATGATCTTCTAATCTCCAATATATCGAATCATATAGATCAAGCGCCCAACAAGCATTCTCGATAACAAATGACGACGTAGTGTCCATCGATAAGGATAGGTATAATCACCTATATAACACAATTATTACAAAATATATGAATTATTAAAACAAATATATTAAAATTTAAATATAACATGATATTGAATTACAAAATCACTGTTGCATGTTGGACCAATCGGTCATAGTGGATACTCCCGTCGTGCCCTGATCGTGGAAATAATACTCTCGGCACCTTCCAACCGCTTGAACAAGATTCCCAACCAACTTGAAGGATTCGCTATCGAGACATTCAAATGATTTAATCGGACATTGAATTGAGCAAAGCAATAAATAAATAAATGTAAATTATTGGGAAATCAATACTTACATAGAAGTCGGTGTCCAATACAATCGTGTTTGCATTGTTCATGGTGGACAATACAAGATCGCCTCGATCAGCCTCACTCTACTCTACTCGTCATGAATGTATCAATCGCTCACAATAAGAACAATGAATGTATAAGTATTAATCAATCAATTCAACTAAAATAAATTCAATACTTAGAAATTCAAAATACTTACGTCTCAAGATAATAAGTGGTCGGCTTAAGAATATCCATGAAAAATGACCGACTAAGAACCCACCACTCGGAAAGCATCACCGACGTGGAGGCGGACTTTAAGGAAGACATTGAAGTTCGTACTAACGCCGATCAAGTTCACGCGGTTTGCCAAGAATAACATATGGAGACGCTAGGGCCATCGATGGGAATCGCCGCCGGCCACTCTTCCCGGCACAGCACCGGTGTCACGGTGCTCGCCTCCGTCTTCGGTCATCCCCGATGTGATCCCCGAGTAGGGCATCCCTAAAGTCATCCACGGTGTCCATAATCGGACATTCCTATAGTAGTGGATCGTCTGCGGGACTTTGAGGTCATCCCAATCGACACAATCTGCGAGAAAATATCATTTGACTTAGAAATATTTAAATAAACTCAAAATATTTAAATTATTTGATTAAATTACACTTACTTGTCCACAATCACTAAAAATATCAAACATATCGGTGAATGAAGTGAAGGTGGTCACGATAAGAAGCAGGAGTGGCTCTCGATAGTAGCGAGGAGGTCACCGATAGGAGGCAGGAGGTGGCTCACGATAGTAGCGCGAGGAGGTGGCGATAGGAGGCATGGAGGTGGTGGCGATAGGAAGACGAGGTGGCTCGATAGGAAGCACGAGGTGGCTCGATAGACGGCATGGCCTCGCCCTACCAAACTCGTGCACGTAATGTCGAGTGGCGCGCCCGCATGTCTCGCCATCACCGATTCCGTGCCTCATCAATCGATTGCCGTGCCACGGATGAGTATGATGATCGGATGGAGAATGGGTCGGTGCACGTCGTGAAGGATGATGACGGTAAGCACCAATCAACTCCTTAAACCAACCCTTCAACCGTGCGTCATCCGCACCTCAACCTCGCCAAGGGCTTCCTCGATAGCTCGATCACCCTCCGAGCATGCCTCTCGATAGGTCCTCTAGGAACCGACGATCACTAGGTCGTAGGTGATCGCCGCCGAGGAAGAAGTCGGAGGATGGCCCGCTTCGCCGCCTCGCTCGACGAGATGTGGACGGTGCTCTCCGATCGGAGCCCTCGATACCATGTGCGCCGTGCTCGACTCCTCAATAATATGCCGTCGCACCACGCCTCGGATGCGAACGAGAAGCACCTCGAGGCACGAGAATTCCCACATCGTCATCACTAATCACTCGTGCTCGTGTAAACTGTTCCCCATCCCTCAACGGATTTTGTGGTTTCATATAGGGCACACCAAACGCTCGTCGTGGTCGGAGTGATACCCAGACCATGTGTCCATTTCTTCTTCCGTAGCCGTGATCATCTTAATATGCCGATAATCCTATATACAATTCAAATAAACAAGACTTAATCAAAATTATAATAAAAATTATAACACAAATTTTAGGATATGTAAAAGTAGTACCGAGATTCAAACAAAATCGATAAATCATCGATCGAGGACTTGCTCTTCAACCTCCATCTCAAGCATCTAGGGTAGGCAAACCGGTCTACATATTTCCCAATGCCCCACCCGCACTGTATGATCTCGAGCGACCAAACAACCAATGCCCAAGTCGGTCCATAAAATGGTATTTCTTCTTGGTTGAATTTGAAATAAGTAGTAAGCATACATCGATACGAATACGCACCCCACGGAAATCTAGAGAATAAATCCAAATCATCGACCAATGCCCGGACATACGACTCCACCAAGACTGGGATCTACAGATAATAGCATCCCGTATAACATAATAATATATGCAAGACGAGGTATAAACTACCATCCGCATCATCTATATGCACGCCCTATCGTAAAACGCCTACTAAGTCCGCAATAGATATATGGTCGAACGGCAGAAAGCTCTAAACACTGAACACGCTGCAACCGGTGTTTCTACTAAGATTGAAAGACGAGCTTCCAAAACTTAAACCGGTGACTAGTGCATAGTCATGAACAAGAAACAAATGCTCCGTCCGCTCATATGAAACCATACTAGACCATCATTCGTCATAATCGACGGAAATCACGTGGTGCAAAGCCATGATATTTTTGCACAAAGCCCAACAAGTAAACGATCAAGCATCCACTAGCAAACCTATCCAAGAACTCTTCACCACCAATCTCCAATAATCTAGTCTTAATGATATCTAAATAATTGATCCTATAATATGTGCTAATTTGGACCACAACATTAATCATCTGGGTCTCACATAATCAACATAACCCTAACAATAAAAACAATAAAATATGTAAATATCATAAAATAAAACATATAATAAAGCATAATAATACGCTTAGCATAATTACATAATAAATCATAATATACATTTTAACATATTAAATAAATAATAGCATATTAAACGCATGTGTGCTAATTAAGTAGCGAGGATTAACTAATAAATAAGCACGCTTAACTAATACATTATGATATTATCAATAAATAAGCACGTTTAACTAATAAATTATGATATTATCAATAAATAAGCACGTTTAACTAATAAATTATGATAAGCGTGTTAAGGCGTGTGTGGGTCTTATTTACTTTATGTTCAAGTCAAGTTAAGGTGGGATTCCTATATTTTGCATTTGTAGATAAGCACGCTTAAAATTAATAAACTATGATAAGCGATTTAACTAACTAATAAACCATAATAAACTATGATAAACTATGATTATCAAGTTTAATTATGATAAGCGATTTAATTAATAAACTAAGATAAGGTGTTTAATTATGATAAGCATATTTAATTAATAAACTAAGATAAGCGGTGTAATTATGATAAGCGATTTAATTAATAAACTAAGATAAGGTGTTTAATTATGATAAGCGATTTAACTAATAAACTATGATAATAAGCACGCGCTTAACTAATAAACTATGATAATAAGCACGCTTAACTAACCAAAATTAGAAACCGATCGATTCCGTCCGGAGAGCAAGAGAACGACGCACCGAGAAGCCATGGTGCGAGATTTCGGATGATGAGCTATCCGATCCGAGAGAGCGTGAAGCGCGGCGAGCGGTTGAGAATGAAATACGGGATGAGAGGTGAAGAGGGAACCGGGAGGGTGAAAACCGAGAGGAGAGAGTCGGTATATATTGGGAGAACCGATCGGATCCGATCGGTGAGAAGATCCGATCGAATCCGATCGGACGATCGGATTCCACTCTCGGTCAAGATTCCCGATTTTGGCACAACTTTTTCAAATTTTCAACTTGTTCTCGCATAATGTTTTTCGCTATTGGGTATCTCTTCCCGATTTTGCATGCTTTTATAACGATTGGGTATTTGTTCATACATTTTATGGGATTTGTGTAGTTTTCCTATTAGCACAATATAATACATCAATTTTTAAAATTTGGGGCCCCTCAAATTTTAGAACATGAGCCTTTGCCACTTCGGCCATACAAAAGGGCCGGCCCTGCCCATTGCCGCTTTTCCAACTTCTCATCTCTTAATCATCTGTTAAAAGCAATGAGTAAGACCTACTGTGCTACATTTATTTCAACAAAGCATACCCCGACAAAACGTTTATTTATAATTCCATAAATGTTTATGGAATTATTTATAAATTTTTAAATATATATAGTTATGTAGCTCTTACTTATGTATTTTGATATTAATTTTTTCTATGCCAAGCCAGGTGATATTATTGTAATCTTAACAAGAAAAAAATGTGCGGGATCGAGTTTTTACCAACATGGATTTTTTTGGCAAAACCAACATTGATGTTATCTTCAGTTTGTAGGTTTCTTAAATTAGCTTTTCTGTGAGCCAATTACGAAGCTAATGTAGTTAACTATGTAGAAAGCAGCATATACCCCAATTCAAAATTCCGAATTTCCACCAAACCAAGTCCGCAACCCCGACAAAACGACCAAACCTTCCTAAACTGACACGTGTCACAATATCCGTGAGCACAAAAGCATACTCTTGCTCTGACCTCGTTGACATCGCGCTTTTGGGCGCACTCTAGTTTCGTCCCCACCTCGTAGTCAAATTTGTCGCACCTATTTGACGCCGGCGGTGCACTATTTCCTAATTTAGCTAACCTATACCCCCTCTGTTTCTTAAGCTTGTTACGCACTATATATTTGCAGCATTTCCAAACTCTCTCTCTCTCTCTCCCTTCGACAGCTGCCGCGGTTGATGTAATTCGGCTGTGGTTTGGGGAAATTCTCTGGAATATTTGCTCTGTTTGGTGGCAGAGAAGATGTTAGTTCAGAGTAAGATTCAAAATCGCTATTGTTTTACATGCTATATTCAACTGTTATTTTGCAATTATGATAGTAATACTAGAAGAAAAAGTTGAGAGTTCATTACGTGAAGTTGAACATTGTGATTCTCATATGTTTTAGCGGAATATCCTTCTTGCGGCTCGATCGAAAAAGTAGGAAATCATTTTTGGAATTATGTTTTCTCGTGATCATTAATGCTGGAATTGACTATTTAATAGAAAGTTGGTAAACTGTGTAGTTTCATAATTAAAGTGGTTAATTACTAAACTCGATGCTGTTGATCAAATTGTTGCTATTATGATTGGTGTGACTTTGAGTTTTGATCTAGGAGTTTTGAGGAGTTCAAGCAGGCGCATCTATGGGGAGCCTCAAAACCAGTTCTTGGAATTTTGGCATTCGAAATCTCGAGGATCATGTCGAAGGTGGTTAAGATCTGGAATTCTGTCGATGCTAGACAGATTGCTAGATTGAAAGAAGAGATTGCCAACTCGGTTGGCATCCACAGGCTTGTTTCAGAAGACGACGACTACCTCATGGATCTCGCCCTTGCTGAGATTATCGACAATTTGATGGATTTGGGGAAATCGGTAGCTATGCTGGGGAAGAAGTGTGCAGATTCGACTTACCATAACCTCGAAACCATATTCGATGATCCTAGCTCGATTGATCCCAAATGGTACGGATGGCAATATAGGCTGAAGAAGATGGACAGGAAGGTTAAGAAGATGGAGAGGTTTGTGGCTGCAACTGAGCAGCTGCTTTCGGAGCTCGAGGTGTTATCGGAGCATGAGCAGAGTCTGAAGCGGATGCGAGCTGGCGCTAACTTCGGCAAGATGAAGCTGCTTGAGTTCCAACAGAAGGTTTTATGGCAGCGCCAAGAGGTGAAGAGTTTGCAGGAGATGTCTCCTTGGGTCAGAACGTATGACTATGTTGTTCGACTTCTTCTCAGATCTCTCTTCACCATCATTGAGAGGATCAAGTATGCTTTCGGGAGTGATGATGTTGATGGAAGTGAATGGTGTCAAAGTCGTTGTAATTCGATGTCTAGTCTTGAGCAAGCATCCGGTTATTCGTCCGAGAGCAATGACACTGGAGGGTGTATGCGGAGGACGTCTTCGAATCTGGCGTCACGAGCTTGCAAGAGTAAATTGAAGTATACGAGCTCTTGTGATCGGTCCCCATCGTCCATCCTCTGTGGGAAGCAGCATCAGATGATAGGCAGACGGCTTGCTTCTGTTGGCTTGACAGGATGCATGACTTGTGGAGTCGAGTCTCCTGTTGTGGAGACCTATTATACGCATTCCTGTGGCAGCTCGTTCAGGTCGTATGCGGGGTCCGAGAAAGATGGCAATGAAGTAGAGGAGACATACACGACGATCCCCATTAAACGTCTTGGCATAATATCTAGTGAAAGATCTTTCTTTCTCTCCAAGCGACGTTTATTGAATGCTCCACCATCGACTCTTGGTTATGCTGCTTTGGCTCTCCACTACGCCCATGTGATCGTATTGATGGAGAAGCTAGTTTCGTCTCCTCACTTGATCAGTCTCGATGCAAGGGATGATCTCTATGATATGCTGCCTTCAACTATCAGAAGCTGTCTGAGGGAGAAGCTGAAGACGTTTTCAGCAACACCGGCTTCATCCGAGTACAACGCTGATTTGGCAGCAGAGTTGAGCTTAAGAATTTCCGGGATATTGGAATGGCTGTCTCCACTTGCTCGGAATATGATAAGATGGCAATCCGAACAGAACTTTGAGAGGGAGAGAGTGGTTTGTGGATCGAACATACTACTTGTGCAGACACTTCACTTTGCCAACCAAGCAGAGACAGAGGCAGCAATCACGGAGCTCCTGATGGGGCTAAGTTACCTCCTTCGATTTGGCAATGGTATCAACGAGAGGCCCTTCCGAGAGTCTTCGTGCGCTAGGGCGTATGATGGCTATTTCTTTCCGAGGTATAACATGTACTACGATATGATCCATCATCTATAATAGAAGATCTATGCGCCAGGCAGGAGAGCTTCTTTGTGGCTCGTTTGAACAGTTTGTTTTTGCATTCTGGTATAGGTATATATATGTATATTGAAAGGTCATGCCTGTTGTATCTGGTTTATGTAAAATGCTGAAATAGACATCAATACCACATTTGTACTCCCTTTGACAAGGCTGGTTTTTGTTTATTAATAACTAGTTATAATAAAAGATACATTGAAAGGTTGATGTTCCTACTATTAGACACATTTTGTTGGGATGGCTTGTAAGGGATGGAGTTTCCCCACAGTGATTCCCATCCTCTCATCCACGTCAGCAGCGAGAGGATTTGGCAGCTCCCAATCGAAGTCATGAAGCAGCGAGGCAAGCACAAAATGCAGCATCCTATGGCCCAAAGCCAGGCCGACACACATCCTCCGGCCCGCCCCGAACGGGATGAACTCAAAATGGTGCCCCTTGTAGTCAACATTAGTACCTAAAAACCTTTCGGGCTTAAAAGAGAGGGCATCTTCCCAGCACTCGTGATCCCGGCCAATGGCCCAAACGTTTACCAAAACCTGCGTGTCCTTGGGCACAGAGTAGCCCATCAAAGTGGCGTCCCGGACAGCCCGACGCGGGATGAGGAAAGGAATAGGGGGATGCAAACGAAGAGTTTCTTTGATCACAGCCTGCAAGTAAGGGAGTTGGTCAATGTGACTCTCCTCGAATTTCTCCTTGATGGCCGAAATCTCGGATTTGGCCCTGGACATCGGCCCCGGATTGCGGAGGAGCTCCGTCATCGCCCACTCGATCGTGCTGCTGGTCGTCTCCGTTCCCGCCAAAAACATCTCCTGCAATTTTTTCAATTGCTCTTATTAAACTGCACAGACATGCAGATGCAGTCATAGTGTTAATTTGCTAGTGGTTTACCAATATGAAAATGATGATCTCAGTTTTCGACAGCTCTCCAGATTCCAGCAGGACATCTAGAAAATCTCTGTCATCACTGTCACGGCTACGTCCCGAATATTGCATCCTTTCCCTGACGAATCCGGAGGCAATGCCGAAAGCTATCCCCATGTCTCGATTCGCCTTCCTCTTCAATCCCTGCAAATCCAGCCACCGAATCCACGGAAACAAATCGGACACGTTAGGCCTGCCAGCGAGCTCCATAACGCTCTTCATCGCGTTGTAGAACTCCATTCCGGCCTCCGAGTCCGGGTCCACCAGATCCCTCGACATCATCAGATTCCCCAGCGTGTTGAACGCGGCCAGAAACGCGTATTTCCCTACCGGGATCCCGCCGCCGGCTCTGCCGGCATTCGTAATCCACGACAGCATGTCGTCGATGCACCGTCTCCGGATCCCCGCCGTCTCGTTGATCCGTTTGCTGACGAACATCTCGACGGTGCAGAGACGGCGCAGGGCGCGCCAGCGGGGGCCGTAGGGTGCCAGTGCCAGGGAGCCGCTGGGGTAGCCGCACGCTTTCATAGTATCGACGATGGAGCGGTTGGCGAAGGAGAGGTCGTGGGTCTTGAAGAGCTCTGCGGCGGACTCGGCCGTGAGCACCGCCATGGTGTTGACGGAGCCGAGCTTCAGCCACATGATGGGGCCGTAGCGTTGCTGGAGCTCGGCTATGGTTCGGTGCGGCGCGCTGCCGAGGTTGAACATGTGGCCGAACACGGGCCATCCCCGCGGCCCTGGGGGTAACGGTAACATGTTGCGCCTGCTTATTTTAGAGTGGAATATGATAGGGAAGATTAAAGCTGGTAATAGTATGATTGCTGAATAAACATTAAGGAAATATTGCCATTCCATTTTCGTAGTGCAGGAAGCTGGGGAGTAGAAGAAGAGGTGCTACTGTTATATATTTCAGAATTGATTTCGTGTAGTTAATCAAACAAAATGCAATGCTTAAGTTGCTCACTGTGGCTAGCTGATGATATGGAAATAATCTCAAGAAAGTAGGCTTCTCGTAAGAAATAAGAATCAAACTTGATTTTATTGTCCACCTCAAAGGTGAAAAGGGACTTGGTTTTTGACACGATTCCTTTGGAAAAAGATTATTTTTTATCTAGAAAATGTAAACTTTAAATATTTTTATAGTTCAGTTTCATATTAAAAAACATGGAAAATCTATCAAGAATATATGTGAAAGTTTTCAATATCTTTAAATATTACTTTATGAAGTCCCATGAACACACAAAAATATAAACTAAATAAATAATACGTAATGGAGTCATGATGATCTTGAAGAATTTGAACGATTAACAATCTTTCACAATATTTGACATTAAGAAAAAAAACTATGTTGTGTGTGTTGGGTCCGTTGGCTTAGTGGTAGAGTGGTTAATGCTCGAGGCCACCGTGACACGGCCTTTAAAATTTATGCATTAAATTGACAAAAAAGAAAAAGAAAAAAAAAACTATGTTATCGAGATTGTTTAAGAATTTAAGATACGTGAGGGAAGATCTGATCAAGTGATTGCTTTGATTATGTATTGATAAAAGGCCTAGGTAGTTGTAACTAGTAACTTGTGTTAGTAAGAATGGGAGATGATCTTTTTAGAGTCCAGTGCTTTTCATAATCAATGAATAGAATAGTTGATTTTAGTGGAGGATCATGGGATGCATCGAATATAATATTGGCTATATCGAGATTTACACAGGTTCTTTAATAGTTGCACAAATCATCGTTAGGCCAAAGGAAGTAGTTAATTTAGTATCTCATGATGTAGTGTGTACAGGGAAATTTAGTCACAGTCTTATGCGTATCTATTTGGTAATAAAGCAGTTCGTTGTTTAGCGCAGTTTACTACCTAGTCGTCTAAGTCGGTTGCTTGGACAACTGATTTCTCAGTTTGGCTGTAGGAGGTTGTTTGTCTGGATTCTCTATTATATGTTTTCATTATATTTTATCTTATAGATATTGTAAACTTCTTTTTGCATATAAATAAACTCTAGTGAAGATTATCATTTTTTCTATAATTTGTTCCAATTACATTTTTGAAATAATTTTATGTTTAAAAGATGTCATACATATAATATAGCAGACAAGAAGGTTTCATCTCATATTTTATAATGTGGTACAGTAGAACCTCTCTAAAGGAATACTCTATTTATGAATAACCTCCTATTTTGTCATAAAAATTCATGATCCCAACTTGGGACCAGTTATATTTCGAAATAAACTCCATATTTGTCATAATTCATATTTTTTTAAGGTCTCACCTTAAAGAAATACACCTCCATTTAGGAATAAATCACAATAATATATATATATATATATATATATATATATCTCATTATAATAAATTTATGCAGATTTAAAATATTTCTCTAAGGTTGCTTGTGACAATAACTTCATCTTTTTTGTTGCAATTATATCTTTTAACTTGCAGGTCTTCAATAGCTGGTCCATATGATCATCTTCTTGTTGAACCCAAAATATTTCTAATTTATCGAGCAAACTCAAAGCTTCTTCACATGAAACTTTTGAGACTTCTACACATAATAATGATTACAACAAAAGTTACATGTACTTACATGCATCTACTTCAAGAGATTAACTCTACATATTCTAAGTCAAATAAATTAAATATTATACATGTATTTGCACATAATACATTATACAATACATGTATTTAGTAATTATAATATTTATGTATTGTTCATGTACATTAAAATTAGAAGAAATTTTTTTTTCTTACAACTCTATTTATGAATAACCTCTCATTTTGTCATATTTTTTGTAGTCCCCAAAATATTCCTTAATAGATGTTTTACTATATTTTACAATCTATATACTACAGGCACCGTGATGCACGCACAAATGAATGACGTGTCGTGTTGCGCCAACGATAACTTTTAGATATATTTTATTAGTGAATTGATCAATTGAGGACTTTAACTTTTTTTTTAGAATTAAGAACTAATGTAATTTATTCATTTTTATAATCTAACGATTAAGATTAATTATAAATTATTTGTTATTCTCAGATTTTATTGATAACCGTTTAGCCTATAATCAAGAGATTTTGTATATTCATTTATGATAATTGTTTCTATATGTACAATCATTACGATTACATGCATAACAACATGAATTATATGCACATAACAATGAATTGAAATATGATAGCATGCACAAGAATTACGATTATATAAACAACAACATGAATTGCACGAACAACAAATAATAGAATATGAAAGATCCAAATAGCGAAAATTTAGGAATTTGACTATTTTTATCATTAAATAATTATGAATAATCCAATCTTATTCAATCTAATAGTGATGATTGATTCTTATAAAAGGTAGTTCCTTTTATAACCAACTCTTATTTTATGGTATATCATGTTGTCAGAGACAATTAAAATTGTTAGCAAATTATATTGCGCATGTGTAAATCACTTAATTAAATAATTGATTATATTTCTATTTTATTAATGGAATTTATTCCAAAATTAAATAGATATGTGATTAATATTTAATTTTATAAACAAATAGGAGAATGACATGTGGCAACGACATCGGAGAGAAATAATCATTCAAATTATGCCAAATGAGCCATAAAAGACCAATAAGCTCAAGCCCAAGCTCAAGCCCACAAGCTCAAGCCCAAAAGGCCCAAAGCCCAAGCTCATGGCATGATGGGCCCACAAGCCCATAAGTTCACTAGCCTACACCTATAAATAGGCCTTGAAGGCTCTCATAATTGAGGAGGAGAGGAGAATTGAAGTGAAGCAAAGTGAAGATTCGAAGAGCTCAAGACACTCGAAGAATTCTCGGCGAAGTCTTCTCCAACATTCGAAGTCTTCTTCAAGCATTCAAGGCTTCTTCGTGCAAATCACCACGTTCTTCGCCAAGATCATCCTCCAAATCAAATCAAAGGCGACATTCAATTTGGAAACAAGGTGAAAACCCTCCGCATTGACGCTCAAACTTGAAGATCTTCAAACGTTCTTCAACATATCAACCCAAATCCGACGGTCGATCTGAAAACAAGGCCAAGGTCCTTCAGATCAACATCGTCAAGTCCAAACTTCAAGTTCAAGGAGATCAAGGAACTACATCCCCTCCAAACAACTCGAAGAACATCAAGATCGTTCAAGAAATCCACATTGAAGAGAAGAATCAGAGGATAGATAGAGATCGAATCCATCTCAAATTCATCAAATCCAAATTCAAATTATTTTTGTATACAATTTTGTATTTATAAAATTTAAATACAAAAATTTGTGTTACAAATTTTGGCACGCCCGGTGGGACATCTCTACCTCTCATCTCTACTCTTCACCAAAATCTTGAACGATGTTCATCCAACAACATACAACCAAGGTCTCTTCAAAAGCTTCTTCAGATAGCATTGGCGTCATCACGCGAAGCAAAGCTAAACAACTTCAAGAAGCTTCGAAGTCAGCCATCGCCAGAAGAAAGGAGCAACACATTGCCACTCTAAATGAAGAAGGTGTTGGCTCTGAAGGAAGCTTCACCTCCCCTATTGCAAAATCTATCACAAGTTACCCACTTGAGGCGCCTGTGATGATGACGAACACCTCCACCATGGAAGAACAGCTTGCAAATCTTACAAGGATGGTCGAATCTTTAAACAAACACATCCAAGAGCAAGATGCCCAGATTGCAAAGCTTGGAGGGGAAAAGGCAAAATCAAGCCACATCCATGATGAAGAAAGTGAACACAATGATGATGATGAAGCAGACGACAAGCAAGAAACTCATGATGAGAGAAGATCGTCAGGCAAACACATCCAAATCTCTTCTGACGGCTTCATCAAGGCTGACCAACTCAAGGAGTTCATCGAGGTGACCATGAAGAACAAGTTTGATGGAAATTCCAAGTCATCTTTGATTTACTCCAAGCCTTATAGCCAAAGAATTGACAACTTGAGAATGCCACATGGTTATCAACCACCCAAGTTCCAACAATTTGATGGCAAAGGAAATCCAAGGCAACATGTAGCTCACTACGTCGAGACATGCAACAATGCCGAACATTTGGAGATCGTCGGTCAAGCAATTGCTCGCTCACTCAAAGGAAATGCCTCGATTGGTATACGACTTGGAATCAAACTCACTGACAGTTGGGAGCAGCTGAGCATGAATTCCTCAATCGCTTCTCGAAGATTAGAAGACGAACAAGATGGTGGAGCTCACGAGTTCTCGTCAGTTCAAGGAAGAGCTGGTGATCGACTACATCAACAGGTGGAGAAACCTATGCCTCAACTGTAAGGACAGGTTATCTGAATCCTCTGCCATCGAAATGTGCATCCAAGGAATGCATTGGGGCTTGCAATATATTCTGCGAGGAATTCAGCCCAAGACGTTTGAAGAATTGGCCACCAGAGCTCACGATATGGAGCTAAGTATGACAATGAGCAGATTCAAAGGGCCTCCACCCAAGAACCTCGAAGTTCAAAGAGGCAAGAATTGAGAAAGGAGCCAAGTCATTTGACAATGCTTTGAAAGAAGAATCAATGGCGACGAAAGCAACTCCCCGTCAAGTTTCTAAGAAAAGATGACAACAAAATGACAAGTAATTTTTCTCAAGACATGGGGCAAAGAAGGTTGACATTCAAAGAAATGCAAAGAAAAACAATACCCTTTCTTAGATTCCGACGTCTCCGGGATCTTCGATGACCTGCTCAAAGAAGGACTCGTCGAACTACCAGAAATGAAACGACCAAATGATGCAGGACGAACTGATGATCCTAGATATTGCAAATATCACCGATTGATTGGACATCCCATACATGATTGCTTCGTCTTCAAAGAAAAGATCATGAGGCTAGCTCAAGAAGGGAAGATATCACTTGAAGAAGAAAATGCCGCAGCAAATGTTGTCACCCCTGAATCTGACGACATACTGGAAGGTATTGGGGCATTGTACGATACGACAGACCAAGTAAAAGATCAATTCAAGTCAAATGTGATCGATGATGAGGGTGTCTTGGCAATTACATTCTCCAACGAGGATTTGCAGCTTGGGTCTGAGCCTCATAATAGGCCACTGTTCGTGAGTTGTTTCACCCACGAGCAGAAAGTTAATAGGATTCTCATCGATGGAGGATCGCGATCAACATCTTGCCATTAAGAACATTGAAACAAATGGAAATTCCGAGATGACTTGTCCAATAGTCGATTGATGATTCAAGGATTCAACCACGAAGACGACAAGGGCCTTGGCGCCATAAGGTTGAACTTGCCGATGGAAGACATGAGTTCAACTACACCGCTTCATGTGATTGATGCCAAGACGCCCCACAATATGCTTCTTGGTCGGCCGTGGCTGCACGAAAATGGTGTCGTCCTTCTACGTTGCATCAATGCCTCAAGTATCGCCAAGATGGTGTCATGAGGAAATGATTGGTGATCAAAAGCCTTTCATCAAGCCGAGTCATATTTTGTCGATGCGAAATTCTATATGACGAAGACAATAAAACAAGAAGAAATCGAGCATGATAAAGAACTTGAAGTCGGTCCGATTGTCAAGAATAAAACATCTCTCATCAAGATGGATTCGTTCAGGGTGACGATGCCTTTGACCAAGATCGATGCTAAAGACCAACTCCTCCACCTCTTGCGGTTTGTTCGACCAAAACAAAGTAATGCTATCGAACATGGAGAATCTTCGACAACGAACTCACAAAGCATTTTGGTCCAAAGCATACAAGCTCCTCGTCAATGCCGGGTATAATCCTCAAGAAAGCTTCACGCCGGAACCTCACTTGAAGATGAAAGATGACGTGGTGCAGAATACCAAAGTGGGTTTGGGATTTGTGCCAAAAGCGCCCATTCGAATAACCATCAAAGGCGGCTTCATCTCACTACATCTCAAACCGTATGCAAGTCAACCTTGGACGATGATATGGAGTTGGGCAACAACTCAAAAGTTGTTGAAGTGCTACTATTCACAAGTGTAGCGATGAAAGTCATATATATGTACATAGACAAAAAAACACAAAAACATGAAGAAAAGCAAGAAGTCAAAAAAATTGAGAAAGCAAGAAAATCAACAAAAAAGAAGCAAGCATGCTCCATGACGCACGAGCCTAAACTGCACGTCAATATGAAGAAAAACAAACAAAGAGCAAGCATGCTCCATGACGCACGAGCCTAAACTGCACGTCAATATGAAGAAAAACAAACAAAGAGCAAGCATGCTCCATAACGCACGAGCCTAAACTGCTTGTTAACTCCAAGAAAAATCAACAAAAAAGCAAGCAAGCTCCGTGACGACGAGCCTAAATCGCATGTTACCCGCCCGCATGAGTATAAAGCGTACCGGCACTCCCTAAAACACAAGTTGATCTTTTGAACTACGTTTTGACTTGATCCATTTCAAAATGGTACGTAGGCAGCTTAGATATCTTCTAAGTTCAGCCATGATATGTGTTTTTCTCCTTCAAGTTGCGTGGTCAAAGTTCGTCATTAATTTGTATTTCAAGTTGGGTGATCAAAAATCAAGCTCAAAATATTAAAGAAAAGTGATACGAACTCTTGGAAGAGACAAGATGGTGAAAATTGTAAAAAGCAAAATATCATGGGGCATGAAACGAGAGATGATAGTCTGGGTCTACACTCTGAAGATAACTCATGCTTGTTAACTCCAGCTCGGTGTTGTCAATTTTGCTTTGAATATTGGCCAGCTTCTTAAGTCTAGCTCGATGTTGCTAGTTCTGCTTTGAAGATGGTTCTACCTTGTCGAGTTCAACTCCACGTCACCAGTCTTGCTTTGAGGATGGCTTCAGCTTGATAATCCCAACAACATATCGCTGACTTCGATTCGGAGATGGCGTCAGCTTAATGAATCCAGCTTGCTTTCAGTTGAGAACATTGCTTCTAGCTCGCTGAGGTCGTGATACCGATCTCCACTGACGCTTAGGCTTCAATTCTCTTTGCGGATGACGCACAACTTCAAGCTTCTCATCCATAGCCGCTTCTAGCTCGTCAAGGTCATGATGTCGATCTCCACTGACGCTTAGGCTTCAATTCTCTTCGCGGATGACGCATAGCTTCTAGCTTCCTCTTCGCGGATGCTGCAGCTTCTAGCTTCATCTCCGTCGATGGTACACAACTTCAATTCCTTTCGCGTAGCCATCACCTCTCGGCATCGCCATCGTTGTCCTTCTAGCCGCCCTAGAACTCGGCCGCCGCCTCGCGCCGTCGACCTTCATCTGCAGCCAGCGCCGAGCAAGGTTCGGCACTTATCACCGTCGACACACCGCGTCTGCTCCGACATGACTCACTTCACGTCGTCGTCCCGAAGATCTGCACCGCCGCATGTAGCTCCTGGATTGCCGTTGCCTTGGCGCCGCAGCCTTATCGTCGAGGATGAACGCAGCCTTAGCGTCGAGGTTGAACGCATGCCTTCTCGTCGAGGTTGAACATAGCCCGTGCCTTATCGTCGAGGATGAACGCAGCCTTATCGTCGAGGTTGAACGCAGCCTTATCATCGAGGATGAACGCAGCCTTATCGTCGAGGTTGAACGCAGCCTTATCGTCGAGGTTGAACGTAGCCTTATCGTCGAGGATGAACGTAGCCTTATCGTCGAGGTTGAACGCAGCCTTATCATCGAGGTTGAACGCAGCATTATCGTCGAGGATGAACGCAACCTTATCGTGGAGGTTGAACGCAGCCTTATCGCCGGGATGAACGTAGCCTTATCGCCGAGGTTGAACGCATGCCTTCTCGCCGAGGTTGAACATAGCCGTGCCTTATCATCGAGGTTGAACGCAGCCTTTATCGCCGAGGATGAACACGGCCTTATCGCCGAGGTTCAACGCAATTTATCGCCGAGGATGAACGCAGCCTTATCGCCGAGGTTGAGCGGCCTTATCGCCGGGATGAACGCAGCCTTATAGTCGAGGTTGAACGCAGCCTTATCGCCGAGGTTGAACGCAGCCTTATCGCCGAGGATGAACGCAGCCTTATCGTCGGGATGAACGCAGCCTTATCGCCGAGGTCAACGCATGCCTTCTCGCCGAGGTTGAACATAGCCCGCGCCTTATCGTCGAGGATGAACGCAGCCTTATCGTCGGGATGAACGCATCCTTATCGCCGAGGTTGAACGCAGCCTTATCGCCGGGATGAACGCAGCCTTATCGCCGAGGTTGAACGCATGCCTTCTCGCCGAGGTTGAACATAGCCCGCGCCTTATCGCCGAGGATGAACGTAGCCCGCCGTCGAGGTTGAACATAGCCCATGCCTCCAAAGAGCCCAAGGTCCGCCAGACAGCCGTCTTCATCGGCACGCCCGCTCCACGATCGAAGTCGCCGCCGCCCGTAAAATCGCCTCGCCTGGTGTGTGATATCATTATCATCTCTCCGCTTCGCGCCGTCGCACTATGGTCGCGCTCCTCCGCCGAGCGCCAAACATACATGTGACAAACAAAATTTTAAAAACAAAAACAAAACAAGGTTTTGTTTACCTTGAAGTCGCTCCGGTTGACGATGTCCTTCGCTTCCACCATCATCACCACCGCTCTGCGCCACCACCGAAACATCAAAGGCAAAGACCGCGGCGTCTTAAACTCCTCTTGCTCTTTCAAATTCGATGGAAGCTTCGCCAATAAGTCGCCACCGACCGACGATTGTCGACAATATCGATGCGACCATCCGCCATCGCCTCGACGCCGATGTCATCGTGGCTCACACCACAAAGAAGAGCCGCACCGCTTCTTCTTTTCCAAAAGAAGAGCCGTAGCCGCCACTACCTTCGCTCTACGTGTTCTAGCTTCGACAAAACGCCGAAATCGTCGCGACGACCGCTTACGGCTGCGTTCCAACACCTTCATCCACCGCCGCAGCTCGCATAAAATGCCGCTATCGCCGCCGACCGCTTCTAGCTCGCGTCGTTGTCTTCACCTTGGGCGTCGCTCACCAATGACCATCTCCCCATAAGTGTTGTGGCGCAAATACCGGTCGAATGATATGAAGGAAGCTAATCCAAATATATTGTTCAAGGAATTTCAACTGTTGGGGATAAAAATGAAAATCCATCGGTGCATGTTTATGAATAAAATCGAAGGTACTAAATGGTGAATAAAATGCGATCGTTCATCGCCAAAGTTTTGTTGCGAAAGAAGGTGGAGGATGCTTTGTTGGTTTGAGGTGAGATGGCGGGGCACCGACCGAGGCTTGGGCTGCGGGCACGAGTTGGGCATAATCGATATCGGTGGTAGACAAACCTCCAAATGCTTTCGTGCTAACCGCATACCTCTCACCGATGTGATGAAGGAGGCAATCAAGTCGAACATCGTCACATTCGACACAACTCTTGCTCCTCTCCGATTCGGAAGATATAAGGTAGGAAGAGTATCTCTAAAATGGGATTGGAAAGAAAATCTTGAACAAGGTTAAAGCTCAAAACAAAAAGCAAAAATAGGTGAAGATATGTTGTCATGACGTGAAAATGAAATGAAGAAGCCATGACTACACAAGCTTCAAAGAAGACTTATTTATAGGCGGGCAAACCCTAGTAACCCACAAGCCCTAGTACCAAACCCGTGGAATGAAGATAAAACAAAACATGAAAAAGGATGCTCCAATCTGTTATTGCAGATTTCTTCCAACTGCAACAGCCCCCAAACCAAGGCTCGCAACTTTTGGCATCTTGTTATCTCAGAAACCGCAGATTCAACAAACTCAAACCCAAACAAACATCATTTAATGTAGCGAAGGATGTCCACTACTTGTCCTTGGATATATTTTTTTGGACGATGTTAAACAATCATATTGTTTGTTGTTTGTAGATATCTCGTTGTAATCAAAAATGGATTGGGCCGTGAGGTTTATCAAAATGGATTGGGCCACCCATTTAACCAAAGCTAGTCGGTCGCATTTTTTAAAGGGAAAATTGGGCTTCTTGAAAATTCGGAAATAGGCCCTATTTCAAAATAAGCTCAAAATTGAAAAGAATATGGAAGTAGACTAAATGGCCCAATTCATAATTTCATACGGGCTATCAAATCAAGACAAGTATATGGGGAAAGTATGGGCTTCCAATTTTAATACCCAATGGAGCTTAATTGAAGAAATGCGGCCTCCAAATTAAAATGTCTACATGGACCCAATTTTGGAAACCAAATTCATGAAGTCCAAATACAAAGTCAATTCAAGTTCAAATTCAAATCCAAGTCGAAGAACTCCTAAATACGAGTATAAACTGTTTATAAATTCAAATTCAAGTTCAATAACTCCTTAATACGAGTATAAACTGTTTCCAAATTCAAATCCAAGTCAAAGAACTCCTAAATACGAGTATAAACTGTTTACAAATTCAAATTCAAGTTCAAGAACTCCTAAATACGAGTATAAACTATTTACAAATTCAAATCCAAGTCGAAGAACTCCTTGAAACGAGTATAAACTTTCTAACAAATTCAAATTCAAGAACTCCTAAATACAGTATAAGCGTTTACAAATTCAAATTCAAGTTCAAGAACTCCTAAATACGAGTATAAACTATTTACAAATTCAAATCCAAGTCGAAGAACTCCTTGAAACGAGTATAAACTTTCTAACAAATTCAAATTCAAGAACTCCTAAATACGAGTATAAACTGTTTACAAATTCAAATCAAGTTCAAAACTCCTAAATACAGTATAAACTATTTACAATTCAAATCCAAGTCGAAGAACTCCTTGAAACAGTATAAACTTTCTAACAAATTCAAATTCAAGAACTCCTAAATACGAGTATAAACTGTTTGCAAATTCAAATCCGAATTGAACAACTCCTAAATACGAGTCTAAACTGTTTACAAATTCAAATCAAGTCCAAGAACTCCTTAATACGAGTATAAACTGTTTATAAATTCAAATTCAAGTTCAAGAACTCCTAAATACGAGTATAAACTATTTACAAATTCAAATCAAATTCAAGAACTCCTTAATACGAGTATAAACTGTTTATAAATTCAAATTCAAGTTGAAGAACTCCTAAATATGAGTATAAACTATTTACAAATTCAAATCAAATTCAAGAACTCCTTAATACGAGTATAAACTGTTTATAAATTCAAATTCAAGTTCAAGAACTCCTTAATATGAGTATAAACTATTTACGTAATTCAAGAACTCCTCGACAAGAGTCCAAACTATTAAGTGAATTTGAGACTCGTCCATTTCCAAGACAACTCGTCCATGAACAAGTCTCGATGGGCAATTTGTGACAATTAAAAATTGTTAGCAAATTATATTGCACCATGTGTAAATCACTAATTAAATAATTGATTATATTTCTATTTTATTAATGGAATTTATTCCAAAATTAAATAGATATGTGATTAATATTTAATTTTATCGGCAAATAGGAGAATGACATGGCAACGACATCGAGAGAAATAATCATTCAAATTATGCCAAATGAGCCATAAAAGGCCCATAAGCTCAAGCCCAAGCTCAAGCCCACAAGCTCAAACCCAAAAGGCCCAAAGCCCAAGCTCATGGCATGATGGGCCCACAAGCCCATAAGTCCACTAGCCTACACCTATAAATAGCCTCAAGGCCTCATAATTGAGGAGAGAGGAGAATGAGTGAAGCAAAGTGAAGATTCAAGAGCTCAAGACACTGAAGAATCCTCGTGAAGTCTTCTCCAACATTCAAGTCTTCTTGACATTCAATGCGTTCTTCGTGCAAATCACCACGTTCTTCGCCAAGATCATCCTCCAAATCAAATCAAAGGCGACATTCAATTCGAAACAAGGTGAAAACCCTCCGCATTGACGCTCAAACTTGAAGATCTTCAAACGCTCTTCAACATATCAACCCAATCCGACTGGCCGATCCGAAAACAAGGCCAAGGTCCTTCGGATCAACATCGCCAAGTCCAAACTTCAAGTTCAAGGAGATCAAGGAACTACATCCCTCCAAACAACTCGAAGAACATCAAGATCGCTCAAGAAATCCACATTGAAGAGAAGAATCGGAGGATAGATGAGATCGAATCCATCTCAAATTCATCAAATCCAAATTAAATTATTTTGTATACAATTTTGTATTTATAAAATTTAAATACGAAAATTTGTGTTACAGTTGCATCTTGACATTTTTTAAAATTTATATAAACATTATAAATTTGATTAAATATTTTATTATTCTTAATGGTTAACCCTTAGTTTAAATAACTTGGCAGTATTGATGCCGTAACTCCGTAAGATTTATTAGATGATGACTTTCAAAGTTATGATGGACTTGCATGATGCAATAGATTGAAAATTTTCATATATTTAGATCGGCGGTCGCCCGTAGTCTAACTTCTTTTGCTAAATCTTATAATTATGAATAGGGATCTTAATACAGGTCGAAATGCACGGGCTGACCTGAATAATCCAATAATATTATAGAGTTTGACTATAAAATCATAACTCGAATATAAAATCGAGCTATTCGAGCAAGCCCATTCAGATTGGCTGGTTAATCGGGTTGGTCTGATCGGATCACAGGTCAACCCAACGGGCGGCATGAAAAAAAATATATTTGTTTCATTTATCTAATAATTAGAGATTCATAATTCTTCATTTCAAAACATTAAGTCTTGTTGTTAATCTTGTTTGAGATTATATATTTATTTCTCAATTTAGGTTGAATTTAGATTTAATGTTCATAATGTATTTGTATTAAGAATCAATATTTGACTTATGCTAATATTATTTTTATAGATATATATGTTAATATTATTTACATTGACACAATTTATTTTTCATGTTGAATTATTTTAATTTTTTATAGTTATTATAGATTGTTTATTTAGTTATGTATAGTGAATTAACTTATTAATTTTTTCATTTTATAAATTTTAATTGGTATTATAGTGAATTAAATTATTAAATATTTATTAAATAGTGAATTAGCTATTAAAAAGACAAAAAGTGAAAATAAGTATAATTTTTTGATATTAAACCATAGTATATTCTACAAGTATGTTTTTCAACAAAAATCTTATTATATTAACTTTCAAGAGCAAATAATGAAATTTGAAAACTATGTACAATTTTCTTTTCTTTTTTTCTTTGTTTTTTTCCTTTAATAGTTAGGTTTTTAAAAAAATCCATTTCAAAAATTTAAGTCTTGTTGTTAATCTTATTTGAGATTATGTATTTATTTTTCAATTTAGGTTGAATTTAGATTTGAAGTTCATGATGGATCTGTATTGAGAATCAATATTTGAGTTTAATATGTTAATATTCTTTTTTAGATATGTATGTTAATATTATTTACTTTGACACAATTTACTTTGTATGTCTAATTATTTTATTTTTTGTAGTTATTATGGATTGTTTATTTAGTTACTTATAGTGAATTAAATTATTAATTTTTAAAGTTATAAATTTTAATTGGTATTATAGTGAATTAACTTATTAAAAATTTATTAAATAGTGAATTAGCTATTATTGAATTTGAATATTCAGACATATTAAAAAGAATTTAGTTTTGAACATTATTTTCTATTTTAATATTATAATATAATTTAAATGGTGTTCTATTGAATTAACTTAATAATTTTTTCGAGATATAAGTTTTAACCGTTATAATTGTATTATATTATTAAAGATTATTTAGTTATATGGAATACTGAATATTAAAGCATATTAAAAAAGAATTTAGTTATGAACACTATTTTCAAAATTTCATTATTTGTTCTTAAAAGTTAATATAATAAGATTTAAAATAAATATAAAAGTTATGGAATATATTATGGTTTAATATTCAAAAGTTATACTTATTTTTCACTTCTTTATCTTTTTACTCCAACGTTTATTATAATATATTTGTTATAAATATATCATTATCAATTATATATATATATATAATTTTATTTTCTTAA
The DNA here is from genome assembly GCA_036937905.1 of Salvia rosmarinus. Lineage (NCBI taxonomy): Eukaryota > Viridiplantae > Streptophyta > Magnoliopsida > Lamiales > Lamiaceae > Salvia > Salvia rosmarinus. Next base: position 54,264,068 of record CM072818.1, on the reverse strand, counting down.
GTTGTCTAACCCCGATTGACCTAATGTGTTAGCCCGAAATCCGAAAGTTCAGAGTTATGGTTGAACATTTCTAACCCGAAAAAAATATTAACCCGAATAACCCGACAACTTAAGTGCATTGACTCGAACCCGAATGAACTGACATAATTGACATAACTAATTATGAACAATTTTGAATGACTGATAATATCCCTCTATAGGTGTGAAATCTGGCTTCCAACGACCATATGAAAAATTTTTCGTTTTGGTTTCAAAAAAATAAAAAAAAATGTCCATAGGTTCACTTGCAGTGTGCGAGTTTCAACTTCTTTAGAGTGATTACGGATTGTGGTGCTCCTAACTTCTTAATTGTTTAGTCACCATGATTTACTCCCTCACGTTCTTATGAGATTTGTTGTGAGGACTCACTCTCAGTTTCTTACCTATTAAGTTACTGTGATTTAGTCCTCACACTCTCATAAGATTGGGATGTGGGGTTTCCTTCTAACTTCTTAACCGTCGAGTTACCATGTGATCTCTCTTTTAACCGTTGAATTTTCATGAGATTCTCTCCTAACTTCTTAACCGTCGAATCCCCATAATTTACCTTTTACACTCGAGGGATTGGGGTGCGGGAGCTCAACTTCCTCTTTTGGGACTAGAGAAGATAAAATAATTCCAAAGATATGATCTCTTATATATTTATCCATACCTGTGAATTTTGATAATTTAGTATAAATGATAATTTTCTTCAACATAAATAATATGTTTCAAAATTATAGGATAACAAATAAAAAATATTTTTATTAATAATAAATAATATTTTTTTTAATAACAAATGGTATTTTTATTGTTCGCAAGCTACGAACATGTGTACATGAGTTTTTTTTTAATTCAAATTTCCAAAACTCCAATTCCGAAAAGAAGGTAAAAATAAGTTTATGGGCCGCCGGCCGACCAACGGCCGATCTGTAAATGTAAAGACTAAAAATGAAGTTAGAACGTTAGAGACAAGGTAACTTAAATGGCGATAACAAGTGGTAAAAAGTGTAAAATTGTGTACAAAATTGTGTAAAAAGGTAACCTAAGGCATTTCGCCGTTTATGCGCCTCCATCTCTGGGCCACCCGGCAGCCCCTTCGTGCCTCGCCCTGCCGGTCCCCTCATCTGGTTCCACGCCGTCTCCTTGGGTGATTATTTTCTTCACCGTTAATCAGTGGTGGAAATTACTCACTTTAACTACCGAGCCACTCATTTCTAAGTTCGTCGATGTTTAGGTGAAGGATTGGACGCGGTTCCTGTGATAAACTGCGGTTTAGAGGGGAGGTTGGATGTGACGGTGCTGATGATGACTACGACGGTCTCGGCATGGTAAGCACAAATTGTTGTGGTAATGTTTAGAAATTGATTTGACAAAACTGTAAAAGTTTTGGTCATTATTGACATTTGTTTGTTTAATTCTTCTTCGGTAATGAATTGGTATTGAAATTGACATTTCATAGTGTTCGTGATTTTCGTTTGTGTTGCAGTGAAGTGATAAAGGAGAGACTTCCAAGTAATGTCATATATCAGGTGCTTAAACACAAATATATCTGTAATTTCTTATTGAAGTAGGTTTATTTTTCGTCTACATGAATGATGCTCTTGCCTATGAATCAAGTTCCAAAGCATGATTTATTTTTAGTATCTTTCCAGTCTCTATCTGTTATCTAGTTTCATCTTTTCTTATATTCAGCATTGTCCGTGACTCCGAATTAGATTGTGCTATATATTAATTGACAGTAGAGTTGGGGTCATGGAATACATATATCTCGACTATAGGTCTCAGCCTCGTTCTTCCATGTGATGGGCACTAGAATGACAGTTTTATCACTTCATATGCTTTACTTATATGTTTCATGTGATAACATTGTTATGCAATGCTGGACTACGTTTGTTAGAAGTTTTAATCAAATGCTCTAATTTCAGTGGGTTTCCAAATACCTTGGTTAGATATGTCTTGTTGCTCAACAGCTATAATTGTATACTATTTTTTCTTGATTTCAATAGGATCCTCTTCTGCAACTGCAGTTTAATGTTTTATCTGGAATGATATTTAGTTCACCTTTTGTATGTGTGTAGTGTACGTAAAGTAACATGCACTCACTTACTTGAGGAAAAATGTGTATAAATCTTCTCATGAAGACTTCAATATCAAAAGAGTTTTTTTGCATGAACAGGTCTTCTTTTATGCTAATGGAAAGTTCCCCTTACGCTTATTTGACATGAAACAGTTTGCTCCTCTTGATATACCTTATAGCAATGTTATCGATGGCAGATGGCGGGTCATAATTATCTTCTACTTAATCATCTTCAGCTTTTGCATCATCTTCAACCACCTTCTCTTTTGATCTTGAGGTTGTACGTGTGATTGTACTTTTCTTAGCTCTATACAACTAACACTACTCGATGACTCTTTCCTCTTTCTCGAGGTACGCCTAGTGTATGTTCTAGTTTCTCCAACACCCAAAGTATCATACATAGTATCTCAATCAAATGTGTCATCATCAAATACACGATAAAGGCCTAAATCATTCTCATCATCCATCTCTCCAATCAACCACTCATTGCAATCATCAATATCATTGAGTGAAATTGAATCAATTTCATCTCTATGATTGTGCCTCTCATACAAGTTTTGGTTGTATTTGACATACATCAAATCCTATATCTTCTTGTACTCGAACCTATTCTCTTTTTTGAATGGATATGCCATATATATATATATGTATAATAATAATTATATATAACAACAATATAATCACCCAAAAAGGGTTGTTGTCACACAAAAGTCAGCCAAAAATCACTCAAAAACAGATCAACATCAAAAATAGAGCAAGAACAAAAGAATCGCACAAAAAACAACAATATATCAACCAAAAATGGATGTTGTCCACAAAAAAAGAGAGAAGCAAAAACGATGGAGTAAGAATAACAAAAACAGTAAAAAAAACAGAGGAAGAAAGGCTGTTGTCACACAAAAGTCACAAATAAAAACACTCAAAAATAGAACGACCTTGTCCACAAATCTGAAACTTATTTGCTTGCTTTACCATTCGTTGTTGAGCGTGTCTGTCGCTCCCCGTGGCAAATAAGTCTCAACAACCCGATTTAATACCTCCGTCGGCCATCGGTCTCGGGGTGATAGGCTGTACTAAACTTCAATTTCGTCCCCGACTGCGCAAACAATTCCCTCCAAAAAGAGCTCATAAAAATCGAATCTCTATCACTCACTATAGATCTCGGAATTCCATGCAACCGCACTACTTCCCGAGCAAAAACCTCAGCTACAGAACGCGCCGATAAGGGTGGTTTTAGCGCCATAAAATGCCCGTACTTCGAAAGCCTGTCAACCACCACCAAAATAGAAGAAAATCCTTTCGACTTCGGCAAACACGTAATGAAATCCATCGAAATGTCTTCCCAAATCAGCTCCGAATCGGAAGAGGTTGTAATAATCCCGGTGATAAAGTTTCATAGCCACTTCCTCCGACAAAACGATGTGACCCAAATACTCCACTTGTCGGCACCCAAATGAACATTTTTTATAATTGGCCTTGAACTGATTTTCCCGCAATAGCGACAACGTCTGGCTCAGATGTAACTTGTGCTCCTCCAAAGTCCTGCTATATATGAGAATGTCATCAAAAAAAACCAACACAAATTTCCGAAGGTAGGGTCGGAATAAATCGTTCATGGTAGATTGAAACGTTGCCGGTGCGTTCGTCAACCCAAAAGGCATCACCAAGAACTCATAATGGCCGCTGTGTGTGCGGAAGGCCGTCTTGTGGATGTCAGAGTCCGACACTCGAATCTGGTGGTACCCTGAACGTAAGTCAATCTTTGAAAGATCATTGCTCGCGCGCCACTCGTCTAGCAACTCACGAATGATTGGTATCGGTATTTGTCGGTGCAGTTGCTTTGTTAAGCTCTCGATAGTCCACACAGAAACGCCAACTTCCATCCTTCTTCTTAACCAACAAAGCGGGCTTGAGAACGCACTAGAACTCGATCGAATAATGCCGCCAATAGCATATCCGCCACTAATCTCTCGATTTCATCCTTTTGCAAGTGTCGGTAGCGATATGGCCGCATCGAATCTGGGTGAGCTCCGGGCAAGAGCTCAATGTGATGATCGGTGGCTCGGTGCGGCGGTAAACTTGTTGGTTCCCCAAAAATCTCCGCAAATTGATCCAACACTCCCCGTACCTTACTTTCATCCGCTCCTGACAGCTTCGCCGCCTCCGACTCTACAATAATCGCCCAAGACTCGACTTCCCGCGTCGCTCGCCCGATGAGCGTGGGCCGGCGGGTCGTCTACTGTTGGCCGAGTCCCCTCGCAACACAACCCTCTTTCCTTTGTCCATGAACGACATCATCATCTTCTCCAAACTTATTCTAATCTCCCCTAACGTCACCAACCACGCAGCTCCCAAAATAACATCTACGCCTCCCAATGCGAAGGAGAGGTAGTCAGCCACCACCTCATAGTCTTCCAACGTCATCACTAGGCTTTTGCACAGCCCACCTGTAGCTTGTCGCGTCCCGTTGCCGAGCTGAATACCGACCTTCACGAAGGGATCAATGTCGGCCTGAATCAACGGTACCAAGGTGGAAGAGATGAAGTTGTGGCTGGCGCCACTATCAACGAGGACAGTCACCGTCCTTCCCCGCATGACTCCGCGCAACCTTAGCGTTCCCGGACTCGAAATCCCCACCATCGAGTACATGCGGAGTGTTCCCTCCTCCTTTTCCCACATCTCCCCTTCCTCTAACTCCTCTTCCAGTCCATCGGCATCCACCAATTCGGCGTTCCGAAACTCGATCTCCTCTTCCGGTTCGGCCACCATCACCCGCAGCTCTCTCATCGGGCAAACCCGCGAATGATCGGGAATACGACCTTGCACTTGAAACACAGCCCTTTCGCACGGAGGTCCGCCAATTCGTTGTTGGTGCGTCGAGTGAAATGGTTGCGGCCCGTTGATTGCTCTGAAGCTGCTGGATGAGGCGTTGCTTCTTTCGGGCCCGCGCGGGCAGCACTTCCCACGCTACTTCCGCTGCCTGCTGTGGTGGGGTTAGTTCCGAAAGGTCGCGAGTACCCCCCGGTCCGCGCCCCTTGGCTCTGAACACTCCGGAATGGTCGTCCTTCAGCCGGAATGGAAAAGTTATCCTCCACATCGCGAGCTAATTCCATGGCTGTCTCGATGTCTTTAGGCCGCAGCAGCCGTAGTGCTCCCCTCACCGAAGCTCTTAGCCCGTTCATGAAATTGCCGAGATAATGCTCGTCGTTCAACCCCGGCACCTGACCCGCTAGCTGCACGAATCTGAAATATATTCATCCACCGAGCCTGTTTGTTTCACGCCATCAACCTCTCATACGGGTTGCCTTTGAATCTTGTATCGAAGCGGGAGATTAGGGGCGCGAAATTTCTCCCAAGCGATGTCAGGTTGCGCGCTTCAACCATGTCACCCAATGCAGCGCCTCGCCGTCCATCGCAACCACAGCTGCAGCGACTTTCAACCTCACGGCCGTTCCGTGCAACTCGAATTGTTGATTAGCGCGCGCCAACCACCCTATCGGATCCTCCCCTGCAAACGTCGGAAGCTGAACGACGTCGATCTGTTTCTTCGGCTCCAGTATCCTTCCGTCTTCTCCCGTCGTTTTCGACGAATCCTCTCCCTCTAGGCCACTCGATTTCTCCGGGTTCAAGATCGCCTTCGATAATTCTGCCAACGTTGCGGCTATGTCGGCCAATTTCAGGTCGGTGGTGTGCTGCCCAGCCTGAACACGCTCCAGCCGTTCGCAAGTTCGCTGCAGTCGACTCTTGATCTCCTCCTGATCCGCCTCTAATTTCTCCAATCGTTCCGATGCTGATCGTGTTGTCATCTCCGCGGGACGGGGATCCGGCAGGTCGGACCAATTGATAAGATAAGAAACGAGAGAATAAAATCACACACCGTGCGCCAAGCCTCCGGGCTCCCAAAATAATATTAATCTCCGATACCCACCAAAAGTACATGCATGGGGTATTTATACGTAACCCCTACCCTAATCTACCAATAATAGTTGACCTAATAATAATAATATAATAATAAAACTAATTAATGAATCAACCCATATCTGCGGCCCACTAACGTGAGCTCTAATCCCGTCCCCTTCTTCTGTAGACTAACAGCGGCTTCGGCTTCGGCCCATCTGCTCCGAGCCCACCATCTTCATCTGCTCCGAACTCCCCCTCTTCTCTATCCTCACTTTGCCTCATATCAGTTGTGTAGGGGATAAGTAATGAAGGAAGTAGTAAGAACACAAATAAAATTAAACTAGGGCTCTGAATGGAGGTAAAAAAAACCCTAATTGAGTTAAGTGGGCTCTTGGACTCTCGTCAAACTGGTTCGACAATTTTTTTTAAGGGTTCAGGACTGCCATTTCTTCATAACCCCATCATAAACGCTATAACCGCCATGACCATGGCGCACGCCATAGGTCGTCACAGAAAAAAGGAGATGCCACAACGTAGGGTTGGAGAAATTCTCTAAACCCGCCACCGCCATCCACCATGGTGCCTCCATGGTAGATATGTAACAACACTTCCTTATAGTACATATGCTTTTCTTCAATGTTGGAGGCCAAATGCAGTTATGCTGATGGAAAGTGAATTGTTGCCAAATCTCATTATGGGCGCTGCAAGAAATGGCGTAAGTATTCTTTCTCTCGTAATAAATTATAGTTATACACTAATCCTTGCTTGTCTCGAATTGATCTTCTGAGGGCACATTGCAGACTAAGATCTTCAGATCCAAGGAATGTTCTGGAGAATTATGTTAGATTGTTAAAACTAATCTATCAAGAGACTTAAGAGCTATTCTTTTTTCTAATATTATTCTATTTTTTCTTTTCACTATGCAAGCGTTAAAGAGCGTTTGAATAATGATTCCGGCATTTTCTCATCTGGTGGTACTTCTTTTCTCTCTGTCTTTGTTTAGATTGCATTGACATTGTTAAATGGCAGAATCTCCACAAAATCATTCCAAAATTGGTCTTATCCAGTAATTTTACCATTGATCAAGGTGATGCTCTCAAAGTTTTCATTAATTCTCCCATTGGTATGATTCTGTCTTTAAATCTTCTAAACTTCTGTTGCTATCTCTAATTTCATCTCTCCTCCAAAATGCCAGAGCATAATCCAAGGGATTCAGTTTCTGCTATTGCAAGCTACACCATATATCATAAACTATACAGGAGACCTCAAATGTGGCATATCTTAAAGAAACACTTAGTCCTATAATAAGTTGAGAAGAACCTTCAAATGCATACTCATGAGAAATACCAGTTATTTTTTCATAATATTCAGTGTTTTTTAGTCATTAAGATCGATTGACTGAAAGGGTGTGCACATCTTGTTAGGTTTCTTTTTTTTTTTCCTTCTCTAGCTATAGAGGATTTTGACACTTCTGTTGGAGTAAAGAAAAATATTAGAGAGTTCCAGGCGCAGTTTTCCTGTAGAAAAGTATGGATGGCATCTTCAATTCATAAGGGTGAAGACGAAGGTGACTGGTGATAAATGAACTGCTTTCGGGATGTCCCTGTCTTAGTGTGATGATTCTCACTAATCAACATGAATCAAGTGCTATTAGTGACAGTTCTTCAATTTATTTTAGATTACTCCATTAACTTAATCTTCATATTTTTTTTTACAGTATGCATCAGAACTCACAAACTACTAAAGCAAAAGCATCCAGATCTAGTAACGCCTCACCTGACAAAATATCGCATTGGTATAATTGCATTTTGTTTAAACTTATTTTTTATGAATAGCATTTCTATGTACATCTATTATAGTGGTTTAATGAAAGCAAATTTGCTATTTCTGAGAATGTGGTTAACACAAATACTTGGGTAGGTCGACCCTACCTAAGGTCGGGTCATTTTGTGGGTCGACCCAACCCAAAGCCGTCCGACCCGGTCCGACCCATAAACATATTATTCTATCACTTATTGTTAATAAATGTATTACTTTCTCTTAATAAACGTATTATTTGTTTTGAACAAATGTGTCATTGTACCACTTGTCGTGAATAAATATATCACTTACTGTGAATAAACAACATTGTATCACTTACTGTGAGTAAATGTAGCACTTATTCTGAATAAATGTATCACTTCTTCTGAATAAATGTATCATTTACGAATTAACATATTAATAATAATGAATTCGGGTTGGGTCGGTCCACGAGAAGACCCTTCCCTACCTAGGGTCGACCCTATGGGAGTGCATCTCTGTTGTTAATATAACTTTAAGATTTTCTGATTGGGCTTAGCTTTTAAATTTCTTATACTACCTATTGACTGTTTCGTGTTGGTTCTATATAAGATTCTTCTATGGAGTTTATCATCAAAGGGCTCATTTTAGTCAGTCCTTTTAAAACCTCCCTTCTCCATTAGTTTCCATGCATCTGCTAGCTAGGGTCAATCTAAAGTATAATCAAACTTTCTCATGGTATGTCTTCAGATCTAATCTTTTGATTTCTGGTTGATGTGTAAAGCATTTAGGGTTCAATTTGGGTTACCTTGACAGGTGGCTGTAGCCGCTACAATTTGCTTGAAAATGCTTGACATAAGCAATTGTTCCCATCCAAATAAATTAGTGATTACTTGGTTCACTTGTCGAGTAATATTCTCTAGAATATATATATATATATATAATATATATATATATATATATATATATATATATCTGAGTTATAGTTTATATAGCCATGACATTGTTTCCTGAACTTTTTATTTATGATATTCATCTTTCTCTCTCTCACACACACACACACATTTCCCCTGGTTTTATCATCTCTTTCTACATGTCCTTAAAAGAGTATTGCTCTGCTTAACCAGAATCTAGCTAGAATTGGATCTTCCACCTTCACCCCGAATGAATTATCAACAAGAGTACCTCGCTTGCACATGAGGGGCATATTAGAGATATCAAATACCTCTCCAACGCAGAGCACCTTATCAACTGTTTGTTTTTATTTCAAATTTTAGGATTCAGCCAAGTAAGTGCTATGAAGTTTGAATGTAACAATCACTAATGCATGGTGTCACAATGTACCTTAGCTCCTTAAAATGTTAGTGAATTTTAGCTCCTTACAATGTCAGTGTACTTTCTCTCCAAAAAACTGATAAAATCTTATTGTGTTATAGGTGAACTTAGAGACTTCTACAGCTTAACACTAATAGCAGTAGTAGGAGCTTCATACTTTTTTGGATCAGCAGGTCACCATATATCAGAAGCTGCTGCTGCTGGCTGTGTTGTTTGAACAGGTCATTCTCTCCACTATCTCAATTGATATTGTGTAAAAAAGGGGAAACAAATTCTATTTCTTGATACCTGGTAGTTTTATTTTCAGGCCATCATGTTGTAGCAATGCAACGTGTGAATCCCCTTTCAGTTCTGCAGGTATGCAAAATCTCGTCAGGTTTATGTTATTTTGCTTTCATTCCTGTAAGGGGTTATTTAGCTACATTCTTCAGCGGAAATTGCCTGAAGTAAGTATTGAAGTCATAGGGAGCTAAACGTAGACATGTTAAGTATTTCCTCTTTCTGAGTGTTAATGGACAAACTAAATATCTTGCTGTCTTTTTTTTCTTGGAGTTGGCTCTTTAAGATATTATTACAATACTTTCAGGTTTCATATGAAAAGCTAGTAGACGCTGTTAATGAGCTCTTTGTCAATGCCGAGATTCTTGAAGCTGCCGTATGGCCGCCAGACAACAAATCGTGCTCTGTCGTGTGGAATTGTTGAAAAGTTGTGGGATATGTTGCATTATCACATTTTTATGAAATCAGTAGGCACTGATGATATACATGGTGCAAGAAGCTAATACAAAGGAGAACTATTGAAATGCTTCATGTTTATTGCTTTTGCAAGGTGAGAATTCTTATGGCGAAATATATAGGACTACACACTTTTGTAAAAGTGTGTACAGAGGATAGCCATTTTCGAAACTTGATACACCACATACCATTTGCTTTTTTTAATATATATCTATTGGATTCTTCGCTGAGTCTTCGGTGTGAAATGACATTCCACTGACGAACAGTAATATTTTTGTTTGTTAACAACATGTGAATCAATAAATGATTGCGAAATTATTTTGTTAAATTACTTTATAGTTATAGAGCAAAAGTGTGAGAAAATCATGAAAAAATAATAATTAAATCATTGAATCATGTTTTTTAAAAAAACATAAATGAATCAAAAAATTAATTAACACAGGAAAATCGTTGATTCCGATCGATAATTCCTTGTTTTCGGTCGACCGGAAACAAGGAATTACCGATCGGAATCAGAGAATCAGAAATTATAGAAAAAACAACTTTATTTAATCATGTTTCCGGTCGATCGGAATCTACGAATTGCCGATCGAAAACATGATTAAACGACCGAAAACAGGAGATATCAAATGAATTTAATAATAATTATTAATTGATGTCTTCGGTCGATTGGAAACAAGGAATTATCGATCGGAGACATCATTTTATCGACCGAAGAGAGCTTTTTTGTTTTAGAAATTAATTTTAAATGAATGTATGATATTTAAATTAATATTTACAGGTAATCTATGATGGAAATTTTGCAAAATATTGAAATGAATAAATGCAAAAATATAAATTTATATCGTTGTTGGTAACAAAACAACAAAAAAAGTAGTTCAGATGTCCGTGAACAAATATAAATCAAATTATATTCCCTGATTTGATTTCCATACATGCTATATAAATAAGGGTAATGAAACACAATTCTTTCTTTCAAACGAGAGAAAACGTACAACGGAGAAAACATCACGAGAGAAAACGTACAACTGTTTTGAGCCGGAGAAAACATCACGAGAGAAAACATCCTAAACATCAGGTAAACATCGAGGTAATTTTAATTCTTGTGTATTTAATTTTTAATTATCTTGTTTAGTACTTTGTTTGTTTTATTTTATATTCTATATAATGATAAATTGAGATAGAATATGTATTTGTATGATTGCATTGTTTATTATAATTTTCGCTCGTATACATTTATATTTAAGTGAGTATTTTAATTTGTAGGTGAATTTAGATTAAGTTGTGCATTTTAGATTAAGGTGTACGTTTAGGTAAACTTAGATATATTTATATGGTTTTATGGTTTTTTTATATTATATTTGGATAGTCTACTAATATAAATTGTTTATTATAAATAATTTACGTATTTTTTATGGCACTTTTAATTTATGATTCGTTATAAAATAAGCTATTAATATAATGATTTATTATAAAATTTTTTATGGATAACATGCGTTTATTTATAAATAAATTTTAGAGATAATTCATCTTTATATAAAATGTGTGTTATTTACTTTTATATATACACCATTTATAAATTTTACAATAATATCAACTATTGTAAATGGTCTATTATATTAGTTTGCATTTTTTATTTTACTTATGGTACTTTTAATTTATGATTTGTTATAATTTTTTTAATTATTATGAAACAAGGTACTAATAAAAATAGTTTATTATAAAAAAAATTATGGATAAGGCAAGGATTTTAAAATGAGCATATATATAATTTGCGCTTATTAATATATAGACCCAGTTTATATTGCAAATATATATGAATTGTGATTATTTTTTTCTCATTTCTTTGAAATATTAATGATAACATTATTTCTATATTTAAATTTTATTGCATAATTATTTTTATTAGTGTATTGATTTTATATAATTAAATGAAATATGTTACTAGAATTAAATTATGTATCTTAGATGAAAATATAACTAACTAAATGCCTATAATTATTATTAAAAAAAGATTATAGAATTCTAAAGTTGGATTTGAATATGACATATTTGAATCTCTTCCTTAATTACTGTATAATAGTGATTCTAGTATGAATTAACATCAATTTATATATTTGCATGAAATTATTTTATTATTTATCAAATAAATATTTGTTTTATACATTAGAAAAATCATATTAAGATTGTATATTTGTGTTAATGTAATCTTGTTGTTGTTATAGATGTCGGAAAGGAAGAACATTATTGTTAGATATGGAGGGCAATGAGATCATTCTTTATGTTACATTGACGGATATCAGTCACAAGCCTTTGTTCGAATCGACAATGTAATTATCTTGGAGTTCATAGAGATGATTAATCAAATTGTGGGTGCAAAATCGTTGAGTACAACCTACCAACTGCATTATCTATCGAGATCTCGGAGTGATAGAATTATCAAATTAGTTTTGAGTAATGATGATCAACTTGTTCGATTGGCTCATGATGCCCAACCAGAGGTTTATGTGACTAACGATGCCGACACATCCCAATCGGAGCAAGAACTATATAGACCTTTGCTTGAGATACCATCCTCGTCAACATATGACTACACTTCCCAACACATATCGTTCGATGAGTCGTTCACACAACAATTTGCATCATCTTATTGGTTTGATGCTGATACACCTCAATATATGCCGCAACACATGGATCCATCGAGGAATTCTGTTTCCCAACATATGCTGCAACCAGGGGTTGATACACTTGTCGAGGACAGCGATGATGAAGACTATGTTGAAGAAGAATAAGATGAAACGGAGTCAGATGAAGAGGAAGAAGATCGCGAGTCTGCTTTGGTGAGCTATGGCTCATTTGTAGAGTTTGACGCATAGATCCGTCGAGAGGGTGGATTCGGGAAGCTTCTATCTACGATTATGCAGAGTAACACTCAATCGCACATAGAAGGCCTAGAGCCAGAAGAAGTAGATGAGATGAGCAACTGGCTAGTTCCTGTTATTCCTCATTATGCTTCAGTTAATCTCTTTGCTCGTCCTCTGGACTCGGATCCAGACCCCGATGAGCTGAGCGAAGGTTCCATCTACGACAACAAGGGTGAACTGAAGATATCCGTGGGGCTATGACATTTGAAACTTCGAGTAGAATTTGTTATTCGTCGATCCGATAATTCGAGGATTACATTCAAATATCGATATCATAATCAGTGTCCTTTTCTACTACGTGCATCACAACAGGGTGGATTTTGGTTTGTCCGCAAGTTTGATGCTATACATACTTGCGCACAGAACCTAGTGAGTATCGGAGTAAGGAAGGTGAATGCCCGTGTAATTGCAGCACACATATCACGAAAAATACGCGAAGACGGTGAAGTGATAAAACCGAAGTCCATTATGACTGATTTGCAGCGAGAGTACGGTGTACATGTTACATATAGTGTAGCAATGTGAGCCCATAATAGGGCGATCGAGATGATATACGGTGGACATGAAGAATCATTTCAGCTACTATCGAGATATCTGCATATGTTACGGATGAGCAATCCTGGTTTGATTACTGACTTGGATATTACATTAGATGGTCGGTTCCGTCACCTCTTTGTTGCGCTCGATTCATGCAGATTGGCGTACACATTGTGCCTCCGATCCGTGATTGTAGTGGACGGTACACACTTGAAGGGCCGCAATAAAGCATATTATTCGTTGCTATGACAAAGGAAGGCAACGAGTAAGTTTTTCCATTAGCTTATGGAATTGGTCCGATCGAGAATGAGGTCTTATGGACTTGGTTTCTGTCTCGACTACAAACTGCTTATGGATCAAATTCTGAGATGTTGATTGTTTTAGATGCCCATGTCAGAATAATGAATGCAGTCAAGTGTGTTTACCCTGATGCAGTACACGGATAATGCTACTACCATCTGCTGAAAAATATCACCCCGTTTGGGCAACCATCCGCAAAATTATTCCTTAAAGCCGCTTATGCGTACCAAGATGCATACTTTGACAAAACGATGGCTATGTTAAAGTCTCTCGTCAAGCCTGATGGTAGTGGTGCATATACCAAGTTGGTGGAGGTTGGAGTGAAGAAGTGTGCTAGATCACATTGCCCCCGTTAGGCGCTACAGTTTTATGACATCGAACATTACCGAATCATTCAATTCTTGATTATAGTGGGATAGACGATTGCCAATTTGCTCAATGATTGAGGCAATCCGTCACATTACAGAAAAATGGTTCGATGCGAGACATGAAGCAGCAAAGAGGTACGCGGCTGAATTGACCTCTGAAGCAGCACGTAAGATCATGGTATCAATGGAAATATCACGCAGATACGATGTAGTGCCCTCATCAGACTCCACTTTCAAAGTCAAGCACGGAAGCAAAACATTCAAAGTGAATCTCAATATGCAACCGTGTGCGTGTTTGGAGTGGGACATGGATATGATACCATGTTCTCATGCTGTTGCAGCTATATGGTACGAATTTAAGTTTAATTATGTTATTTTTTTGATCAAATTTATTTCACTTACATATAATTGATTATATAATTTTTTTAGTCATAAGGGTCACCATATATCTAACTATGTGAGAGAGTACTACCATTCCGCAAAGCTAGCCGAAGCATGCTCGTATCAGATCAATCTGTTCAACCAGAGTCTAGTTGGACTGTTCCTCCAGATGTTGCTGGAATTGCAGTTATACCTCCTAATATAATTCGTCAGGCTGGGCGCCCGAAAGTGGGTCGATATCGTCATCCAACAAAAGTGGGATCGAGTAGTAGAAGTCGTGCACCACGGACATGTAGCTTGTGTGGTAATGAATCTTATACGCGTCGGATGTGTCCTTACTTGTCAAGAGACGAGTGACGTTGTAATGAAAGCACTTATTCATGTGAAGATATTATTATTATTATTATTATTATTATTATTATTATTATTATTATTATTATTATTATTATTATTATTATTATTATTATTATTATTATTATTATTATTATTATTCGTTATTTAAAAGCTATTATATTATTATTATTATTATTAATTGTTATTCATATGAAGATATTATATTATTATTATAATTTGTTATTGGATACGTATATATTACTGATAAACGCACTTTTTACTAGCATATTTTCGTGTTAGAAAATAGGCTGATAAATTATCGCTTATTATTATTAGTCGTTCGACAATATAATATAGTGAATTTGTTATTAATACGATAATATTATTATTATTAATAGTCGTCAGATGAATATATATTTCCATTCAATGAAATAGCAAATTCAAACTTCAAATTACAAGATATGGTCTAAGTGTCATCACACAACTCATAAATACAATTAGCTACATATTTTCTATACGATCCCAGATGACCATTCCCATATGGAATACTTGGTGATCCAGATATGAGTCGTTCTACGTACATGCAAAGAATTGGATCACAAGCAACTGGACTTTTCTGGGTGAACTCTTGCTTGGGTGGAGAGGCAAACGGTTCCAATGTGTTTGTCGTCCCCGTTAGGCCCAAAACATTATTGATCCAATATCCACTGCATTGCAATACATAGGGAAACAAACGCGTTAGTGGAGCTAATTGCTCTGCGCATCTCTGTTGTGCCTCTGAAGATAATCTATAGTACATGGGATCATAGAGCTCACACTCCCACTCATGCAATTTGATACAAACCATGATGTAGTGTGCATCAACAAGGATCAGAACAATCAACTATAACAAATCAGAATTAGAAAAACAAATTAGTACATTCGTGCAGGTTTATATCTTAAACAACTAAATAAACATAGTCAATCACCTGATGCATGTTTCTCCACGGCCTCATAGTGGATGATTCCGTGGATCCCTTAACCATATCGATAATGCCTTCTGGGACTTCCCAATCATTAAAACTGTCGTATGAACCAGCCATGTAGTAATTAAGTCTGGCCAGTCTGGAAACTATATTCCATCCGAGGCTAAGGGATTGCTATTGAGAAAAACAAATGAAAAATAATAAAGCTTAGTATTGGAACAAAGTGATTTAATCATTATATAATTACAAAAAAATCACAACCCAAAATGTGTAATATCCCGAATTTCTGGGCTTAAAAATTTCGAAAATAAAGAAGTAGTTTACGAAGAAAATAAGAATGAAAGTGAACGTCGGTAATTAACGACTTGAAATATATCGAAATTTCCTTTAAAATTTTGAATAAAAACAATAAATGAATATGTTTTAAGAGTATAGAGGATATTATTACACTTAGAAAATTAAGGAAATATTTTCTCCTAATTGTTTCCATATTTTCGAAATTTATGTGTTCATGTGATTAAATTATGAACTTAGCATGAGATCACTTTATATTATGTGACAAATGTTATTTTATTTTACATATAGAATATTATTTAGCCAAGTATTACACTAAGAAGGAAAAAGAATTTATTTCCTTATTTTATTAACGATTCTCGAAAATTTGCACAAAATAGGATTAATTTGTGAATTAATTTGTGATCACATGATTTTATAATATGAGTTGTCATATTTATCTTGTATTACATGATAAGGTAATTATCTTGGAACACCCTAGCATTTTCGAAAATGAGGTGGAAATGATAAAGTTTGATTAAGACATTTTTAAGATAAGATATGTTATGATATTTATAAAATGATAAGATAAGTATATGACTAGGTTATGACTAAGCTTAGGATAATGTTTATCTCATTAAAATGTGTAGCAAAGTGATAAGCATCATGAAGGATAAAATTTGTTTCTTGAAATACATCATTTTCGAAAATGATGATTTTATGTAATAAGTTTAGCAAATAATTTAATTAATTATTTAAGCTTTAGTATTTGATAAATATCATGGAATCTAGATCAATCTTATCATCTAGAAGCTATATACATTTCGAAATTTATGAATTAAGGTAAGATAGGAATTTTGGAAAATTAATTCCTAAGAAACCCTAATTTTCGAAAAATTAGGGAAATTGCTTGGAAATATTCCAAAAATTTATTTTATGACATAATATCATTATATTTATGTAATTCATCATGAAAATAATAATGGTTATGAAAAGAATAATAGTTTGATAATTTATCCTAAAATTGAAATATTTGCCGATAACTTTACTATAGTACATAGAAATGATCTTAATTAATTTTCCTATGATATAATTTATTATCTAAGACCTATATTATGTCATATATCTATTAATTGGGGAAAAATAAAATATTTAACATATATTATATATAGGGGGCGAAACTTTTGACTATAAGGTGTGAAATTGCATAAAATATCATACTATAATTAATGGAAGATAATTATTATTATCTTATCATGTTATGAGTTGTAAAGTAGAGATAGTTAGCAATTAAAACAAGTAACCTATGTTTTTTATTTAATATAGCCGAAATTTTTGACTTTTAATATAAGGTTGGAAATAATTTTTAAACTCTTGAATATAATACCTTATCCTATAGTTGAAATTGTTGACTTTTCTAATATGATATTATTATAAGATAATATTATAGTATAAGGTATAGAAAAAAATTAAAATTAAGGCCTAAGGTTGTGAAGTGGCCGAAATTGCTTATATATACTACATAAAATATTAAATTCTTTATTCTTTGATAATTATAAGATATATTAATTAAATAATTAAATAACATAATAAATTATAGAATAAAATAAAATAATCATCTCATGAGTATAGGAAGTGGCGAAAATTATAAGAGACAAAGTATGAGTTGCAAATTAATTTTACACCTAAGTATTTTATAATTTCAAGAAGATAAAATCATTAATGTATAAGATAAGGTCAAATTTGTTTCTTATACAACTTGCAAGGCTCAAAAATTAAGAAGATAAAGGAGTTGCAATTTTTGACTTTAGAATAAGATATTTTATAAAGTAATGATTAAATACACTTTAGAAATCCTATAAATAGGAGGGCACCCCTCCCATACCATTAAAATCGAAAATTAAGAGAAAAATAGAGAGAAAAATAGAGAAAAAAATAGAGTGTTCTTCGTAGTGTTCTTCGATCGTGAAAGAAAAACGTCGCCGACGTCGATCGAATCGATCACAAGGTTAGAAATCATACCACTTCTTGTTATACATGTTAAATTGTTAGAAATTCATATATAATATATTAGGATGCTTATTTTAAAAATTATGTTGAATATGTGCTATATGTTTCAAAGTATGTGTTAGATTGTTTATATGATGTTTATAAGTATGAATTATCAAATTAATACAAAGTTAAGCATGTATTGAATACATGATGATATGACCGAAAATAAGGAGAAATCATATGTTGATGTATATGAATTTTAGTTGTTGTTTTGAGCATGAAATAATGATAGATATTAATAAACAAGATTGTATGATTTTATGTGGAATTTTTGGAAAGACCTAAGTATATATCCTATTAATTTCGAAAATTATAGAGTAATGATATGATGAGATATAATTCATGTTTGAATGTTAGAATAACATATTGATGATGTAGATTAATAATATAGTGTTATATGAATTTATTGGAATTTCTAAAAATTATTTGTACCTAAGTCTATTTTCAAAAAAAAAATATGTACTTAGGACATATTGAGGAATAATTCATGAATTATGAAAATTATGTCATATTATTATGATAATAATATGCTATATGAATTAATTAAAATTTTTGGAAAAGTTTAATAATTATTTGTAATTTTGAAAATTATGCTAAGAAGGAATCATGATGTGAAATTTTTCTATGTTATGTGATACATGGATTCTATGTTAGTAATATGTGAAATTTGATCCATATATGTGTAAAATCGAAAATTACAAGGGTATAGTTGGAAATCAATAGAAATAGGAACATATACGTGTAAGATGATAGTTATATAAGAAATACATGAAGCGGCGATGAGAATAAGTTGAAAAGGTATAAGCGTCGAAGTATATCGACACGATAGTTCGTAATAACGTTAGTGATAAAGATGATATTAATCGTTCGTTGGTTCGAATCGATGATTCTTGCAAAGCATAACGACATGCTAAAAACTCGTTTCTTCACGTTGATAAGGTCCGACTCGAAGGAGAATAGAAACCGAGAATAGAAACTAGTGACTTAAGAAACCTTAAGTCCTCGAGGTGGGCACTCTTTTCAAAAGATTTTACAAGCTTTCTCAAAGTATTTCTTGTTATTGCTTTCGCTTTCTTATGAAAATGTTGAGATACGATATTGTCTGCGAAAATGTTTTGAGTTTTGTATATGTCCATTCGGGTTGCACGGGCAATGAGGAAGTTCTGGTCGGATCTGAGGCTGGAGGTGTAAGTAGAAATTCCCGGCTAGGGTTGTGTACCGTGTTGGACCTACGAATATTTGGCGGTCATGCTCGAACATTGGGCGGTTAGTTGCGTCGGTGTAGGAGGCCTCCCTCGGCGCGTTTATCCATAGCCGACTTGGAATATCGTTGTGGTTGTTGTGATGTGAAAATGCTTGTGGCGATGATTTTGAGAAATGAAAATGTTTTTAGTAAGAACAAGGCATTTTCAATAAAACCCTGTGTCTTCTTGTGGTGAGGCGATACAATATTTCGTAAAATAAAAATGTTTTCGGCATGTGTCCATTGGGTACATTTGTACTCGATACCGCATGTTTGTTTTAAATGTGCGGGTTGAGCGGTGATGGGCGGGAAAGGAGTTGGCGGAACCCTTTTGATAAATAGTATGGAGCATTTTGGTTCACCTTGAGAATGCATCTTCACATGCATGTCTCACACGTTATTCATTGCCAAACTCTTGAGTTCCTTATATTTTGATATTATGTTAAGATCTTGAATGCTTTGTTAAAAGCATAATAACTCTTGTTTTGCATGCTTTTGGACAAATCATTTATATAAGTCGTTTCTTTCCATCCTTGAGTTATTTCATTATTAGCATCTATGTTCCTTCACTTGAGAAATAAGTTGAAAACCCTATTCTTTACGAATATTTAAACCTAAACCCCAGTAGCGGTCCGGTAAGGTGGTGGCGAATCGGTCATTACAAAAATGATTGTGTTTCAATTTGTCAAACCCGGGCGATGCGTGATCGTTCCTAATGAGTCTCGCTCTACAACTCATCATCAACAAATCAACAACCTACAAGAAAGACCATAAAATTAGCTCAGCTTAAAGATTAAAAATACTTATAAAATTAGAAGCACTTACGTCTGTAGAAAATTTGGTATTCGGATTTTCAATATCAACAAAAAACTTATGTGGTAGTACACCGCGACTCTCTGTGATAATCGCACTCCGTGGAGGCTTTGCAGCTAGGTAAGCCTTATATCGAGCGACGATGGTTTCCGAGAGTATACGTGGTGCATCGGTAGCAATGTAGGGGGAAGATAGAGCAGTTGATGGTAACTGTTGTCGATGACTCCGTCTGGGCAGGGCTTGTGGTGTCACTGACACGCTGTCGTTTAGCGTTCAAAATAAATTTATAACCTATTGCCCATCACAGGCGTAGCCAGCGATAAGTATAGGGTCGATCCCACGAAGAGTTGGTGTAGCAATCTCTGATGTCACGACGTCACTTAAAAGGAATGAGTAGTGTAATTATCTTGATCACTATAGGTATGGCTAAAGTAACACGAAACAAACTCAAAGGGAATATCAAATAATAAGGCAGTGCGGCTTGGGCAACAACCGTGAAGGCGATTAACACTCGGTCATAGGTGTAAAGGTTTTCACTACATGACATGCATCAACCGGTTATAAGAGACATAAGTCATGACCCCGTTGTCACGCGTCACGCGCACGACGCACCCCTCCAAATCTATCCTTTCTGTGTAAAGAAGTGCAAGGGACACCCTATGCAAACTATCTAACCTGTAATGCCCACGTACGAGGACACCTCAGTACCTGCAAGCCTACAGGCACCGTTATGATCTAGATGGACCTGGTATTGGCAAAGGCAGCTGCTAGGACTACTCCAACTCGCCCACACCAGTCGTACTATTTGGGATGTGGGACAGCCGACACCTTAATCCAATTATTACTTGTAACCCTCCCTTACCCACTATGTTATTTGCAACTAACACACCGAGTTTGGTTAAGTTATATATTGCTCAGGACCTAGTGCTTCGGGAACACACGCATGCAGATCGTAATGCCCTACTTAGACCTCTCGAGTTATATTAATCATGCTTCACTTAGTTATGCCCAAACCGAATAAAGACTTAGCCAGGCATAAAATAAAAAAAACATGCACAGGTTAATTGAAACCATTATAAAGCGGAAACAACTTACTATTACTTGAATGGAATAAACGGCGAGCCCAAAGTGTTGCCCAAAAAACATCTGGCGAATATAAAAGTGTTTGCCCCGAAGGGACTTAATGTATGTGGTGGTGTGGTTCGTGAGAAGGAACGAGAAAATGCAGCGAATGATGATGACAATAATAATGATATTCAGAAGATACGCACAAGTCGCGTATTCATCCTATATTTATAGGCCTAGAGAGATCGGCGATGGTTATGGCCCATGGGCTGGATAATCTCTTAGAGTTTCCTTGTTGATTAGCGTTGTTTCCTTGCCCAGACGGATTTGAGGTGATCTCCTCCGGATTTTAAGGGATTTGGCCTTAGCGCGTCTTCTTTCCGGATTTAGCGAGATTCACCCCGATCCCGCGTATCTTGCCCATCAGCTTTCTCTCTGTCTTCTCTTGCCATCCTTCTTCCTTCTTCCTCTTGGTTCGGTTTCTGCTTGCCTTCTTCACTTGCGCTTGCCCTGACTGTGAGCCAAGCTCCTTATGCCTTCAGGGTGCAATCGTATCTCAGTTCGTCCGCCAAGCAAGTTTCCACTCCGTATTGCCCATTTCTGCCTTGCTCGCCCTGCGAGACGGTGTGTCCTCCGGACACAAAACACAACAAGAAAGATACAAAAGACTCGATCTAGACCTAGACAAGACACATAAAAAGAGCACAAAACTTGGGCTCGTCACACGCACACACTTTAAACATGCTTGTCCTCAAGCATGCACGCGTAATTTGCCCAAGACAACAAAAGAAAGAAAAGACACAAAGAAATAACACAAAAGGTTAGCACATATCCACCAGCGGGTTATCTCGGCCAATATAAGCTCATTGGAACAAACCAGTGATTCAAGAGAACTCAATTCAAGCAACGACCATCAAACAAGTCAAAATACAAATTTGAGCATATTGGGCATTTTCCTCACCAACACTCTGCACTCTTGTGTATAGGCTAGTGTATACGCTCAGGACAACTGTCATTTCGACTATGCTATAGGCTTGCGTGCCCTCTACCATCTCCACCGTTTAGACAAGTTTTAAACATTCATCCTTAGATCTTTTATTTGGCTGTAATGGGGCTTAAGACATAGGTGGGAGATTTTTGGAACGAGGCTAGGGTCATCATGGACTTAGGATTGAGGAAGTTGTTTTGACCTCCATGGATTTCCTTTCGCCTTCTTCTTACGGGCCTCAGCACAAACATCTTAGGACTTCGTCAATATATATTCTTTTATTTTAAGTCCTTCATTTTTCTTTCAATTCTGGGTACCTTCTTTATATTGGGCATTTTGCCCATTTTTTTGAAATTTGGGTAACCCTTTGTTTCTTGCCCATCACGAGGCTCTTGTTCTTCCCTTTTGTTCGCCTTTCTTCTATTAGCTCCTAAGTCCAATTGACCGGTAGGCTTCATTTTCCTGGCTAATTTAAGTGAGTGAAAGAAATTATTAAGCTCAAGGGGGCTGAACGAGGGATTAACAATAGGTATGACATTTTTGGCTCAGTGGGATGTTTGAAAGAAAAAATGCCTAAGTCATCTAAATGTTTTAGCTAAGTCAATAAGGCCTCGACATAAGAGTGCACGCAAGTTCTAGCAAAAGCCTAGTGAAGATGTCAATTATCACACAAGAAAGGAAACTGTGTTGATCAAGATACAACATTTTAGGCTCAAAACTCACCATGTGTGCTCAAATTCAATTAAATCATCCTTATTTACATACGGTCATGCTCAAAAGCAGAATTCCTAAAATTACCGGCATAATTTAGAACAAGAAAATACAGCCAATCAATCCCACCAATTTAAATATGCCAACCGACACACTGGCGAGAACCCTCCTCACTCACTGCTGCGTTGAACAAAGTGGGTAAACAAAGAGGAACACAAACAACAAACAACGAAACGACATGAGCAAGGTAGGCAGTCCCCCCACTTACACACTTTGCCTTGGGCAAAGTGGGTCGATGAGGGACCAACTCTCTTAACTCAGACAAAGCAAAACAGACGCAACCCTCCACTCACACACTTTGCCCTGAGCAAAGAGGGTGAGGGAAGGGGGTTGACCACCAACAACAACAAAAACAAAAACAAAAACAAAAACAAAAAACAAAAACAAAAACAAAAAGGGAGGACAAAAAGGTCAAGGGGAAGCTGAATCCAGCGTGGGCAAAGTAGGCAAGAAGGGCATCATGGGTCGCTTTCTGTTGTTCCTCCATCCAGGTCAAATGGGCTTTAATGTCCTCATCCTCTTCCTGGCTATCTCTGAATCCTTCCGGCCGATGGGAGGTGGCGAGGCTGTCTCGTCATCGTGGTCGGCTCGTGAAGACTGGTCTACCGTCCTGGTCATAGTAGATGTCCTTCATTCGCTCTAGCATAGCCATATCAATATACAGCTCGGGCTCTGCTTCCAGGTCGGTATTTGCTTCGTCCAATACCTTCAGCTTTGTGGCCAAGACGGTCACTAAGTGGGAAAGAAAGATTCTCTGCTTGGGATGAGTCAGGATGTCCTTGAAGTGGGCAGCTGCGAATGCTGCAAAATTCACCTTGTGGCCATGCTCCATTCACCACAAAATAAATAGCTCTTGTTGGGAGATGGAGTTGCTGTTGTCCACCTTGCCGAAAAAACTGTAGGACAGGAGGCGATGGAACATCCGCAGCGCGTTGCTCTTGAGCTCATTGCCCTTGGTGTATCCTGACTTGAATGTTGTGCCCAGACCAATCGTCGACCATTTTTCATTCCACTCCTCCCCTGTGTGCTCGGGGATGAAGGTAAAAGCCTCCTTGTACTCAGCAATCTTGGTCTCGAAAACTTCTGTCATGCCCAGGGTGCAATTGAAATCATTCAGGGAGAACGAGAAGCTGTTGCCCATCAGCCTGAATTTTATGCAATCCGTGGTAAGCTTCACCTTGTTGGGGTTCTTCATTTCGAGGGTTTGAATGAATTCCTTCGCCAGCGTGGTGTATAATCGTCCTCGCCATTCCAAAAACGCTCCCCATCCAATCCTATCAAAATACCTCCGCTTCATCTTTAACCCCCAGGTTGTCCAACACCTCCATATCAAGCGTCTTGGGCTTCACGATGCCCCTCGTCGGCGGTCCAGTGGATGAACTTCGGGGTGGCCTCTCCGTGGTCAGGATAGCTTTCCCTTTTTCGGAAGAGGGTGTTCCCATCTTGGCAAGGTATCCGTGGGTTCTCTTTCGCGATGGCACCGGAATCTCCGACGAGGCTTCTTTCTCAGTGGTGGTGGTGCCCTCGGAATCTTTCTCAGCGGGGGTCTCTTCTCTTCCCTCATCTTTCACTTTATCTCCGGAGGGTTCCTGTTCGTCAGCTTCGTCCGAGGTGGATTCCTCTGTCTCCGCGGGAGTCTCCTCTCTTTCCGTCGCTGGGGTGGCCTTCTCCTTAAGCGCTTTGGCCTTCTTCTTCTTGGGCTTTGGCGTCACCTCTCTCGGTGGTTCCTCCGGTATTTCCGTTATGGGTGCAGGCACTGTTTCCTCAATTATCTTCTCCAAGTCTTCGGAGTTTACTGGAGAGGGGCTCTTGGGCATCTCGGGAGTGGCAGGAGTTTCAGAGAGGGTCGTCATTTTCGTTTCGAGCTTGGTGGTTTTCTTTGGCTCGAAGGGGGAATTGGGAATTTTTGTGGTGTTTTTAGCTCTGGTTTTACGGGTGCTCATTTTGGAAAACGGAAGGGGGTTTCTTCTTTAAGGGTTAGGGAGAGAGAGAGAGAGAGTTGCGAGTTGAGGCGGCGTGGGAGGGGTTAATGATGGAGTGGCGGATATAGGGACGTTACGTCCTTTCTTCCGACAACCACCGCAACTTGTTCCGAACTTAACCTCTTACCCACGAGAGAAAGTATAGCGTCTCATCTTGCCCACTTCGATCATGATCACAAGCTGTTCTGTAGATTTACCAACACAACACCACACGCAAAAGCGGGGCAAAGCCAATTAAAAACAAAAAAAAAACAAAGAAAGAAAATAAAATACCGGGTTGCCTCTCGTCGGTATATTGTTATCGCCGTGGCTCGACCTGGACCTCTTCATTACTCTTCCTCGTCGAGGGCTTGCACGATGCGGTTCCTGGATCTATCTCGTGATGCCCATAGTAAGCCTTGACGACGTCCATTGACCTTGAAGGTCTTCCTTGTCTTCGGTCTACGACCTCGGCTGACTTCGTTCGGAAATTGAATTTTGACTTCATATGGTCCGCACCACTTGCTTGTTAACACCTACATCAATTTAAATCGAGGCGGTATAAAAGCACCAATTGTCCTTGCTCGAATGCCTTGGCTTTGATAAGGCGGTCGTGTGCCTTCTTTAATATTTCTTTATACTGAGCGGCATTGTCATGGGGCCTCAGCCTTATCTCCTCTAGCTCTTGAAGTTGAAGTTTTCTAGCTTGGCCATCACGGTCCCAATCAAAGTTGAGCTTGTTTATTGTCCAAAATGCCTTGTGCTCTAGTTCTACTGGTAAGTGACACATCTTGCCGAACACAATTCGGAACGGTGACATGCCCAAGGGGGTCTTGTATGCGGTTCTGTATGCCCATAGCGCGTCGTCAAGACGAGTGCTCCAGTCTTTACCCGTAGGCCCCACTACCTTCCTCAATATGGTCTTAATGATTCTGTTGGACAACTCCGCTTGCCCATTGGCCTGTGGATGGTAAGCAGTGGTTACCCGATGGGTTACACCGTACTTCTCGAATAATTTCGCAATAGTGGTGTTGCAGAAATGGGTTCCTTGATCGCTGATAATTGCCTTGGGCACGCCGAACCTGTTGAATATATTAGCTTTGAGAAAAGCTGAAATCACTTTTGAGTCATTAGTGTGACGACGCTCGGTTTACCCGTCGTTAGAGGTACCAAGACTCGTCAAGATACATTTATAATCTCCTCCAACTTGAACATATAGTTCCGTACATGGCAAGTTAAGGGGTCGAACCCAAGAGAGCTGGTTGTGTTGTTACTCGAGTTGTCACAGTTTGAGTAAGAGGTTGCCTAGAGGGCAAGGTGTCGATCGGTGACGATCTCGATGAGATGTCTTGAGAGATAGATCGAGCATAATGTAAAAGCTGAAACTTAAACACAAGGTAAAGAGATTAAATAACAAGCAGTTGGGCGAGGGTTACATACGTTGAGATCTTGGTCAAGGCGTCGGTCATAGGTTGAGGATTTTCACCATGAGTGTATGTCGTGGTTAAAGGTACAAAGGGTAGGTGCCCTTTTAGGTTGTCACGTACACAGCCCCCACCCCGGCTTGCCCGTAGATTTTAGGACTAAGTCTGAGGCCCCTGCCTTTCCCTTGCAAGGCGGTCTCTAAGATTGATTCTTCCGCCCAATAGCTTTACTCACTAGACAAGTGCCCAACTAGCCACGCGGCCGGTCGAGGGAGTGGCTCGCGACCCTTTGCCCAAGGCCGGCTACAATCACCCACTCAGTCTCACTTCCGGGACAAAGAGACACTTGATGTCTTACTCGGCTATTGCTTGTAGCTACCCTTCCCCAAGGCTATCGGCCGAGTTAACGCTCAAGGAAAGGAATAACATGGGTATAAAGGCACAGAGCTTGGGAACACCCACTCAAGGTTCTAAGGACATTTAGACCTCACGACTGTATGACCTTGACTCAGCGTGCTTCACCCCGAGCCCAACCAAACCGACTACTCACGCATAATCAACATAAACATAAAAGCAATAAACAAGAATATAATCGAAACCATACTTGAATATAAAATCAAACGTAAATCAAAAGCATTCTCTGCCAAGCAGTTGCTCAAGCAGAGATCATAAATACATAATGTAAATTGCTTGCCCGTAGGACTTGTTTCTTCCTCACCAATCGCTCATGAAATGCAAGAGAAATAAAGAGAAGTTGAGAGAGAATTCTGGATGATGCTCTCCACTCCACGAACGTGTGTCTCTAATTTGAATATTGTGTTCTGGAGTTGTTATGTTGGGAGCCTAAGTATAGTTCCCCTTTGGCTTGGTCAGTGCGTGCATCTCGAGGCAGCAGGTGGTGAGGTCAGCAGCTTGGCTCGGGCTCTGGACCCGGACAAGAGCTCCTCCGCTTGATCGGCGATTTGTCTCATCTCGGCATTGCGGTTGACCTTTCCCTTTTCGGCAAAAATCAAGCAGGCGGCAGAGAGAGCCTTGCCCATAATCTTTCCTTTTGCGCGTAAGTCTGCCAGAGATCTTGTCTGCCGCTCCCAGCTGCATCCTGACTTGCTCCTCTGTCCCCTGCATCACTCCTCGTCCTTTTCACCTCTCTTCCTCGTCTCGATTATCTCATTTGCTTCACGTCAGCTCGTTGATCAGGCTCAGCTCCCATGCGGTACAGTGTCTTGGCAAAATATCAGAGTGCCTTGCCAAGATAGTCTTCGGGATTTTTACCTCTCTCATGGAAGGTGGCCTGATCTTGCCCAAAGTCCACCCCAACCTGCAACATCCCAAGCGTGTCCTCCCAGACACAAACACACGCAAAGAACATACACAAAATGTACTCTTTCTAGGGCAAGGACTACCCCAAAAAGAGCACGAAAAATGGGCTCATCACACTCACACACTTGAACACGATTTTCCTCAAGCGTACAAGCATTCCTTGCCCAAAAGAAAAACAAAACACACAAACAACACACGCAAAAGACCAGCAAGGATAAGATGAAAACATAATAAAGATAATCCGATATAGGCGATTAATACAGCTATGCGTCAAGGTTAGTCAAGATCGGGGCAAAGCAAGTTTGTGGGAGTTCCTCTCAAGCACTCAAACTCTATGTGTTTAGGGTTTTCACGCTCAGTGATGACTTGATCAAGGAAATGCCATAGGCTTGCATGCCGTCTACTATCTCTGCCCTATACCTTGGTCAAAGTTCTCTATCCTTAGATCTTTTAGGGTTGTATTGAGTGGCTTCTTGGCTAAGTTGGAAGTATTTAACCTTGGGGTAAGGTTGTCTTGACTTAGGTCTTGGGCAAAATGTTTTCCCATTTCCCTAGGCAAGATACTTACGGGCCTGAGCACACTTATATTTTTCGGGGGAACTTCTTTTTCTTTTCATACTTTTAAACTTTGTCCCCCCACCCTTTTTCTTTCTTTTCTACACATTTTGAATTTAAACTCATTATGCCGGCCGAAGGCCAAGGCATCTAATGTTGTGTTTTGCCCAGAATGATACCCAAGACGTACATATCCATCCCCTATTCTTCTTCTCTCAATCCCCCGGTCAGGGAAGAGCACAAGATAATTTAAAAGAAAACGAACAGCTCAAAGGGGCTAGCAAAGGACATATATATCTGGGTTTATTTTCATTGTTGACCATGGCTATGAAAAGAACGCCTAAATCATCTAGAGCACTCAGACCTATAGCAGTTGGACTTTGATCAAGACAACAGGCAAGTTCTAGTACAACCAAGTCAAGCATCCGAATATCACACAGAATATAATTCATGCTTGCAATGATTTAGCATATACAGGCTCAATCTCTCACGGTGTGCATGCTATGCCCATTTTACGTCATACTAACCTTATTGATACAAGCTAAACATGTATTACAAAGCCTATGCCAAGATCATAACTATCATGCTCATCTCAACATCTTTGGTCAAACACAACAACAAAAAAAACATGGGGCCATCCACACTCACACACTTTGCTCGTGGCAAAGTGTTAGATCGAGTATGGTCCCGAAAAACATAAACACGCAAACACACAACAAACAAAAACACACAAAAATAAGAAAACAAAACACAAAACAAAAGAAACAAAAACAAAGGGAGGATAGCTTAGGGGATGCGGTGGGTACAGATCCTTGGTGGGCAAAGAATGCGGTGGGCGGTGCGGATTTGATCGAGGTCTCTGTATTCTAACAAAGGCGGCTTGAGTATCTCCTGGGCGGGGCTCGGTGTTGTTGAAGGTCCCGCCTCGCTTTAGCCTTTGAGCGGCCGGCTTGGCAACGGCTTCTCAAGCTCTTCTTTGGATGGTAAGCTTGCCGTCCTCGTCCTCTACAATCCCGAGCATCTTCTTCAAGATTTCGGTCGAAAGTGTCCTCTCTCTCGGGGTCATGGCAAAGTCGGGGCCCAGCGGCTCGTTCTCCTGGCAAAGTTAGTCGGCAAGTGGCACAAGGAGGCCTCTGCTGCCCCCGCCCATTATGCTCTTCATATGTGAGATTGCGAAGGGCGAAAGTTGAGCCTCATCCTTTCTTGCATTGCCCAGAGGATGAACAACTCGCTCTTTGACATGGTTGCGCTGCTATCCTTCTTGCCAAAGAGATTATAGGAGAGGATCCGGTGGCATACTTGCATGGCCGGGTCCTTGAGGGCTGTCCCCTTGGCGTCACACGACTTGAACTGTGCGCCATCCTTTCCAATTAGTTTTGACCAGATGCCCGACCACTTTCCGTCAAGAAATTTGGTACAACCTCGTCGCTCCCCATGAGTGGGGCCCTTTGCCTCCATCAATGTCACCATGTTTAGAGCTTGGTTAAGCTCATCAACCGTAAACTCTCGTCGCTCCCCGAGGAAGAGTGAACTGTATACCTACTGGCACTCCTTTGTCATGATCTATATCAAGATCCCCGTAAAACTCCTTCACCATCGGCGCGTACACCGTGGTATCCCATTCGAGAAACTTCCCCCATCCTATTCCCTTAAACAACCTCTCGACCTCCTCCTTGACTCCCAGTTGTTCGAGAAGTGCAGATTCCAACCGCTTTGGCACAACCATCTCTTTGGTTTTGACTAGCTCCTTGGTATTCACCGTGTAGGACTTCCCTCGCCTTGACGAACGCGTCGCCATCTTTGCCTTCTTCGCCGGCCGTTCTCCAGTGAGGAAGACGTCTTCTTCCTCGATCTCTTCCGTCGGGTCGTTCCCTTCGTCTTTTCCTTCTCCGAGAGCATTGTCGGAGCTCCCCTCCTCTGAAATCTCCTTCTCCTCCGGTACTTTGGTTTTCGTGCTGGCAGACCCGATGTGAGAGGGGGGTCGGTGGCGTCTTCTTTGATGATGAGGCGGTGGGAGTCTCCTTCATTTTTTTTTCGGCGGAGGGGGTGACTTCCTTCTTTTTCTCCGGCGCTTTTTTCGGCTCCTTCTCCGGTGTGTTCTCGGGCGTGGGTTGTTCTTCTTCCTCAGCGTCCACCTCCACGTGAATGTCGTGGAGCGTGGGCGCTTCTTCTGTTTCTTCGGCGATCTCAGTGGGGAGCTCGAGTCACCGGACGACGGGCTCTTCGCGGCGGGCTCCTTGGTGTCTCGGCGGTGTCTTCTCCATCTTTATCGACAGACTCTGATTTACCTTGGGGCCATGGGTAGGAGGGTAGGGTTTTTGTGCGGAGGTTTGGGGAAGTTTTTGGGGTGTGGTTTGAATGTGGGAAGTGGGTAGGCGAAATATGGGGGGTAATAGAACGTGGGTTGTGGCGGTTATAGGGTAGTGGGCTGACTGATGGGACATCTCTACATCAGCCCGCAGAGCTTGCAGATGCCTCTTCGTTTCCCGTGTTCTTGGCCAAGGTTGTTGCCTTGCCAGCTGCAGCGTCTCCTTTTCGCCCTTATATTGAATTCTTTCTTGACCTGCAGTTTTAAGAAAATACGCACCTCGAGGAAGAATAAATCCGCTCAATGAGCAAGTCAAAACAACGAGGGTGGGCTTCCCCACTCACACACTTTGCCTGAGGCAAAATGTTAAAAGTGGTCAAGACCACCCCCTTGACAAAAAGGGGATAAAATGTAGCGATTAAAAATCGTACCCGGGTTGCCTCCCGGAAGCGCCGTTGTTTAACGTCGTTAGCTCGACGTCTTCCTTGAGCTCAGGTGTCTTGAGGATCCTCTTGGGGAACCTCGGTAGGCTCATCTTGCTCAGCGTCCCACTCTCTGAGCCTTCGGTCGTCCCCATGGTAGGTTTTAAGACTGCTTCCGTTTACCTTGAACACTTTCTTGCCGTCCATGTTGCTTATCTCCACGGCTCCGTTCGGATGTTGGGCGTGCACGATGTAAGGTCCCACCCACTTGGTGGTAAGCTTGCCAGAGGCATAGCGGAACCTATTCTGATAGAGTAGCACCATTTGCCCATTTTCGAACTTCTTTTCTTTGGTTAAAAGATCATGGGATCGTTTGAGCCTATCCTTGTATATAGCGGCATTATCATATGCTTCGAGGCGAATCTCCTCGAGCTCTTGTATGTCGAGCTTGCGCTTTTCTCCTGCCTCATCCCAGTCAAAGTTCAGCTTGCGGATTGCCCAGTACGCCTTGTGTTCCAGCTCGACTGGCAGATGACACATCTTGCCAAACACCATCCGGTAAGGAGACATTCCAAATGGCGTTTTGAAGGCTGTCCGGTATGCCCATAGTGCGTCGTCGAGGTAAATGCTCCACTCCTTCTTGCTCTCTCCCAAGGCCTTCCTCAAGATAGTCTTTACAATGCGGTTTGAGAGCTCAGCTTGGCCATTGGCTTGAGGATGGTATGCGGTGGACATCCGGTGATGCACCCCATACTTCGAGTAAGGCGCCAATGGTGGCATTGTAGAAGTGGGTGCCCCGATCACTGATTATGGCTCTTGGCACACCGAACCGGCTGAAGATGTTTGACTTGAGAAAAATGGCTATGATCCTTGCGTCCGCCTTGGCTGTGGCCTTGGCTTCTACCCATTTTGACACGTAGTCCACTGCTAGGAGTATGTATTGGTTTCCCTTAGAGTTTGGCAAGGGGCCCATGAAATCCATGCCCCACATGTCGAATATTTCCACTGGCAAGATAGGTACCAAGGGCATCTCATTCCTCCTTGAGACATTGCCCTCGCGTTGGCACTTATCGCATTCTCGGCACTTTTCATAGCTATCCTTAAAGATGGTGGGCCAGTAGAACCCACAATCAAGGATCTTCCTTGCCATTCTCTTGTGCCCAAAATGTCCCCCGCACTCCTTCTCATGGAAGTGCTCAAGGATGCTCTTTTGCTCACCTTCCGGAACATATCTCCTCAAGATCAAGTCCGAGCATTGTTTCCACAAGTATGGGTCATCCCATACGTATTGTCGACTCTCCTTCTTGAGTTTGTTCCTTTGGTGCGTTGGCATCCCCACGGGCAACACTCTGGTCACGATGTAGTTCACCAAGTCAGCATACCACGGCTCCTTGGTGTAGATCTCGAGTAGCTCCTCTTCTGGAAATGTTGCTCGGATTGGATCTCCTTCATCCTTTCTCAAAATTATGCTCAAGTGGTCGGCCACTTGATTTTGAGATCCACTCTTGTCCTTGATCTCAACGTCGAACTCCTGGAGGAGGAGTATCCACCGTATGAGTCTCGACTTTGTGTCCTTCTTGGCCATGAGATATTTCAAGGTGGCGTGATCAGTGTAAACCACCGTCTTGCTCCCAAAGAGGTAGGAGCGAAATTTCTCGAAGGCAAACACCACGGCAAGAAGCTCATTCTCCGTGGTCGTGTAATTGATCTGTGGTCCGGTGAGGGTCTTCGATGCATAGTAGATGACGAAGCTCTCCTTGCCAATTTTCTGCCCAAGCACCGCGCCAACAGCGTATCCACTAGCGTCGCACATCAGCTCCAAAGGCATGCCCCATTCGGGTGGCCTTATGATGGTATTGTGACAAGGTGCTCCTTCAATATCCGGAAGGCTTCTTTACATGCATCGTCGAACTCCCACGGTACATCGTTATGGAGGCGGTTCATTGGTCTGTGCTATCTTGGCGAAGTCCTTGACAAACCGTTGATAGAATCCGGTGGCCAAGGAATCCTCGAAGTCGCTTGATGTTGGTGGGATAAGGCGACTTGGCTATTATCTCCACCTCGCTTTGTCTACCTCAATGCCCTTCTCGGAGATAACATGCCCAAGGACAATTCCTCTCGACCATAAAGTGGAATTTCTCATAATTCAAAGACAAGATCCTTCTCCACGCACCTCTCGCAGAACTAACTCAAGATGCTCTATACATTGGTTAAACGTCTTGCCATACAAGTAAAATCATCCATGAACACCTCAATGCATTGCTCAAGCAAATCGAGAAAATATACTCATCATGCATCTTTGAAATGTCCGGAGCATTGCATAAACCAAATGGCATACAACGATATGCAAATGTGCCAAACAGGCAAGTGAATGTAGTCTTATCTTGATCTTCTAATGCCACACATATTTGCATATAACCGTAGTAGCGTCGAGGAAGCGAAATACCTATTCGGCGAGTCTCTCAAGCATTTGGTCAATGAGCGGCAAGGGAAGTGGTCCTTCCGGTCACCTTGTTGAGCTTCGTAATCTATGAAAACCCTCCACTGTCTCGAGTCTCATCGCGACCAGTTCCTTGCCTTTATTCTCGACCACCTGTACGCCGGATTTCTTTGGCACGACGTGGATCGGGCTGACCCATCGTTGTCCGAGATAGGGTAAATGAGGCCCAACTCAAGGAGTTTGAGTATCTCCACCTTGACAACTTAGGATTAGCGGTTGTTGTTTGAATTCGGGAATATCTAAAATAACAAAATCGACAGGAAAAACAAAATCCCGAATTCTTACCAACACGTCTTCGGCGATACCTGGATATGTGGTGGCCGGTCGGCCATCGCCGATGAAATCTTAATCGGCTTTATCTTTCCTAAATGTAGGCGGTTGAAAGGCGTTGAATGGCATCGATTGATGCTTGCCCCAAATCGCACAAAACATTTGGAAAAGTGCACGTCAATGATCTCGCAAGACTCTAACGTGAAGCTAGCGGGATCATACGCTCGAGAGGGAGCCTTCCAAGACAGGCAACCTTGCATTCTTGGATAGGGTAATTTCTCAAATTTCCCCGGCTTCTTCTTGCTTGCAAGCGCTGTCTTTTAGAATTTCATGTATCCGGCATGTTTCGCGGTAGCAAAGAGGGCACATTTATATCGACATTTGAAAAACTCTTTGAAGCTTGAGCAAACTCCTCGTCATATTCGACTTGACAAGTCGACTCGGAAGCAGGGCGGAGGGTGTACATGCGAGGATTTGCTTAGAGGTTGCTCGCTGAGTCGACCTCGCGACCCGGCTGGGAGAGTCATGAGGAATCTATTGCGTTGGTGATCTCCGTCTTGGCGTCTTGAGCTTCTTGAGCGAGCTCATGCTGATTTCTCGCTGCATGCGCGACTTGCTCGCGGGTGGCTGGCTTGCGAGCGGAAATCGCTCATGAACAAATCTGGCGCTGCATACTGCGATGGCTCGCGATCGAGTGTGAGGCGGCGGCTCGGTCGCGAGCCACGTAGACAATTTTACGGATGGCTCGCGATCGGGCTCAAGGGTCGCGAAGCTCTTCTGAATGCTCTTGCTCTTCTTCCTCGGTAGGGCTCGGGTAGGCTCTCCTCCCTCGTACTGATATGGCGAAGCACCGATTCTTCGAGTTCACCTCCGTATTACTCGAAAATTGGCCCGTCTTTTGTAGTGCATTCACTTGTAATGGCTATTTGACCAATTTGATTTTCCAACATCTTCATCACTTCCCATAGCGTCGTCGCTGACTCCAAATGATTTATCTTTTTGCGGTGTTGCTTATGAGGAATTCGATTCGTTGCCAATTGTTGGTTGCTTACAACCAATCGCGATCATGTCTTCGAGACTTGGCTTCCTCGGCTCTTGAATCGAATTATGAACATTGAAGCCTGCTTTGAAGGTTGTTGGAAATCGAATGATTCCTCCGATTGATGTGGGCGACGTCTTCATCTCAATCTGACTCTTCAAAAGAGTGAACTTCTTCATGAGATCGTCATATTTTGAATCCTCTCAGCAAGTTTTGCTTTGAGCGATGGCGTTCTCTCCGTTGGCCATTGATAGCCGTTGGCAGCCATCTCTTCTACAATGACACCTGAAATCTCTCACGATCGGTTCAATAAGCACCTAG
Organism: Salvia rosmarinus; assembly: GCA_036937905.1. Classification (NCBI taxonomy): domain Eukaryota; kingdom Viridiplantae; phylum Streptophyta; class Magnoliopsida; order Lamiales; family Lamiaceae; genus Salvia; species Salvia rosmarinus. The sequence continues at coordinate 54,229,088 of CM072818.1, read as the reverse complement.
GCGACGATCCACCATGCTCCTTATACTGCCATGTCAGTCCACCGTAGAAGCTGTGTGATTTGTTGCTCTGGAGAACCCATGTTGTGGACATCGTCTCCAATAGACCTCTGAATCTCTCCATACCTCGAATAATGATTAAATCGTGGTTTTGTTAAAATGAGAGATTTGACGATGATCTTACGTGCTTCGCCCCGAAGTATTTCGAAGAAACTTCATGAAGTTTCCCCAAAGTGTCGATGCTTGCCACCGGTCGAACTCTTGAACCAATCTTTGCTTTGTGGCTCACAAGAAGGAAAGCTGAACATGCGCATCCGGATCTTGTTGTTCAGGCACCCGTTACTGTTTGATGGTGTCGCAAATATCGAGAAGCGCTTCGAGATGCGCATTGGTCTTCGATGACTCCTCCCCAAACTCTCTTCCTCCTGGACCATCTTGATCGGTACGCGGTTTGAGCTCGAAATTGTTTGCATCTACGCAGCGGCCCCAAACGCCTCCCTTGGGCTATTGGTGGGATGTCGGTACATGTGATTCGAGGTCTTTCCTCGGAGGCGGGGACAACGATTCCCATATTCGCCATCCGACCTTTGCATCTCATAGAAGTCAGCTAGCATCTGATGCAACTTGCTGGGAGGAATGCCCTCAGTTCACGGATTGGCTGCCATTACAGCCCGTCTCTTCTCTCGTCCTCTTCTCGCTGAGAACTTTCGATCTCGGGATCTAAAAATACTTGGGAGGTCCACGAGATCTTTATACGCATAAACCACACGAGAAAAGAGAGAATTTAGCAGCGAAAATAAATAAATATAATATAATAAAAATAACTTGAATTAATAAATCCAAATCGTCAATTATTCCTATGTGATCTTAACAATCCCGACATGCGCGCGAAAGTTGATCGCTCCTTTTCACACACATAAGTGTAAGTATAGGAGTAATGAGCATCGTATCCACGGAGATTGTATCACTAAAACATAGAAGCTAGCTCAGCGACAATTCATCATTATTCAACACGGATAAATGGTGTGAGTTTTAGGGCTTGAATTTAATCCAAAGCAAAAGGTAACCAAGCAGTAAATATAAATAACATGATAAAAACACGAAAGATAACTATGGAGAAAGAGACTAACCCTAGGGATGCACCAATCCTATCCCACAACGATGTTTATCCCACTTATTATTAACCGTTTTAATCGAGACAAGACGAAGATCACATATATAACCAACAACTTGATTCACGACAATTGCGGCGTTGATTACTAACTTTCCCTATCACGATTACGCTCTACAGAGAAAATAAGCAACTCCGAAAGGATCACTAAGAATATGCTTCCTACAGAATGTCCTATCTCGCCATTCGACTCGAGGCTCATTCGTATCATGCATTCGATAAATCACCGGTTGAGCTTTCTGCGGGGTCTCGGTGCACGCTTCGTCCTCGAGCAAGATGTAGTGTTGACAAACAAGAGGGTGATGCCCTCGAGGTCGGCTAAGGTCCAAACCGATGGTCTCTCAGACTTGCTCAAGACGGCCCTCGCCTCTTCTTCTTCTTTGAACGCCAGCTCGGAGCTTATGATCACCGGCAACGCCTCGCTGACCCGAGGTAGATATACTTCAAGTGCTTGGTGGCGTTTGAGTAGCTTGGGAGCTTGGGGCTTTTTAAGGAAGGTTGCATTCTCTCCTTGTCATGCACTAGCGGTGATTGATAGCTTGGTTGATCGTCCCCACCTTGGTCGGCTTCTACCTCAAGCACTTCAGTTGCCTCGACTTCCTCCTTGTCGAGATACTCTAAATTTTCAGTGTGTCCTTGGATGACTCTTTCGTACACGTCCTTGACCATCACTTTGGCAGAGTATCTCTCAACATCCTTCTCGGTGAGACTGACAAAGTCCACCATCTCGGTGTCAATCGGAAATTGCTCGGCCTTGTAGATGTCAAAGGTGACCGTCTTCTCAGCGAATTTGCATGTGAGCTTCCCTGTATCGCAATCGATCAACGTATGGGCCGTCTTGAGAAACGGCCTGCCTAGCAGCATGAGCTGCTTCTTAGTCCGGGTACTGCCCATATTTAGAACGTAGAAATCGGCTGGGAAAATAAGGTCTTGCACCTTGACGAGCATATCCTCAACGATCCCTTCGGGATAGACACTTGACTTGTCTGCCAGTTGAATCTCAACGCAAGATGGTCGGAGTGGTCCGAGTTTCAACTCTTGGTAGATAGATAGGGGCATCACGTTGATTGATGCCCCGAGATCGAGCATAGCTTGGTCTATCCTCGTTGTCCCGATCACACAAGGTATATAGAACATTCCGGGATCGGTACACTTGATTGGGAGGTCTCGCTTGAGCACGGCTGAGACGTTCTCCCCCATTTGGAACTTAGTATTGTCCGTGTACTTGACTGTCTTGGTACACAGTTCTTTGAGGAACTTGGCGCACCTCGGCATCGAGGTCAAAGCAAATGATCAAAGGTATGTTGATCTCACCTTTTAAAGATCTTGATCATTTCGCTCATCTCTTGACTTCTTTGTTCCTTGCTAACCTCCCTAGGAAGGGAGGTCTGATCTTGATCTCCGTCTTGTCTGCTACCTTGGGCAAGGGAGCCTTCACCTCGGGTTCGGGTTCCTTGACCAAGTCCTCGACTTCCTCGGTTATGTCTTCTGTCTCGACCGCCTTGTTGGGCCCCTCCCCGCTCGGCAATTTCTTTCCTCCTCAAGTTGATTGCGTTGGCGTGCATTGGGTTGGATTTACACTTGAGCAGGAGTGTCCCTTGTTTTGGTTGAGCTTTGATATCTCTTGCGCCAAGGTGTTGGTGGGTAAGCACCGATTAGGACTCCCTCGTCTCTGCTTTTGAACTTGTCGAGGTCTCGCACTATCCTTCCTTGGGTAGCTCCTTGATTGTGCACTATCTCGGCTAAAGATGGCCGAGCTTGAGGTGGATTGCGCCGGAGGTGCTTGATAGTGTGCCTCCGCACTCAAGTTCTCATGATTTTCCACGGTGGATTGTACGGTCAAAGCGGGCTTCGACCTTGAGCGCTTCCTCCACCACCGTTGTCGACATACCCAAAAGCATTCACTTCTTCTTCTTCACCACTTGTAGACACTTGTCCGTGTTGTGGTGGTGGCAAAGCAAAGTCGACACGCTTTGATATTCTTCGCCATAGAGGGCCTCATCAAGTCCATCATTTGTTTCATCATGGCCTTCATATCTTTCATGCCGGATCCGTGCGAGTGGTAGCTTCTTGGTCGGGCATCGCTCGACCATTGCGCTGGCATCATCCGAGACTCTTCACTAAGTCTCGCGAGTAGTTTGAATGCCTCACCGGGTTGCTTGTTGAGTATGGAACCTCCGCATGCAGCACTCACGAGCTGCATCCGACTCGCCTCAAGCCATTCACATAATATCGATCGATCTTGATCGAGATTTGATGATTGGGACACTTTGCCAAGATGGATTTGAAACGACACCAATAGTCGACACCGCCTCGCCATTCCCCATCCGAGGGAACTCATCCTTTTCCTCATGCTTTGTATCATTGAGACGGGATAGTATCTCAAGAAATTTCTGTTGGAGCCCTACCCAAGTAGTGACACTACCCGTAGGCAAAGTGTCTGACCACTCGAGAACCGTCATGAGAGTGAATGGAAAGGATATGAGTCTGATGTACTCTTTCTCGACTTCGTCTCGACACCTTATTGTGCTACACACCATTTCAAGTCCCGGAGATGACGCCTGGGGTCTCTCCCAGAATATCGCATAAGCTTGGCAAGATCTGCATAAAAGAGTGCCTCAGCTCCCAGTTGTCCTCGATCTCGGGCAAGGTGATGCCCAAGGGGCAGAGACTGTTGTTGTTCGGGAACATCATCTCCCGAAGTGTCTGCTCTCCTGGAGGTGGTGGGTTTTGTGGATTCCTCTCATCCATGTTGTCTTGCCTTGGCACGTGCCTCCTCAAGACGGGGCGTTTCTCCTCAGCTTGCCTCTTCTTCTCCGAATGGTTCTCTCAATCTCTGGGTCAAATAGGAGCTCTCCGTCCTCGCCTGCAAGATTAGGTCGGAGCATGCAAAAACCAAACAAAAAATAAAAAAGTGAATAACAACACTAGAATAGCACAGCTCCCCGGCAACGGCGCCAATCTGACGACGCTCGGTTTACCCGTCGTTAGAGGTACCAAGACTCGTCAAGATACATTTATAATCTCCTCCAACTTGAACATATAGTTCCGCACATGGAAAGTTAAGGGGTCGAACCCAAGAGAGCTGGTTGTGTTGTTACTCGAGTTGTCACAGTTTGAGTAGGAGGTTGCCCAGAGGGCAAGGTGTCAGTCAGGCTGACGATCTCAGTAGAGATGTACTGAGAGATAGATCTTGAGCATAATGTAAAACTAAAACTTAAACACAAGGTAAAGAGATTAAATAACAAGGTTGGGCAAGTGGTTACGCACGTTGAGATACTGGTCAAGACGTCGGTCATAGGTTCAAGGATTTTCACCATGAGTGTATGTCGTGGTTAAAGGTACAGGGTAGACGCCCTTTAGGTTGTCACGCACACTGTGCCCCCCACCCCAACTTGTCCGTAGATTTTAGGACTAAGTACACCCAATAGCTTTACTCACTAGTTCTTCCGCCCCAATAGCTTTACCAACTAGCCACTAGCCGGTCCAAGGAGTGGCTCGCAGCCTTTTGCCCAAGGCCGACGGCTACAATCACCCACCCAACGCACTTCCCGGGACAAAGAGACACTTGATGTCTTACTCGGCTATTGCTTGTAGCTACCCTCCCCAAGGCTATCGGCCGAGTTAACGCTCAAGGAAAGGAATAACATGGGTATAAAGGCCTAGAGCTTCGGGAACACCCACTCAAGGTTCTAAGGACATTTAGACCTCACGACTTGTATGACCTTGACTCAACGTGCTTCACCCCGAGCCCAACCAAACCGACTACTCACACATAATCAACATAAACATAAAAGCAATAAACAAGAATATAATCGAAACCATACTTGAATATAAAATCAAACGAATCAAAGCATTCTCTCGCCAAGCTTGTTGCTCAGCGAGATCATAAATACATAATGTAAATTGCTTGCCCGTAGGACTTGTTTCTTCCTCACCAATCGCTCATGAAATGCAAGAGAAATAAAAGAGAGAAGTTGAGAGAGAATTCTGGATGATGCTCTCCACTCCACCGAATGTGTGTCTCTCTAATTTGAATATTGTGTTCTGGAGTTGTTATGTTGGGAGCCTAAGTATAGTTCCCCTTTGGCTTGGTCAGTGCGCGCATCTCGAGGCAACAGGTGGTGAGGTCAGCAGCTTGGCTCGGGCTCTGGACCCAGACAAGAGCTCCTCTGGCTTCAGTCTGGCAGATTTGTCTCATCTCGGCAGCTGCAGGTTGACCTTTCCCTTTTCGGCAAAAATCAAGCAGGCGGCAGAGAGAGCCTTGCCCAGAATCTTTCCTTTTGCGCGCAAGTCTGCCAGAGATCTTGTCTGCCGCTCCCAGCTGCATCCTGACTTGCTCCTCTATCCCCTGCATCACTCCTCGTCCTTTTCACCTCTCTTCCTCGTCTCGATTATCTCCTTTGCTTCACGTCAGCTCGTTGATCAGGCTCAGCTCCCATGCGGTACAGTATCTTGGCAAAATATCAGAGTGCCTTGCCAAGATAGTCTTCGAGATTTTTACCTCTCTCATGGAAGGTGGTCTAATCTTGCCCAAAGTCCACCCCAACCTGCAACATCCCAAGCGTGTCCTCCCAGACACAAACACACGCAAAGAACACACACAAAATGTACTCTTTCTAGGGCAAGGACTAACCCAAAAAGAGCACGAAAATGGGCTCGTCATGGTGGCACTTGCCTTGGCCTCAACCCATTTCGAAACATAGTCCACTGCAAGCAGGATGTACGAGTCGCCCCTTGAGCTTGGCAATGGTCCCATAAAGTCCATCCCCCATACATCAAAGATTTCGACAGGGAGGATAGGTATCATGGGCATCTCATTTCTCCTTGTGATATTTCCTTCCTGTTGACACTCCTTACATTGCTTACATAGCTCATAAGCATCCTTGAATATCGTGGGCCAGAAGAATCCGCTGTCTAACACATTCCTCGTTGTTCTCTTGTGCCCAAAGTGACCTCCACATTCTTTGGAGTGGCAGTGATTCAGAATATCTTTGATCTCAGTTTCGGGCACGCACCGTCGTAGGACTTGGTCGGCACACTTTCTCCATAAGTAAGTATCATCCCATATGTAAGTGCGACAGTCTGCCTTGATCTTGTTTCTTTGATATGTAGTGAGCCCAACAGGGAGTTCTCCAGTGGTTTTGTAATTCACCAAGTCTGCATACCATGGCTCGAACTCCGTCGTGCCCTGAATGAAGTATAGATGTTCTTCAGGGAAGGTCTCCGCAATGGGCACAGGGTCTTCCCCTTTCAATATCCTACTCAAGTGGTCGGCCACAAAGTTTTGTGCTCCACTTTTGTCTTTGATTTCTACATCGAACTCTTGGAGAAGCAAGATCCATCTGATTAGTCGTGGCTTTGACTCCTTCTTGGCCATCAGATATCTCAGGACAGTGTGATCGGTGTAGACGATTGTCTTGGCCCCGATTAGGTATGATCGAAATTTTTCAAAGGCAAAGACGACCGCCAAGAGCTCTTTCTCGATTGTGCTGTAGTTGCATTGGGCGGCATTGAGAGTTCTCGAGGCATAGTATATAGCATGACTTTCCTTTCCTCTTCGTTGTCCCAAGACGGCTCCCACAGCATACACGCTTGCATCACACATAACTTCAAACGGCATGCCTCAATCAGGGGGCTGGATGATCGGTGCTGAGATTAAGTTGTTCTTCAGAGTATCAAAATCCATCTTACACTCTTCATTGAATTCCCATGGTACATCATTCTGGAGTAGTCGTGTCATGGGCTGGGCGATCTTCGCAAAGTCCTTCACAAATCTTCAGAGAATCCACGTGCCTGAGAAACCTCGCACTTGCTTTACTGAAGCTGGATAGGGCAATTTGACGATGATCTCTATTTTAGCTCTATCTACTTCTATCCCTCTTTCAGATACTACGTGCCCAAGAACAATCCCTTCTTGTACCATGAAATGACATTTCTCATAATTGAGGATCAAATTCTTTTCGACACATCTCTGTAGGACTACCTCCAAATTCGTCAAGCACTCATCGAATGATTCCCCATAGACGGTAAAGTCGTCCATAAAGACCTCGATGCATTTCTCCAATAGGTCCGAGAAGATGCTCATCATACATCGTTGAAATGTCCCTGGGGCATTACATGTCGAAAGGTATTTTTCTGAGGCAAATGTCCCGAATGGGCATGTGAAAGTGGTTTTATCCTGATCACCTTGGGCAACCCAGATCTGCATGTAGCCCGAGTATCCGTCTAAAAAACAAAAGAATTTGTTTCCAGCTAACCTTTCCAGCATCTCGTCAATGAAAGGTAATGGGAAGTGATCTTTTCGGGTTACCGTGTTGAGCTTTCGATAGTCAATACACATTCTCCAACCTGTTTGGAGTCTCGCTGGGATCGCCTCCTTCTCGCTTTTCACTACCGAATGCCCGACTTGGGCACGACGGTAATCGGGTGACCCATTTATCGTCGACGGGATATATGATGCCTAAGTCGAGAAGCTTCAAGATCTCCTTCATGACTACCTCCTTCATAACTGGGTTTAACTTCCTTTATTGATCGCGTACCGGTTTGGCTTCTTCTTCCATTAAAATATTGTGAACGATATGGATGGGCTGATGCCCTTGATGTCGGCCAATGTCCATCCAATAGCTTCCTCAGATTGCCTAACAACATTCTTCACGACTTCCTCTTGATTCGGACTAAGTTTAGCATTGATGATCATGGGCAAGGTGTCGTCCTTCCCTAGAAATATATACTTCAAGTGGTGAGAAAGAGTCTTTAGCTCGAGTTTGGGAGCTCTCATAAGGGATGGAACGAGTTTTTCTTCTTCCTTCAGCTTGGGCATGTTCTCGGTATATTGACCACTGAGTCCCCTGCTCGCTCCGCAAATAAAGCAGGGCCTCCCGACATTGTCCGTAAGCTGTTTCTCCGTGAGTGTCTTCCTCCTTAAGTCCACTTTGAATGGCTGCATCCAGGGGGTCTTGCAAACCTATCTCGGGCAGGATGTCTCCCACCATAGGTTCAATGTGATCGATGAATTCCACAACTTCAATATCAATCGGATGCTCCATGGCCTTGAAGATGTCAAGGTCACCGCCTCACCGTCAATTCACGGGATAACTTGCCGTGTCGCAATCAATCTCGGTTCGCCGTCTTCATGAATGGTCGACCCAATAACATAACCGAGGATTTGTTACCCATCGCGCCGATATCCGTAACGTAGAAGTCCGCCGGAAATATGAGTTCCTCCACTTGACCAATACGCCTTGATGATTCCTTCCGGATAGACGCAGACCGTCTCGCTAATTGTATAACTACTGTGTTGGCTTTAGGGTTCCCACTTTTAATTGTTAAACATTGACAAGGGCATGACATTTATAGATGCCCCAAATCCAAGATGACCCTTTCGATCCTCAGATTGCTTATTACGCAGGGAATGAAAACATCCTCGATCTCCACACTTCTCGGGCAATTTCACCGCAGATCATGGATACATTTTCTCCCACTTGGAATTTTGCATCATCTTTGTATTTCACCTTTCTGCACAATTCTTTCATGAACTTTGCCCACTTCGCATCGTGCCCGTGAAGCAAATGATGAGCGGTATATTAATTTCCACCTTCTCAAATACGCGATACATCTCACTCATTTTTTCCTCTCTGCGGTTCTCGCCAATCTGCCTCGAAAGGAAGTAAAACCTTAGGATTAGGTTTGACGAGGTCGGCTCAATGATCACATCTTCTTTTCCATTTTTCCTTGGGTGGTTCCACGTGATCATCTTCGTCTCGATCAATGTGATCCGTGAGATCTTCTACTTGTGTATGACCGCATCGTCCTTAGGTATGAAAACTTTTTCTCGCGCTTCTTCCCCGCTTCTCAAGGCGCTGTTCGGTTGGGCTAGCTCGTTTACCTCTACTTGTGGAGGTAAATTTCCTTGCTTCTTCTCAAGACGCGTTATGGCGGCCGTCAATTGGGAAACTTGGTTCCCAAGGCTCTGGAGGGCTCCCCTTGTCTCGACCTTGAATTTCTCGTTCTCTTGTTAAGCCTTCACATTCTCTCGTGCCATAGTATGCACAAGTTCGGCCAACGATGGCCCACCGCTTTGGTCACGCTGATTATTCCTGTACTGCTGTTGTTGTTGTCCTGCCCCTGGCTGGTTGTTAGACCACCTAAAATTTTCATGGTTCCTCCATCCTGGTTTGTAGGTCTGGGAGTTTGGATCATATCTCCTCTGCTCGTATTGCCCATTACCATTTTGACCCACTGCATTGACTTCTTCTTCTTCAAACAGTGTGGGACATTGATCCGTGTGATGTGTCACGGCAGCGCAGATTTGGCAAACTTTAGCTTTCTTTTGCCCTGGCCCTGTGTTGGTTATGAACTTGTCGAATAGGTTACAAAGTTTATCCAGCTTGGTCTCCACGGTTGAAGAAGTAGCGACGGCTTGCCTCGGAACTTCTCCTCCTTCGTCTCTGTTTTCTTCGGCCATCTCGCCCAAGAGTCTAAATGCCTCACTGGGAACTTTGTTCATTATCGATCCTCCACAAGCTGCATTCACCCAAATTTTCTCAGTTGCCCTTAACCCGGCCATGAAATATTGGATTAGATCATGGTCTGGAATTTGATGTTGAGGGAATTTCACTGCAAATGCTTAAACCTTCCCCAGTAATCATAAAAGGTTTCCCCCGTGCCCATTTTGATCATGCTTATCCTTTTCCTCATGTTCTGAATGCGGGCGGCAGGGAAGTACTTCTCGAGGAACTTCTGGTGCAGTTGTGCCCAAGTGGTCACACTTCCTGTGGGCAAGGTGTAGAGCCATTCTCTTGCTCCATCATGCAGAGAAGGGAATGATACTAATCTCACATACTCTCAAGGTTTTCATTGGCGCGGATAGTTCCACACGCCATCTCGAAGTCTTGTAATGCCTTTGTGGATCCTCCGGGCATGTCATCAATCGTGAGGATCGGATGAAGGAATGCTTCATCTCCGGTGGCCATTGATCGCGGGCAAAGTGATGCCCGTTGGCCTCGGGTTCGTTGTTGGGAACACCATTTCCCTCAATGTTCGCTCTACTTGCGGTTGTTCACCCATCGTATTGCCCTCGGGTTTTCTTCGGATTAGCCGCCTTGCGACTTGTCGTGCACTCCGCATCGCCGCTCTCCTCCGCCTGCGTGCTTTTCGATCTCGTGATCGTATAAAAGTTCTCTGCTCTCCCGCAAGGTTAGGTCGAGTATACAATAAAGAAAGCAATATAATCACAAGAAATAGAGATTACTACTGGAATGCGCAACTCCCCGGCAACGGCGCCAATTTTGACACGCTGTCGTTTAGCGTTCAAAATAAATTTATAACCTATTGCCCATCACAGGCGTAGCCAGCGATAAGTATAAGGTCGATCCCACGAGGAGTTGGTGTAGCAATCTCTGATGTCACGACGTCACTTAAAAGGAATGAGAGTAGTGTAATTATCTTGATCACTATAGGTATGGCTAAAGTAACCTGAAACAAACTCAAAGGGAATATCAAATAATAAGACGAGTCTGGCTTGGGCAACAACTTCGTGAAGACGATTAACACTCGGTCATAGGTGCAAAAGTTTTCACTACATGACATGCATCAACCGGTTATAAGAGACATACGTCGTGACCCCGTTGTCAAGCGTCACGCCCACGACGCACCCCTCCAAATCTATCATTTCTGTGTAAAGAAGTGCAAGTGACACCCTATGCAAACTATCTAACCTGTAATGCCCACGCACGAGGACACCTCAAGCACTGCAAGCCTACAGCAAAATAAGTTATGATCTAGATGGACCCGGTATTGACAAAGGCAATGCTAGGACTACTCCAACTCGCCCACACCAACAGATTATTTGGGGTGCGGGACACCGACACCTTAATCCAATTATTACTTGTAACCCTCCCTTACCCACTATGTTATTTGCAACTAACACACCGAGTTTGGTTAAGTTATATATTGCTCAGGACCTAGTGCTTCGGGAACACACGCATGCAGATCGTAATGCCCTACTTAGACCTCTCGAGTTATATTAATCATGCTTCACTTAGTTATGCCCAAACCAGAATAAAGACTTAGCCAGATATAAAATAAACAAACATGCAATAGTTAATTGAAACCATTATGAAACGGAAACAAATTACTATTACTTGAATGGAATAAACGGCGAGCCCAAAGTGCTGCCGCAAAACATACGAAAAGCGAATATAAAAGTGTTTGCCCCGAAGGGACTTAATGTATGTGGTGGTGTGGTTCGTGAGAAGGAACGAGAAAATGCAGCGAATGATGATGACAATAATAATGATATTCGTAAGATACGCACAAGTCGCGTATTCATCCTATATTTATAGGCCTAGAGAGATCGGCGATGGTTATGGCCCATGGGCTGGATAATCCCTTAGGGTTTCCTTGTTGATCAGCGTTGTTTCCTTGCCCAGACGGATTTGAGGTGATCTCCTCCGGATTTTAAGGGATTTGGACTTAGCACGTCTTCTTTCCGGATTTAGCGAGATTCACCCCGATCCCGCCAGATCTTGCCCATCGCCTTCTCTCTCCTTCTCTGCCTTCCTTCTTCATTCTTCCTTTGGTTCGGTTTCTGCTTGCCTTCTTCACTTGCGTTTGCCCTGACTGTGAGCCAAGCTCCTTGTGCCCTCGGGGTGCAATCGTATCTCTGTTCGTCCACCAAGCAAGTTTCCACTCCGTATTGCCCATTTCTGCCCTGCTCTGCCCCTGCAGACCAGTGTGTCCTCCCAGACACAAAACACAATAAGAAAGACACAAAAGACTCGATCTAGACCTAGACAAGACACATAAAAAGAGCACAAAACTTGGGCTCGTCAGTCACCACAGTACTCGTCATTCCTGAGGTCATCTGAGGTATGTCCGATTGCCCATATTTCAGCTCTTGTCCCTATTGAAAATCAAAAATCAGAATTAGATCAAAGATGTCAAATATATTAAATACGTATTATGATGTCAAATGTTTACCTGTCTAATAGTAGTAAACAAGTCATAAATCTCTGAGGCATAAATGGTCGGCTACTCGGGTACAGAACTACGAGGTGGGTACTGATGAGTATCAAGTAAGGCCCTGCTTCCAAACTCGTGCATAGAATGTCAAGCTGGAATCTGAGATGACTCACTATAAATTCCAGATGGCTCACCACGAAGCACGCCCAAGTCATCGCCGCCCGTTGGTCCCCCCGAGGTACATCAATAGAATGTCGAGCCTCCGTATGAGGAGTGTGGTGAGGGTCGGGCGAATATGACTGCGAGCGGCGTGAACTGGAACAACGAAAGACGTCCAATATATCATCAAACCACCTCTTCACCTTCGTCGTGAGACGATCTTCCATAGCCTCCATATGCTTTCTCGATAGTGCATCCACCATCTCTACTACTCTGTCACAAGTCCTCTAAGCCAGATTATCTAAAAATTATCGATCTCGTTGTCGTAAATAGTGATCACCGCTGCTCGATGATGAAGAAGTGGGATGCTGAACATGCTTTCCCGTATCTCGACGATGGGCCTCTGATGACTGATGTGGCTCGAGGGCGCCCATGGGGCTCAAATATTAGGATCCCGAAGCATCGTGGACCTCCTCCCCGAACTCGACGTCTACGTCGAGGCTCATCCACTGGATGAGACACCATCGGTTCAGCACAACGAGAAGCGAACTATCGTCCCTCCCTCAAAGCATTTGACGGTGTTAGAAAATGCACATCGAGTGGAGAAGGGTATGAGACAGACGCCCAGTAAATGGTGTTAAGCTCCAATTCATCAGACACGATCGTAGTGGGATGATAATCGACCTACAACAAATTAAAAGATATTATTTAATATTATAATAAATACAATACCTCATACATAATTTAAAATTCTAATAAAATTCAGTAACTCTTGCTCAAACAAAGGTTGTACAACTGCCGGTGAGGACCTACTCTTGAACTTCCACCTCAAGAATCTTGGATCTGTTGTGGGGTTGACGTACTTCCCAACTATACTTCCAAAGTCTGGTATGATCTCGAGTGACCAAACGTATAATGCCCAGACTGGTTCGTAAAAGTGCTACTGAGCATTTGGTTGACAATATGTCGTATAGTGTCTCAAGATCCGGTAAGTGTATGCCCCCACGGAAATCGGCAAAACGCATTCAGAGCATCAACCAATGCCCAAACCCAATCAGCTATGATATTGCCCGTCTCGTACCCAAATACAAATCCATAAAGGATAATAACGTGGGCCACACGTAAATGTAAACTACCATCTATATCATTAACACTACCACTACAAAATCTATCTAATAGATTACCTAATGTTATCTGTATGTCCTGACAAAAACTCCTATATACCTCAACGTTGCACAAGTCGTGGTGTAATGTGGGGTCAAATGATGATGTCCCAAATTGCAGACCGATGACTAGAGCATAATCCATAATGGAAAAACATATATTTATTCTATTGATGAAAAACCACATTTCCGGTTGAGTTGGTTCTATTTGACGGGAGACTATATGGTGTAAAGATAAATTAGACTTAGGCTCGGGACTCCAATCTATGATATGACCAAAGCACCCTCCCATAAATATATTGAGCAACTCTTGGCCGCCCTTCTCTAGCAACACATTCTTAATATGCTTAAAATATTTTGTCCTATAATATGTCTTCACATCCGCCATAATATTTATCGTAGTAGGCCTCAAGAAAAGAGGACCGACCTACAATTATATCAATGCCATATATTACACAACGTATAACAAACCAACAAACTACTACAATAATTATTACATATTCACTATAACATAATTGAGAAGCATAATGAAAAATATTTAATTGTTTATAAACATCTAGAGATAAATTATTTATTTTATTTTGTCTTTTCTATTGGATTTCACTCAATCAATTTATACTTATCATATGGATATTTCATTATACTATGTATACAAGAAATTATAGAAGATATCTATATTTGTAGCCAACAGGTATAAAGATGTATTTTTAGTAATGAGGTTATACAAGTTTAGCTGTTATTGAATATAGTTGCAAACATATTTAATTTTTATTTTTTTCCTATATTTTTTATATATCAAGAAACTATATTTATTATGTTTAGTGTAGTCAATGTTAGGGGTTTAATAATATCGAATTGGTGGTTATAATACAAACTACATATAGATTTTAGTCAATTAAAATTCTATATTTATAATATATGATATATGACGTTCGGATTGATTAAATCATAGTTGATTAATCAACTTATGATGTGATAAACTTTAATATAGTATTTAATATAATTTATCTCTCAATATTATTTTGTGTATTGGTAATTAGCTTACGGATTAACTCTATAAATATAAAAATTTCTACAATTATTTATATTCTGCATCACATAGGTATAACACTAGTATAATATAAATTCTCTATCCGACAATTGATTTTTAGTTTATATTAATATTATTTACTAACACTGTTGATTTTTAGTTTATATTAATATTTTTTTACTATTATTTTAAAAGATCAAAATTGTTATATAATGAGATTATTAAATTTATAAATTAACAAAAATTGAGCTTGATTTATTGTTTTATTAATAACTTCGAAGTTAAAGCGGAGATGAGATAAACAAGCTTTGAATTTAATTACATAATATATAAATTTATCAGTACCTTTTATTAAAATCACATTACTCATATCCAATCACATTATCCAAAATATTTAATTAAATCGAAAACATATACGCCATAAACATATCAAAAATCACATTATCCAAATATCCACCAAAATATATTTAATTAAATCGAAAACATACATACCATAAACGACATAAACATATCCAAAATATTAAATTACTCATATCCAATCACATTATCCAAAATATTTAATTAAATCGAAAGCATACACGCCATAAACATATCAAAAATCACATTATCCAAATATCCACCAAAATATATTTAATTAAATCGAAAATATACATACCATAAACGGCATAAACATATCCAAAAATATTAAATTACTCATATCCAATCACATTATCCAAAATATTTAATTAAATCGAAAGCATACACGCCATAAACATATCAAAAATCACATTATCCAAATATCCACCAAAATATATTTAATTAAATCGAAAATATACATACCATAAACGCCATAAACATATCCAAAATATTAAATTATTCATATCAAATCACATTATCCAATCACATTTAGCAATATTTATTCATATTTATCCAAAGGGTATTGATAAATTTACATACTATGTATGTACATATTGAGGTTTTTTTGTCATTTTTCATTAATTTCGAAATTATAGTAATTAATTCTTTTAATTGAATCTATAATTTACATATTTGACCTATGCTAATTTAAGAATAAATATATTCAAATCCCTTAATTTTTGGAAACATAATATCCTGATTTTATTTCCAATATTAGTTACAATTATTTCACGCAAATTATAAAATTTTGAAATGATTAATATAATCTTACAAAAATAATGCAACTAGTCAAAAATCGCATAATTATATTTATTCAAAATAATATGCCCGAAAACATACCGGTAAGTCCGACATATTGTCACTCCTTCCTTCGAATCAGCAAAATATCATTTTGCCATAATTATTAGAAAATTCAATTAATACCTAATTATTAGAAAATTCAAATAAAACATAAAATTTACATGTATATAAACTGGAAAACAGAAGCCTTTTCCTCTCTCCGGTCGAGAAAGGCTTCTCTCCGGCCGGAGAGAAGCCTTTCTCGACTGGAGACAACGTTTGTCGACCGGAGAGAGGAAAAGGCTTCTGTTTTCCAGTTTATATACATGTAACTCTTGTTTTCGGTCAACTAAGGCTTCTCTCCGGTCGAGGAAGCCTTCTCTCCAGTCGACCGGAGAGAAGCCTTAGTCGATCGGAAACAACAAGTAACATGTATATATTGAAAAAATTACCTCCGAGAACTGAATATTCAGGCTCGACTATTAATTCCGGGTTGTTCTTCACGGGAATGGGAATGGAAATTCTGCAATATCTCTCTTCTTATCTTTCGAAATTTTTGAAAAATCAGAAGGAGAACCAAACTTGTATAAAGAAAGAAGTGAGAGAGGGAGCCAAACCCAGTCAAAAAGAAATATGCAAAAATCGAGTTTGCACAGACTTTAACAAATAAAAGAATCGATTCTCCATTCACAAAAGAATATATTAATTTAATGAAGTGGGTATAAGGTGTAGTAAATTTTGAAAATGGATATGAGTGGTATATAATTTCACAAATATGGGTATATAAGTTTGGCTCCCAATTCTTATTATATCAAAAGTAATCTTATACTAGCTCATGACTTGTTTGGGAAAATCTTGCCTATTTCTTCAGGAGATACAATTTTCAAATTTTTTTTTTTTTTGGTATCATGGGGAACCCGCACCGCTACCTTAGGTGCAAGACCTGGGTAAATCCCACGGTCTGTGCAATAGCCCGCAAACCACACAGATGTAAACCACACTTTGAAAACCAGTGCGTGATGTGCTCAAACCCATAGAGGCGTTTGGTGGGTTCGAACTCATGACCTCTACCACGTGAACCCACCTTAACCATTGGGCTATTTTCAAATTTCTGCTATTATGTAATATGGGGTGCTTTGTGGACAGGGCTAAGATATTAAGAACATGAATCTCTATGGCCTCATGGTCCTATGGATATTAAAAATGGCTGTGATTGTCAACACATTCTAAAATTTCTCATGCCTTATCTCCTCTCCAACGATGCTTGGATAAGGCAAATCGCTTTTGAAGGTTCTGAAAGGTCTTAACTGTTTTCATCTAAGTGTGTTCATTAATCCTGAAATAATGTTATGATAATGGTGTCATTCATAGCATGAAATGTAATATGATTGTATCTTTAAATCAAACTTAGCCATGCATTCTCGATCTTTATGCCATTGATTTTGTAGCTCCTTGAAATAGGATAAGTTTGTTGATAAAGAATGCCGATTGTTTCAGTTGTCTCAGTAATAGAGAGAAAATTGGATATGGAGATGATGCTACTTGTTGTTAAGCTGAGGGCGCTGTTGACACGCGCATCTACTGTTTCTTACCCAAGGGGCTCTCCTCCATTTACCTGATATTTAGGTAAATACTTCAAATTCTGGTGGATGGCTTTGGTTTATGTGGTGTCCAAAGATTACTACCTGATTATGGTTATAGTGTTATCTCAGCACGGTGTGTACGTCGTAATTGTAAAATTAAATCTCAGGTTTGGCGCCACATGAAAAGAAGCCAAAGGAAAAAAAGTGAGAAGGACATCTCATTCCAAATCAAGTATCCAAAAATTATCAGGAATTGGAATCTGTTTGCTGGTGCGGCGTCACTGGTCAACTCATTAAAGGTGTGACAACCTTTCTTTTCCACCTTTTCTTAGTCTTTCATCTTTGGTAATTACATAAATTATTAATATCGAATCATATAGAAATTTGGTATTTGAGTTAAACTCTTCTTCTTAATCAAATTCCAGTGAATAGTGAAATACAGTTACGTTGATTTCGGTCAAAAGAAGCTTATTTGTTGCGTCAATTTGCTGGCCATTCCGTACGTTGGAATTCGATAGATTGGTTTTAGTGCTGTTTTATTCTACTATACTATTCCTCCCATTTGGAACTATGTGGGTAGTGATATTTACCAACTGGAGAATACAGCCATTTGGGGCATGTTCGGATGACAAGATGAGGCGCGATACATTATACATAGTACCTGATTCATCCAAGATGGCTAATCTCATCATTATGACAACGACAATATTCATCTTGAGCTTAGAATACCATTTTGTCTTCTACTTTTTGGTAAATCCAAGGACCATCTTCTCTGGTCTCTTCTCTCTATCTCTGTATCTGGGCATGCAAGATTGTGAATTTGAGATAAGAAGAACAAGATGAATCAAGTAACATTCAGCTCTGATCCAACCAACTCCACAAAATTGGAAGAAATCAAATCAAACTCCCAAACCCAATCCCTAATCCACCAGAAACACCAAAATCCAAACCTCCACCGCACCTGAAACAATCCCCAATCATCCCTGAAGTCGCAAGGCTTCGCGTCCGATCCCTCCTCAGATTCCGTTGCGTCTCGCAATCATGGCGTCTCCTCATCTCCAACCGCCACTTCAACGACGCCCATCTCCAGATCTCGTCGAAAAAATCGAACTCTTCCACCAAAAGAGCGATCGCTACCGTGTTCACTACTACAAATATCACTTTTCTCTACACCTTATAGACTAAGCTTTTTCGTAAAAAACGTAGTCTATAGGTATAGACTACGTTTTTTTATCAAAAGCGTAGTCTATGTGCGAATTTTTTTGAAATATAGACTACGGTATACTTAAATGCGTAGTCTATATGAACTATTAACTACGCTTAAAAAGCGTAGTCTATGTGCGTATTTTTAAAAAAAAAGCGTAGTCTATGCGCATAAATTTAAAAAAAAAAAAAAATCAATCCTCAACAATCGAACTCACGAGTTAGTAAGAAATAGCTTAGCCATTCTCATCCTTCACTCCCCACCATGTATTCCCTATTTCATATCTCATCAAGCAAAGAACACACTCGTAGTCTTCACCTACATCAAACCGTGTTTCGATTCCGCTTACATACACCATACATACATATATTTAACTGATTAATTAGGGCTAAGAAGATGGAGAGGAAGCAGGGCAGGGGTTCTTCTAGGCATTAGAGGACGTGGTGCGGCCTATCTCCGGCGAGGTCTCGGGGAAGAGTCCCGCCGAGCAGTCACCCATGTCGGGCCTCGCCGGCGGAAATCCGCACGAGCAACTCCGACCTTGATTGCGAGATCGGGCAGCCTCGAGGCCGATGGGGAGACGCCACGCCGCTAATGGAGGTCCGGATCCGGACGGTGTCGAATCGGCGAGTCCAAGCGGCTCGGCTCGGGGCTAGGGGCAGTGGTACGCTGGCCAGCTCACTCGAACCCGTCCGTAGCCGTTAGTGAGAGCGGAGGCGGAGGCAGGAGGTCTCGATTTGCGGCTGCTGCCGGAGTAATGGGCGCGTCGCTTGACCGGTCCACGCCCGCACCACGCAGCCTTTGCCCATCTCAAGATCAAAGATACTCCCATTGACGTATTCTCCATCATCAGTTTCTCGAATATTATGATTCATGCTTCTTTAGTTGCGGAAGAATTGGTATAAAGTTGAGATTTAGTTTGAAATTTTAGTATTATGCTCAATTTTGTGAGGAAGAAATGGGGAATAGTTGTGTCTTACTAGGATTTTGACAATGTGGAAGAAATGGGGAATAGTCGTTAATTCGAGAAAATGGCTGCTGCTACTCTCAATGCCGCCGATGCCGAGAAGATCAACAAGCTCAAATCTGACTGTACCTCTCTCAATCAGATCAGGTTCCTCACTCCCTCCTCTCTCGGTTGAGGCATTTTGCTATTTGATTTCTGTAAATCTTACTGGTGACTCGCGTTATTTGATATTGATTTCTTATTTTTGGTGAAGTGAAAACGAGAAATCTGGATTCATCAATCTGGTAGCTCGCTATCTCAGGTACGGTGCCTTCCTGGATTATGCACTACCTTTTTTCATGATTTTTCTTCTTCTTTTTGAAATGCTGCGTAATGCGAAATGAGGAAGTAGTTTCTTCGAATTTCTTCTATTCATGCGGAATTGGTTTGAGTCGCCAACTTGAGCACCAGATCTCATGTTTTAGCGATTCCAAGACGTGGCCTCTTAATATGTAGTATATAATTAGGTTTGCATAATGTTTGGTATCTGGAAACTATAGTACTTCGAATCATATTGTAGGTATTTTCGTCTGTATTCTTCGTGGAAAGGTTTCATCAATTTCCATGACGCGAGCTTTATTATGCAAATCCAACTGCACTATAATTGAATTATGTTCTCTGTGAAGCTAATTTGTTCTGGCCTTTTGTTTTTGTTAATGGATTTTGAAGTGGCGAAGCTCAACATGTTGATTGGAGTAAGATCCAGACACCAACTGATAAGGTGGTGGTGCCTTATGATACCTTAGCCCCTGTGCCTGAAGGTGTTTGCAAGTTTTAATATTTATTACATTATTTTACCAATCCTAGGTTCAATACGATGATTTTAGTATGGATAAACCAAGCTGGGTGTTGATTGCCTGGTTTGAGGCTAGTGGCAAAGTACTTTTAACTTTTTCTCTAGTGTAATTAGTTTGGTTTGTTATTGCAGATGCTGCTGAAACCAAGAAACTTCTGGAAAAACTTGTTGTTTTAAAGCTCAATGGAGGATTGGGAACTACAATGGGGTGCACTGGTCCAAAGTATGAGTTTACTGTGTTACATTTTCAGTTAATCAATTTGTGTGGCATTACATAGTGATCTGTCATTACTGAAATGGTTGTTTTTATAATTTTACATTTGCATCTCACTGCAGTGGTTTCGATATTAGCTCTGTAAATGAATAATATAACATTGTGACTGAAGATGACAGATATAATAACATCTTGTTGTAGCAAAAAGTTTATTACCAATTTTTCCATTTGCATCATGTCTTCCCTTATTTGCTTGACATGGATGATCTTGGAACATTTTTCTAGGACTGCATCTCACTGTGGTGCATTTCAGGTTCCATTAGAAAATGAGAATATCATTTTGCAAGTTTAGAGCACTTTGGATCTTGTCTGTGAATTATTTAGGAGCTTTATTTGTTACTGTAGTTGGGAAATGTATGTGTAAAGCTGCGGCATTTTGCTTGCAGGTGCGATTCTCTCTCGCAGCAGTAATCTGCTGTTTTCATTTATCGGGAGAAATGAGTTTCACTGGCCCTTCCGCTGCGGCTCCTGGTTAGTCTTGGCTCATTTCTTTCAGGCATCGGGAAAAAAGGAATAAGAAAAAAAAACGACTTATTGATTACTTACCTTAGCTAATTATTAATGCCAACTTTAATTCAAACAAAATCGACATTTTCCTCGAAACCTCCTTTTCATTCACCAATTGTTTCTTCGCGGTCTATAGAAATTGACATAAATCTATTGCAGCTGCTGGGAGAACTTTTGACTTTGGACGAACATATGTGGTCACTGGTCAGGCCTAAAGGTAAAACACCAAGCAACCATTGTATGGCTGCACGGCCTTGGGGACAACGGCAATAGGTAATCTGTGGCTGCTTCTCTCAGTGGAGCAATAGATTTGGTTTTAGGATTATCTTAACTTGTGAGTGACCAGCCTGCCATCACATAACTTGAGCTCAGTTATAGTCTACTTGTCTACTTGCGACCAGATTGAAGTGCTGGTTGCCTCTCTTGCTCCTTTATAGTAATACTTTGGAGCTTGTAGATAGTTGACTATTATTACAAGCAGATACATCCGAGTTAATATAACTCACGATCAAAGTGTAAACATTTGCTTTGGAAAACATATTTGTATATATTTCGTTCATTCCTTTGATGTGCCTCCTACCTGTTTTCTATCTGGAGTCTAGTGAATATTCAGAGTTCTAATTTTAAATACTGAAAGATATGATTTATGGTTGCCATCTTATAGGGTTTGATGTGAATGACCTTTCAGAAGACGCTAATGATGATGTACATGGTTTGGAAGCTTCAGCTACATATGTTGCAAGCTTATTGGCTAATGAACCTGCTGATAGTGAGTTTTCTACTTTGGTTGATAAATGCAATACCTATGTTTGCAATTCCAGTATCTATAGTGCAATGACAGCTTAGTGATGCATAAATATTGCCCCTGCCACTGGAGGGCATCTGACAAAACAGCTTCTCCAGATATGATGCTTTTACTTCTGATTAGGGCATGTTTATGGTTAACCCCCTGCAAATATACCTGATCTCCTCCACTTTTTTATTGTTGTACTTGATAGACTTATCCATGTTATATGATTTTTGAGGTCATTTAACTATGATAAATTATATGCATCTGGACAAAACCGTGTGTCTCATCTATATGCCTTTCCTTGATGTAAGAATTAATAACTTGTTATTTTATGGATATGGTTCTAGGAAAGTGCCTTACCTAAGTTAGCAGCTGAGTATGAAGAGTTACTATCACTGTCTCTGCCCAATGCTAACCTCAATGAACAACAAGTTAAGCTGTTTATGGTTTTACAGCATTAAGTCTAATTAAACCTCTTGTATCTTAGAAAAAAATGTAAATTCCAATTTTAGATCCCTATCTTCACAAAAGGTAATTGTGAAGGGCGTGTACTAAACTAGTGCAGTCTATAAATATTCATCTACTCTTTCCACGCATTAGGAATGAAAAATAGAACTAACAACTAGAATTTGCATTGAGGACAAGGTAAAATGAAAGTTTGACATTATTTTTTATACAATTTTAAAATAGGACACTTATTTCCAAATATTGAGGATGGAAGATGTATGTCATTATAAAAAATGTAAGAGATTTTTAAAAAAACAATGCGCATATTTTGGACGAAAAGGTGATATTACCCTTTTCTAAAGGAATTTACCCTACTCTTCTAGACATTGTTTTATGTTCTTATTCATCATTATCACCCATATATCTTATATTAATTTGATTTAGTGTTTAATTATTTATTATAGTTGCAAGTTGCCCTGCACACGACACGAAACGATCGGCCTAACTATTGGTAAATTGGGCATTTTTTTCAAGTCTACTTAATAAGGTAAGGCCCAATATTTACTTATAATAATTTCAAAACTTCGGCTGGTGTAGAATATTCATGTGTCTTATTAAATCAGTTTTCAAGTGCTGGTGAGTGCATCTGCTTCTGAGATGCTCATTTGGGCAAGTAATGTTAAAGCTGAAGGGTGTTATTCTTTTTTATATATATTTAAAAAAAGAAAGAAAGAAGAACTGTATGCTTTTCTTGTGATAGACCTCAGTTTATCATCTTCAAGAGTACAAAAAGTATATATTAGTTTCATTCTAAATTTCTATCTTTCATAATATTAGAACTGCATAGTTTCTATTGCATATCCCAGAAATAAAAAGAATGCCATGCATTGTATATTTCAGCATCATCTTAAATCTAATTCCTACATGATTTGGGATTTCGAATTTAACTTGTCCAAAAATTGATCCATACATCTCTAGAAAATGTCACTTTTTTGTCAAAGAAAATTATGAATTAGAGTTGATTAAAGCAGCCCTCGATGTTTTTTCTCTCTAAGTTATCTTTTGCATCTAAGTATTCCCCTACACAAAGAAAAGTATCTCCTACATGCACTCTTCTTGTTCTTGCTACCTAATTTCCCATCGAATTCACACACCAAAAATGGAGACAAACTTAACATTTCTTTAGCTTCCAAAATCACAATAAAATTAGTATTATTACTACCTCTACCAGTGCCAATGTACACCCAAGGTACAACACACACTCAGCCTCCATTTCTGCTAAACATTTCCACTAATTAGCAGTATCTTTCCGCTCAGTTTACTTTATATTTAGTTTTTCTTACTAGACATTAGGGGTGTGAGCCTTTATCTTTGAGAATATTGTCAACTCACTTAGTTCAAAATTGGCTTTCGCAGTAAAACTTGGAGTCGGAGGCTTCAGTATGGGTGCGGCAACCTCCCTATATTGTGCTACTTGTTTTGCTCGAGGGAAATTTGAGAATGGCAACCAGTTCTCCCAAAATATAAGTGCTGTTGTTGGATTAAGCGGTTGGCTTCCATGTGCGAAGTTTGTACCAAACAATACCTCTTCATTGTCAAAATGGCCAATTTATGTTTCTTACGGTGCCACATTATTATAAAATGATATCTTACCATGAACTTTTCCAGGAGTCTGAGTAACAAATTAGAAGGTGTAGCCGAGGCTTCGGGCGTCTTTGCATCCTTGCCTATTCTGCTTTGTCATGGCAAAGGTATGAACCCAGAGGAATGATAGCTCTTCAAGAGAGTATCTTATGGTTTACTTTGAGATCTATGAGGAGTTTCTTTTTTCTTTTTCTATTCTGAGGATAAAACATAATTTCATTTCACAGCAATGCGAAAGTTGTCTTTTAAATCCTTATTTTCATCTTTTCTTATCTAAATAAATAAATAGTTTTTTAAAGAAATCCAACTCCTCTGCTGACGCACACTTAACTGAATTTTGGAGAAGTTTAACACTGTCATCTTTAATCCGTAACAATCTATTTTATCCTTTTTGCATGTTCTGCAGAAAGTTATGTATGCCATATTGATGTTTGAAAGAAAGTTAAATGACATCCAGCAATGCAATTTAGGGCTAATCAATTGAGACTGTTTAAGTTGGAAAGTAGAGAGGTTCTTTTGGTGTGTGCATGCCAGTCTCTGTTCTATGGTGATACTTAGAATTTGATTAAGGTGATGAATTGATCAAGGTGAATACCTTCTCGGTGAATTGATCAAGGTTCTTTTGGTGTGTGCATGCTCATTCCAGGAAAGTTTGTTTTCTTTCTTTTTAAAGTTCTACACTGTGTCTGTAATATTCGTGGTCGCTTCTCAAGAAGATACATGAGGTAATGAATATTCGTATGTTCTGCTGCAATATTCTCGTGTGGGTTGATTCCATACATATGTACATAGTTTGAATACTAAATTCCAAAAGATACAAGATGTTACATTGCAAATTCTATGTATAAACTATACTTGAATTGTGATGTTGTTATCGCATTGCCATGAACATAATGTTTGAGCATTTATCGACAGCTTTATTGTACTTTGAAATGTGTGTATTTGTGGTAGTATCTAATTACTATTAATTTCTTGAAGGCAATTTTATGTTTAATGCAAATTGGAGAAAAGAGGAAGAAGAACCAACTTGGGAAATTGTAAAGGTATTTTATTTATCAAATCACATTTGTTTTATGTCGATTTCATATACATCTACATGTTGCTAATATTTGATAGTTTAAAAGTGTCAAGACAACCCGATTCCAAGCAATACGGGTTCTTTGTACTACGCTTCATGAAGATATAATTGAAGAAGTTATGAAGAGTGGTTCTATTTCTTTACGCTCACATGTAAGATAAACATTTCATTTCTTTAATATAATCATTTTTCATACAAGAGTGCTAATATTCTATTTTGAATTGTTAATAGTTTCAAAATCGGTCTTACTCTCAAGAGGACATTGATGAAGTTCGCGTTGAATGGGCAAATTTCATGCTTCTTCACATATAGTCTTGTGATGTTTTAGTTGTAGTTCTCGATCTTTTCAATTATTTTGTGCTCGATATGGGATACGGTCTTATTGTTTTGTTATGTGATGTGCATAGTATTTTGTATAGTGATTTTGTAGTTGTAATGAAAGCAGATTGTATATTTTGTATAGTGATTTTGTAGTGTAATGAAACAGATTGTATATTTTTGTATAGTGATTTTGTAATGTAATGAAAGCAGTTGTATATATTTTGAATAGTGATTTTGAACGTAGTCGCAAGTATATTTTAATCTCATTTGCTTGCGTTATTAATTGTACATGTTTAAATAAAGAAATTAACTACGGTTGAAATTGAAAACCGTAGTTGTTATTAAATTGACTACGGTTGTAATAGAAAAGCGTAGTAAATTTGGCATTAAAACCGTAGTAAATAAACTCAAAACCGTAGTTAATACATATAGACTACGCTCGAAAGCGTAGTGTATGTGCGAATTTTGTAGTCTGTTCACGGTATAGACTACGCGTGAAAAGCGTAGTCTATAGTGGGTATAGACTACGCATAAAAAGCGAGTGTATGTGCGAAATTTTGTGTGAGTGCATGGGTATAGACTACGGCGTGAAAAAGCGTAGTCTATGTGCGAAAAGCGTAGTCATAGTGGGTATAGACTACGATAAAAAGCATAGTGTATGTGCGATTTTTGTGTATTCTGCATGGGTATAGACTAAGGCGTGGCGTAGTCATGTGCGAAAAGTCATGGTGGGTATAGACTACGCATAAAAAGCGTAGTGTATGTGCGAAATTTTGTGTAGTTCTGTCGGTATAGACTACCGCCTATTTTCTCTACACCACTTTTCTCACACTACTTAAACGCACATGTACTACACATATAACGCGTAATCTATACTTGATTTTTGTAGTAGTGATTGTCGCCATTCTACACCTTGAAGGCATGATTCTTGGAAGGTGATCGATGTGTTCAAGGATGGTTTGCCATTTGACGATAACGACAAGTTTGTGAGTGGGAAGCTTGATTGGGGGAGGATGTTTGGGGTTTGGAAAATAGTTTTGCGGTGAGAAATGTTAAGGGTGGTATCAATCAATAAATGTGTGATAATTTAGTATTACATAATATTACAAATTAAATATATTTTCAGCTGTACAAAAATTGTCAGTCTAATCGAACAATTTTTTTTAGGTAAGTTTCAATCTTGACTTGTCCTATATTATATCTTACTATTATTTTATCTAAGGAACCGAACACCACCTTGGAAGACGTCTAATCTAATTTCTCATGGCTTATTTGCTACAAACACAAAGCTTTAACATCATTATTCACTTTTGCCGACAAATGTGACATTCCCTTCTCTATCATTCTTGATTTTTATTATGATTATTACAACACAGCTTCATAACTATACCGGTCCGCTTCCCTATGTTTCTGTCGACTTTTTTTATGAATTTTGTTTAACCAAAACCACGTTTTCATCTATACGAATTTATTGAACTTCAGAAAGAATAATTATATTGTTGTTTAATATTGGATTTTATGTGCGGAAGATGTTATATGCTGCAAGAATTGATGTTGAGGAATGAATATGATGAAAAGAAAAAAATGTGTTTATCGAGGGGGCGCAGTGGATTGAGAGAATTGCATGTAATTTGTATACGTGAGACTGAATAATCTGATGATTTGGCAACGTAAATTTGCTTCTGTGACACTTAAAAAAGGAGGAGCTTTTCTTTTCTTCTTTTTGAAACAAGAAACAAAGAAAAGGTACAAGTAGAAGAAAAAAAATAAAAATACCGTGTGGATTGGCGAAATAGGAAACATTAAAAGATGTGAAACTAATTTATCTGGAAATGACCAAAAAAGGCGCGAATATTTAGCACGAAATTCAATTTAAATCTCTAGACTATAAATGAAAAAAATTGTTTAGGTTTATCGCTTATTCTAATTGAATGTTTCTAATTTGGTTAATATCATTAGGAGAAAGGGAAATTTGCATTTTTATATAGTTTTATAAAAAATTAATATAAAGGGGACCAAATTTGTGACCACACAGTATAGCTAAGAAGTTAATTGGGAAATTGAATTCGGATCAAACCAGCATTGCTAAATGATATGTAATTACAGGACTTAAATTGTAATTTCCAAAATGATATTGTTCAGTTTTAAATTAAAGGTTAAAAACCAATTATTCAAGTACAATATGAATATACTTAATCAAAAGGTTAACTAGGTTTAATTTGTACCGCTAGTGAGTTTATGACTGAGATGTCGTATATTCCAATCCATTTTATGTCAACTAATCTGTTTTAAACTGTAATTGAATCTACCGATTTTGATTAACGTCTGAATGTGAGAGAATTTGTCCCTCTCAAGTCTTGAAGAATGTGTCCCCTTTAAATGAAGTTCAGCAATCAGCTCAGTAAAAAGCAAACAAAAGCTCTACCATCATATTATGATTCCTTTTCCTTGTTACGAAAAAGGAAGTTCTTCTCCATACCGAAAGTCCCCACTCTTTAATCTCATAAGAATATGAGAGGGTAAACTACAGTGATTTAACGATTAAAAAGTTAAAAAGACTTTATCTAATGTCTAAAAAAAACCACCTTAAAGAGAGTGAAACTCTATATTACGATTGCTAGGATTTGATCATTAATATTTGTTTCAAATCTACTAACTTTTAACCAATTAAGTCAAGTTCATGGAATATCCATTTCCTTTTCCTTGTAATCGCACTTTTTAAATTTTAATATTTTTGCTTGACTCTAATCGATTGGGATGGGGTGGAGAACAGAAATCATTCACACAACCAACACCCACTTCACTCTTGTAGACCTTTAATCATTTCATTATTTTATCTATTTTTCAAAGTAGTATTTGTAAATGGAAAAGATGGACATTATCAAGCACAATTCCCTTTTTCTCTCTCACCACCTTCTTTATAATCATTATCTATTCCTATATGTGATGCCTAGTCAACATTTGTTCATTGTTTTGAATTTTACATTCTCTACAATATTGTAGTTATACTTGCGAGTGTTATACGTTCTTTCAAAACAATAATCTCATGAATTAATAGCTAAAATTCAAAAGATTATTTCTCTCTTCCTATTCCTATGTACCACAAGTTTCTCTCTCCACGCTTTTTAATAAAACTCAGGCTTTCGTGTCCCATGCACTGCCCCTCCATGCTAACAAAAAATGGACCTCAACTTCTCCTCCTTCCTCCTCATTGCCACATCACTCTTCATCCACGCTCCCGCCACCGCCACCACCACCAACGACACCGCCGTCCTCTCCCTATTCCGCTCCCAAACAGACCTCCATGGCAGACTCCTCTCCAACTGGACCACCACCATCTCCACCCCCACCGCGTGCTCCGCCAGCTGGCTCGGCATCAACTGCACCAACAACCGCGTCACCGCCGTCTCCCTCCCCTCCCTCAACCTCCGCGGCCCCGTCGAAGCGCTCTCCTCCCTCGACCAGCTCCGTCTCCTCGACCTTCGCGGCAACCGCCTCAACGGCACGCTCTCCGCCCTCGCGCAATGCGCCAACTTAAAACTCATCTACCTCTCAGGAAACGACCTCCCCGGCGAGATACCGCCGCAGTTCTCCTCCCTCCACCGCCTTCGCCGCCTCGACCTCTCCAACAACAACCTCCGCGGCCCCATCCCTGCGCAATTCGCCAACCTCTCGCGATTGCTCACTCTCCACCTCCAAAACAACGAGCTCTCCGGCAAAATCCCTAAATTCCTCGATTCGTTTCCCCATCTCAAAGAGCTCAATTTATCAAACAACGAGCTCTACGGCGCGGTGCCTAAAACCTTAATTTCCCGGTACGGCGAGGCCAGCTTCTCCGGCAATGAAGGTCTCTGCGGCAATAGCCCTTTCCCTAAATGCTCATACACAGGCGGTGATCAAAATTCCCCAACCAATCAAACCGTGCCATCAAACCCTATCTCGCTTCCATCTTCATCAACCACCACAATCGAAGAGCCAACAAACAAAAATCATCACAAAAAACTCAGCAACGGAGCAATTGCAGCAATCGTGGTGGCGAATTCTGTTTTACTATTGGTAATGGCGTCGTTCGCGGTAGCCTACTGGTGCGGTGGCAAACGCTCGAGGGAGACGGCGAGCTCGAGCGAGGCCGGGAAGCGGAGCAGCTACTCGAGCGAGAAGAGAGTCTCCGCCAACAACGGCGGCGGAGACAGCGATGGCACGAATACTACCGATAAAAGCAAGCTGGTGTTCTTCGACAGGAAGAAGCAGTTTGAGCTCGAGGATCTGCTCCGAGCGTCGGCGGAGATGCTCGGGAAAGGCAGCATCGGCACTGTTTATAAGGCTGTTCTTGATGATGGAGGCACCGTCGCTGTCAAGAGGCTTAAAGATGCAAATCCCTGCGCGAGGAAGGAATTCGAGCAGTATATGGATGTGATCGGGAAGCTCAGGCATGCTAATGTGGTCAAATTCAGAGCTTATTATTACGCCAGGGAAGAGAAGCTGCTTGTTTATGATTACATGCCTAATGGCTGCCTCCATTCACTTCTACATGGTATGAATTCATCTTTTCCTTTTTTCTTTTTTTTAAGGAATTATATTCTGCTTGTTTATGTTGAGTTATGAAGCCTGAAAGAGGCATCCAATCATGCTAACGGCAATCCATTTGGTCCGAGCATCGTCTGTTGTGATATAGTTGAATTTAAAAATTATTAACTAGAATTCATTAATCCAAAAAGAGTTTATGATTATTTTTTAAAACTTGATTTGCGCATTTTTTTAGTTAAAAAATTATTTGGGTTGATTATTCTAAAATTAGGTTATATAGTTTTTTTAATTTCAATTTTTTTTGTAAGAAATGCCCCCTCTGTCCCTATTTAAGATGACTTGTATTCCTTTTTAGGCTGTTCCATCTAAGATTATATATTTCATTTTTATAAAATAATTATTTCTTCAAAAGTTGTGAGGTCTACTTAATTTTTATCACTTTAATCACTTTATACTCTTCTTCTAAATAATCGTACTAAAAAAATGTACCGTCTTGAATGGGACGAAGGGAGTATTAGTTAGTATATATGATATAAATTAAAAGTAGAACATGAACGATGAGACATATATAGAGTTGGGATGTAATTATATCTGAAAATTCTTTGACTTAGCACCGTCCCAAAGATAGTGACGTAGTGACGTGGTGTGTTTTTTCTTGTTTCCGTTACGGTTTTGTATTTTATTCGTAACAGTGTTGTTGATGGTGACAGCAAATAGAGGAGCCGGGAGGGTCCCATTGGACTGGACGACGCGACTCGGGCTGATACTCGGCGCAGCTCGAGGGTAGAACGAATTCACGAGGAGTACGCAGCTTCCAGAATTCCTCACGGCGACGTCCGATCATGCAACGTGCTGCTAGACAAGAACGGCAACGCCTGCATCTCCGATTTCGGGCTGTCGTTGCTGCTCAACCCTTCTCACGCTATAACGAGATTAGGAGGGTACAAGGCACCGGAACAGAACGAGCTGAAGAGGCTCTCGCAAAAAGCCGACGTTTACAGCTTTGGAGTAGTGGTTCTTGAGGTTCTGACCGGGAGGGAGCCGTTGCGGCATCCCTCACCGGCTCGGGGGCGGGCAGACGGGGAGGAGGAGATGGTGGCGATGGATCTGCCCAAGTGGGTGCAGTCGGTGGTGAGGGACGAGTGGACGGCGGAGGTGTTTGATCAGGAGCTGCTGAGATACAAGAATATAGAGGAGGAGATGGTGTCGACGCTGCACGTGGCAATGGCGTGCGTGGTGCCGCTGCCGGAGAAGAGGCCGACAATGGCGCAGGTGGTGAAGATGATCGAGGAGATAAGAATTGAGGAGTCGCCGTTGGGGGAGGACTACGACGAGTCGCGGATTCTCGCTCGCCGTCGCTTCCCACTACGGAAGATGCGTTCTGATTGAGGCCGGATTGTGCAACGGTTTGTTGCGGATTTTTTACCTTATGATCATTTGTTGTCTTGTTAGTAGGCTATGGTGCTTATTATCCTTGTGTTCGTGTAGTATTTTGATGATGCTTTCTTGTTAAGAAAACCTGTTCAATTTTTGGATCTAAATTAATGGTGTTTGTAATCAAGTTGTTCATGTTGCTTAATCATGTCAAGAGTATGCTCGGCGTTTCTAATAAATTTTACAACACAATAAATGATGAGGCTGCTCATTAGGGATTTATTATTTAATTTATAGACGATTAAAAACATTTCTTGCGCCCTTAAACAAGTTCTTAGTCATCAAAACACATATATCAAAGAAGTGAACAATTTTATATTTATTATCAATAATTATTGTATAAAAAACTGAAAAGGTACAAAATTTGTAATGATAAGAGTAAAATGAGAATTTTAACATTATTTGATCATAGATTTAAAAAATGGAACACTTATTTGGAGATAATTTTATTTTTAAACAGAATACTTATTTAGAGATAGATGTACGTAACTGCAGCAAACTGATGAGGTTATGTAGATAGGTCATGTCTTGGACATTACATGCAATTTTGCGCTTTTAATAGAAAGAATAAGGGTGCCTCCATCCATATATTTATAAAACCTAATTTTTTTGTTGTCACATTAAATTTTAAAATTCATAACTTCTTTCTATATTTTTCTTCAATCCTATACCTATAAAACCAACTTTTATATAAGTCCCATTATAATTATATATATATATATATATATATATATATATATATATATATAAAAAAGAAAAATATACATACAAAAATAAAAATAATTAAAAAATAAGAAAAAGGAAAGAAGCCAATTTTTTATTAAGAAGTTGATTTATTATTTCCAACTTTTATCAACTTTCTTCAATAACATAAAATTTAGATTTCAACTTTTTAGAATCTAAAAAAATTGAAAAAAGTTAACATTTGGAGGAACTATAAGTTGAATTGCAAATTATGGCGAGCAGGCCAACTGGCCAAGTGATTGATTGGCATTGTATCAAGTCAATAAACAGTCTGCACCAATTAGTGATGATTAGTGCTCATTACTTTAATAATCATTGTTGGACATATATATTCCTATTAAAATAGGTAATCTATGTAGCCTTGTAACTTTTTTTATTAAGGCGCACCATCTTTATTCATTTCAGCTTTCCTAACGATTTCGAAACAGATGGAGGGCATTCTCGTCCACTCCGCTATTCCATATTAGTGTTTGCACAAACGTAGATAATAGAACATATAATATAATTTACAATTTATTATTTTCTCATGCACTATATATATGGAGCAGTTTTTATGGGGTGTCTAGTATAATTGATAATTTTGTTGATAAAATAATTATATTTTATTACATATTAGTTGAATTTACATATTAAAAGTAGATTGGTTAAACTTATATACAATGTTTCATGTTACAACTATTCTGATATCATATTTGAATTATTTACTTAGTTGCATATGTTGTCCTATTATCTCATATAAAAGTTAGATTATACAGAGCGTAGAAGATTATAAAAGTCTATATGATTGGTCAAATTAATTAAAATATAAAATGGATCACAACTGAGATAACTTGAGGACGAGTTGTTGGTATAAGTTGCAGTATAGATAAGAATCAACTTGACTTAGTTGCTTGTCTATGCTGATATATCTTAACATATTGATAGATTATAATGAGATGAGATGATACATCTTGACATATTGATAGATTAAGATGAGATGAGTTCTTCTATTACTGCAAAAAAGGCAAAATTACCGATGGACAAAACCATCGGTAAACTAATAAAATCCGTCGGTAAAAGTAATTACCGACGGACAAAGACAACGGCTAAAATTGAATTCACTAAAAAATTACCGATGGATATATCTGTCGGTACATATTACCGAAGGACAACGACCATCGGTAATCCATCATCGGGTGCGTCGTTGTTTGCACGCACCGAGGATTTACGTGTGGACCGACGATCGTTATCCGTCGGTAATTTTTTTTATTCTAACAACAATTGTCCGTTGATAATTTTTTTAGTTTTTTATAGATTTATTTGTTTTAATCCTACCAAGTTACGACATTTACAAGTACATCCACCAAACAAGAGAAACTTTATACTTGTTTTTCTATTTTATTTGAAGTGTAATCGTATGTATACATCCACCAAACAAGAGAAACTTACGATTTGCAATAGAGTTGGACAATTTGTATCTACACTTCAATTTTGTATATGCGAAAAGCAATAGTGCAAAACTAGGAGCCCATTTTCACCACACGATCATATTCATACAACATAAAATTGGCTACACATATTCCACACACAAATAACGTTGGATCTCAGACAACTATTAACGTTGGATCTCAGACAACTATTAGCGTAATAAAGCCCTTACATCCAAAAAGAACAGGAATAATATTTGAGTTTGTGGTGATCAAACCTTGGTTGACCTTGAGCAGCGCTTCTCTCGCTGCTTCTCTCCCAAGCTTCCTTCTCCTTTTTTCTTTAGCTGCAGCTTCAGCTTCAGCCCACTTACGAGCATCTTCTGCAGCTTTGGCTTCTACTTGCAGCCTAGCCTTCTCTGCTTAATGGGCAGGCAGCAACATTCAAAAATAACCCATTGTTGGAAACAGAAACTGTTCATCCAGAAACCATCACTAAGCATTTACACGAAATATACCTCTCTTCTTGTGCGTCTCAAGCTCATCTCTTTCACGTTGGAGTCTCTGAGGATCCATCTTTTCATCCTGTACCGTAATGTCAGGAAACCCCGGTCATGCTACTGAAACTATTAGCGTAATATACGATGGAGATTTTGAGAATCCTCTAACCTGAGTTAGAGTTTTCTCTCGAGCTTTTAAGATTGTGTACAAAAATCGATTCTTCAAGAGAGCAGCCCTGTACAGCTTGTCTGGGGAGACCTGTCTGTCATCTTGTGCACCCTCCACTGACACATTTGACAACGACAGATAAGAAGCAGCAAACATTTACATAGCAAGTCCATCACACCAAACTCTTACCATCTACTTGACCATCTGAATCACTCGAGGAAGGCTTCACTAAACCATGTTCGAGGTAGTCCAATTCACCAGCAGATGCTGCAGAGATTCATGCATCTAGTTTAACCAGCAAATCATGTACTTGTAGCATTCATAATTAAATACAAAGTGGAGAGATCAAAGAAAGTTGACTCAACATGCATCATGTCTTAAATTTCTTCTCAACATCTTAAATTAAATTTTCCTCTTCATTCAAATGTCTCACATTTTAGGAAATAATTAACCTTCAAAAGGGACTCTACCCACTTTTTATAAATTATATTTCAACAAAAACTTGCAACGCTGGAGTAAACACTGATGAATGCTATATGTACTTATATAGTTGAAAGAGAGACTTCATGTAGACTCATCTCCAACAATTTGGGGTGGACCACGATGTGTAATGGGACCATAAATCCTACACTAAAGGAATGACTTCAGAAACCTAATGATCCAAGTCCAAGCAGCTATTTCCCCATCACCCCAAAATCAATCAAAAGTACACTTGCCTTGTAATTGAAGCAAGTTAATATCTATGAAGGGCCGACTTGCAGGACATGGAACAAAATTTTCAAGTGCCTCAAGAAACCAAATCAACCCATCATATGAAAGATTTCGGTGAACAACAAAAAATACCAAAATCCGACCAAGGAAAGCCTCTCCCCATCCCACCAGTCCCAAGAAAAGAAGGATAAGAAAAATCCTGAACACTTACGATGTTCGCCAACCAGCTCACCAGTATTGCCCTTTTTAGCTGAATCTCCTGAATGACACGTTTCATCCTGGAACATACATTAATGATACATAAATACCAACAACAGCAATACTGACTCAGAACTTATAACCAACAACAATACCAAATTTAATGAATTTTGAAAATTAAATTGAACTAACTTGACAACGCGAAAATTGGACAACGAAGATGGCTCGACGGACGCCGACGACGGCAACGATGGCTGCTGCTGCTGCAAAATTTTTAAAAAAAACATGAAATATAGAGAGATTATATCAAGAGAAGATAGACACACGGGGCGGGGCGGTGGCATGACGGGACGTCACGGCGGGGACGACAGACGGGACAGAGGCAGCGGGTTGGACGGGGAAGACATACAGGAGAGAGAGAGACGGCGCGGTGCAAGAACGTCGGACGGCGGTGGAGACAGAGGCGACGGGCTGGACGGACGGACAGAAGCTCGGCGGAGACGGGAGGAGGTTAGGGTTCAGTTTGGGGAAGAAATAAAATGACGCACGATCTGAAATATTTAATCAGTTTTCCGACGAATTTACCGACGGATTACGTACGTCGGTAAATAATTCACATCTAAAATAAAATGGATATGATGAAAAAATTACCAATGGACACAATAAATACCGAAATATTGAATTAATTATTATTTTTAAGTATGAATAATTTACCGACGGACGAGTCCGTCGGTAATTTTCTTAATTTCAAAAAAATTAAGGATTTTCTTTAATATATAAAAAAATTAAAAATTACCAACGGTCTATATCCGTCGGTAAATTTTTTAACACTTTAAAAAATTATAATTTATTCATAAATCAGATTTATGAAGGACTACATCCATTGGTAACTTTACCGATCTCGGTTCCGTCGGTAAATTATACGTTCTTTTCGCGCCACAGTCTGTCGGTAAGTTTCTAATATTCAAGATCGTCGGTAATCCGTTGGTAATTACCGATGGTCAATAGTCTGTCGGTAAATCCGTCGATAATTTCGTACTTTTTTTGTAGTGTATCTGACTGTCGTGAAGAACCTAAATCTCAATGACTTTACGTTGATCTAAATCTCGATAAGGTTTAATTTTAGATGACTATAAGTTACCGACCATCACTTTGACTTGTTATGGGTGAGAGTTACATGAGATAACACAATATTATCCGTATCTTGGGTGGTGATAATGCTTGTATGTTATGTTGGTTATCTTTATCGAGTAACCGTATCCGTTTAAGATGATGATGTCCCTTAAGTATCTCAAAAGGTTTATCGAACAAAACCCTACATATTGAATTAACTTAGATACGATAATAAGATTAGTGATACTATTTAAGGAATTAATCAAAAGATTAATTATTTTAAGCAGTTAGAATGCTATAAATAATTAATGGACATGTGATA
Source organism: Salvia rosmarinus (assembly GCA_036937905.1). Lineage (NCBI taxonomy): Eukaryota > Viridiplantae > Streptophyta > Magnoliopsida > Lamiales > Lamiaceae > Salvia > Salvia rosmarinus. The sequence goes on along the minus strand of CM072818.1, from coordinate 54,192,653 downwards.
TCTTACATACGAGGATTTGTAAGTCTAAAGTACAAACACGACTCAACTTCGATAATAAAAGGTAAGTTAGCATTTATTCTCTAGTGGAATAAATGAATGTTTATGAATTAATTTATAATTTGAGTGAACATAAGATAATTAATTCATTTTAGACTCATCTTATTCCTTATATTTGATCCTTGGACTGCCTATCAAGACCTAAAGCTTGGTAATTTTTGTTCCCCTCCAGTACAGTCCCACTAAGACTGTGCTTTGTTAATTGTATTATTAATTTAATATATGTCTTAATCTAGATAGAATCATCTGATATCTAAAGATATCAAAATATAATTATTCTAAAAATAAATTATCTTTAGAATAAGATAATTATTGTATTTATTAGATATGCAAGAATTCTGATCAAATTAGGATTCTAAGGAGAACATTGTAAATACAGGGTAGAAGAAAGCTAGTAATATGAAATACTACTGTAATTTTTGCAACACACTAAGGGGAGGAGAAAATTTAGTGTTCTCCATATATTGCTCGCATTCAATGTTGAAGATCAGGCATCCGGGACACAGTCCATAAGATTAAAGCCGAAGTCAACCCTTGATCAGGTTTGTCAGAAATTTACAGGTAAACATTAGAAAATTCATATATATTGCAATAATTATATAAGGACATGTTAGGAATATAATAAATGTATAGTGATTTAAATATCCAAGATAAATCATCGAGAGCACAAAAAATCATATTTTCCTACAATATTTGACTTGAATGATTTAGCTCGGCTCATGCTCCAATCATCAATTTGGATGATAAATTATCATCCCAACTTTAAGTTGATTATTTAATTGTCATCATTCTATAATATAAAATTCCAAAAATACAAGCACAAAAATCATTTTTGGTCACCTTACTTTGTATTTATATAATACCACAATGACAACTTTGATATTATATTATATTTACAAAATCTAGTCAGAACCATTTCTCTAGAATTCTATCCTCACCAACAACTAGCAGGAACGACCACAGACGACATACCATAAGTGAGCAGTCACCAACAGCTATAAACTTACCACATAAACATGCATTCTCTAGCCTCATTGTTTAAGGGGTGTGGTACATTAATACAATATCCAAATAGGCTTCAGTTCTTAACCATAAATCTTCCATGATGTGTAAATACCTGGCATGATAACCTAGCTCTCACTTCTATCTCAGTTCCTGGGTTGTTTTTGGGAAAAAGAACTTCTCCTATAGTTCTCTTTGGCTGTCACACAGAATGATGCATGTATACTTTTGATGGTGACACATGCCAGCAGTTGTAACTCGTGTTGTTGATAGTATGACCGACAATCTTAGGCCTACACGTGCTGAGGCACTCTCCTCAAATCTCAGAAGGATTCTTCTCATTTACTCTTTGGATTTGCTTCCTCAAAACTTGGAAGAAGTCTATTTATCTACTCTGTTTTTCTCAAAGCAATTATTAAATTCTCCTTGCTTTTAATGCTGGGAATGACTAAGTTGTCTCAATTGCCAAAAATGTCAACACCAGTCAGAACTTAACTCGGCTATCCCTCTTGTAGCAGACTTTCAAAATTCAGATTGTTAGCCTTAGGATACTATGCTATGTAGATGTAGAGGCGGATCGAAAAAATAGTTAAAAAATAAAAATATAAGTTAAAAAAATTGATTTTTTTGGCTGGGGGGTGCGGTTGCTCCCCCTGGCACCCCTGTGTCTGCCACAGTGTACATGATAATATAGCAGTTTTGTCAATATCTATCATAATGCAATCTAAAGGTTTTGCTTTAGTAGGAAATTACAGTATCTAAAAAGTAGCCTTAGTTTTTCACATTGACATGCAGGCTGAGAAGGTTTTCAATCAAGACCAATACTTCAAGAGGCCGATGAGTCCCTTGGAATCTATTGCATCATCAGCGGTATGTTTCATACTAAGAAAAGCTGCCCTTAAAGTGAAGGCATCTGTTATCATATGCTTTACCTCATCTGGAAGGGCTGCTAGGTAATCCATCACTTTGGATGTTCCTGTGCTGTGGCATATTTTTTTTTGCTTCGTCTCTGGCTTCGATTACTGCCTTGTTAAGTGCAGGTTAATCAGCGCCGATTCTAACAAAAAAACATGGTCTGGGGTGAAATACAAAAACTTGTCCCTTTATCTACATTGTAAAGACACATTATGGATATGAATAAATGATTTTTTTTAATGATCGTATGATCATTATATGTTTGTGGGATATGATAACCCGACAAAAATTGAAATTAAATAAAAATAAATTATAATAAAAGATTTTTCCACTTAAACCAAAAAATTATGTACCATAAAACATTATTTCGGGAAAATCAATCCCAATAGCAAAATCTAAATCAATTAAAAGTATAATAATTTAAAATTTTAAAAATTATATATATATGTATATATATATATATATGGAGTTGATCAAATGAGAATTCTAACTTTTTTTAGAATTAAGAACTAATGTAGTCCATCCATTTTTTATAATCTAACGGTCAAGATTAATTATAGATCGTTTATTATCTTCAGATTGTAACGGTAACCGTTTAGTCCTATAATTAAAGGATTTTATATATTCATTTACGGTAACAGTTCACATATGCATAATCACTATGATTACATGCACAACAACATTAATTACATAAAAATAACAATTAATTGGAATGCGATAGCATGCACAAGAACTACGATTACATGAACAACAACATGAATTACACGAACACGAATTATAGAATTGAAATATCCAAATTGAGAAAATTAAGGGATTTGACTATTATTATCATTAAATAATTATGAGTCATCCGATCTTATTTAATCTAACGGTGATTATTGATTATTAGTTCTTATCTAAGAGGTAGTTCCCTCTATAACCAAACCATATATATATATATATATATATATATATATATATATATGATTTGGATCATGTGAGAATGCGAATTTTGGTGAGAAATATGAATAAATCCTAGCCCTTCATCATAATAAATTGATGATCCAGATTAGATATTTATGTGATGTATTAATAACTGGATATACTATGTTTTTAATATACAGAAAAAATCAAGATGTTAGATTAGTAATATTATTTTTATGTGATTTGATTTTTTCTTTTTTGTCGATTTCATATCTTAGATAGATATTATTCTTTTAAATGTTTATCTTTTTATCGTATTGATTGTGCTATATAATGTGATTATGTGTGCTACAAATATATTTCGTAAAATAATACTAAAGTTTTTTACAACACATTGATTGAATATTAGTTACTATATGTGCTACATATTACACAATTTGTGCAACAAAAATAAGCATCATGTTATGGTAGGTGAAAGATTTGGAGAGACTATTTTTTGTGTCAAATTTACCCTCACCCGATTTTAGACGAATAATAGGGTAATGATGTCATCAATCTTGTTTAAAATGAAGCATGAAATTTGTAACGTTGATTACATATTAAATAATGATTATGATTTATTCTTATTTCTTATAGATAATAGCATTCTCATCGTAACTATCCCTATATATATATATATATATATATATATATATATATATATATAGGAGTGGATCAAATGAGAACTCCAACTTTTGAGAACTAAGAACTAATGTGGTCCATTCATTTTTATAATCTAATGGTCAAGATTAATTATAAATAGTTAATTATCCTCATATTTTAATGATAACCGTTTAGCCCTAAAATCAAGGGATTTGTATATTGATTTTCTTAATTATTCTCGTATGCATAATTACTACTATTATATGCATAACACCATGAATTACATGAACATAACAATGAATTGGAATGAATAACATGCACAAGAACTATGATTATATGCATAACAACATGAATTATATGAACAACGAAAATAGAATGTGGAATATCCAAATAACGAAAATTTAGGGATTTGGCTATTTTTATCATTAAATAATTATGTGTCGTCCGATCTTACTTAATCTAACGGTAATTATTGGTTCTTAGTTCTTATCTAAGAGGTGGTTCTCTATAACCAACCCCTATATATATATATATATATATATATATATATATATATATATATGCCTCTTAGTATATGCAAATATGTAAACCATAAACCATGCTTGGGCAATTCACCATTGTACCACAAAAGTCACTTTGATTATCTTTCGCGATATGTATAATATAACACTATTTTCAAATTCTTAGGCCCCAAAATTTTGGGGGCCAGGTCCCAAAATTTAATATTTTACAAATTATGATATTCTCTCCATTCTAATTATATAGATTTATTTTTTATTTTTGGATGTCCCAAATATATAAGATTGTTTCCATAAATAATAATATACCTCTATTATATTCTTTGATTTACTCATGCATTAATTAATAGTAAAAAAATAAATATGGGCATAATTGAAAGTTACTAGTGTAATTTTCTTTTTCAATTAATTTTTTTTAATCCTTGTGAAAACTTCAATCAACCTATATAATCGGGACGGATGAAGTATTTTTTTAAATAAAGTATTATCCAAATTTAGCTGGTCAAAATTCTTATCGAAAAATACAAAACACAATTGCTAATGAGTGACATGTGGCAATGGATGGTCTACATAGTCGAAGGTGGCCGTCAAATCTCATCATCAATTGATCGATGCCTCCCAATCATTTTAGCTTTTTATAAATATTTTTCCTTTTGTCGTTTCTCACAACGGAGTAAAATGGTTGTGAATGAATGCAGCTGATAGGATACGGTCCAACTCTCAGGCCCAAGCATCAGGCTAAATATAAATAAGCCTGACATGAAGCTCGGCCCAAACAAGTCCAGCCCAAGAAGGCTCCTAAACCAGTGGGAACGCAGAAGATTCGGTCATATCTAAGAGAATCCTAATTAGAGAAGAGATAGGATTCAAATCCTATCTTAGAATAGATCTCGGATTCGAGATCTAGGTCATTATAATTGTGTATAAATAGAGGCAAGATTAAACAGAAAAGGATCATCTAGACTTCTTGTAATCACTCGTCATATTATCAATACACGAATACTCTCTCTCTTCCCGTGGACGTAGATCATATTCATAGATCGAACCACGTAAATCCTTGGTGTTCTTGCGTATTTATTTCCCTTACGAAATTAAGATCGATCACTGGCGCCGTCTGTGGGAACAAAAATCTTGTGTTTTCGATCAATCATTGTTCGCAGGGAATTAATCACGACGATGTATACCAGAAGTCACGCATCCAGGGCTGCTGTCGGCAACACCGGCAACAACGATAGCCGGACACGCCGAGCTCAGCTCGGGAAATACCCAACCGGAGAACCAACTCCTGAGGGTCACATCCAAGACATCGACGAGCAAAATAATCCTACCTCGCAGGAAGAAGCGGGATACCAAAGCGAAGGAGATCGCAACAACAATCATGGAGGACCTACAGCTCCGCAGATGAACCTCGACGATGCCGTCAAGGGGTTTCTTGAGAAGAATAATGAGAGTTTTCTCCAATACCTCAGCGAAGCACAAGGCCGGCCGCATCCCGAAGAAAGGAACGTCGAAGCCTCGTCTAAACACGAGGCACCGCAGCGAGGTGGATCCCCCAGCATCCAGGTCATGGGCGCTCATACCTCGGCACGAGCCAGGGCCCAAACCAACTCCGCAAGGAACGAACAACGTGGGAAAGGACGTAGTGACCGACGTGAGGTCGGTCCTAAAAATCAAAAGAGTTCGGTCGACGAACTCCGCCCACTCTCCGAGTGGCTTCGACGGCACGGAATATAGTCACCCTGCTCAAACGAAATACTTGACACCCCGCCCTCGACAAATACCGGTGCCGAGCATCGCCCCCATGACGGACTAAGGGACCGTGAACTTCCTCTCGCAATTCCAGTACAATATGATCAACCAACGCCTCAGCACAGTTCATATGTGCAAGCTCTTCCCGGAGTTTCTAGTCGACAACGCCCGTCGGTGGTTCAACAGCCTACCTCCCGGGAGCATTAGATCATATCGCGACCTGATGGCAGCCTTCCATCGAAGGTTCTTCCAGAAGGCGGAGTCAAAGACGTAGTCGGCACACCTCCTCACCGTGAGGCAAAGCCGAGACGAGTTCGTGAGCGACTTTATGACCAGGTTCAACAAGGAGTGCCTGAAAGCCGAAGACGTGAATGACCTTCTCATCATCTCGGTCTTCCAAAACGGCATCCTGCCAGGGGCCCTGTACAAAGAAATCGTCAAGTACGAGCCCCGTACTGCTACAGAGCTATGGCGCATAGCCGACCGGTTCGCCAAGGCGGACGAGGCTGATAGAAAGAAGCGCGAGGCAGAGAAAGGCGAGCCCTCTGAAAAAGGAAGAAGAGATGAAGGACGAGGAGACCGAAGCCAAGGCCGACGAAGTGCCTTGGAGAGGATACGCCGCCCCATAGAATCCAGGCTCGGGCCGCGCAGCGCCTCGGAACGACCTCAATACACTCCTTTGACGAAGCCAAGGGCAGAAATCTACGAACTCCACATGGACAAGTTCGAGAAGCCTCGACCAATGATAGGGGGGTCAAAACGTCGAACCAAGGACAAGTACTGCTCTTTTCACGAGGACTACGGGCATGACACAGAGGAGTGCCGAGATCTCATGGGAGACATCGAGATGCTAGTACAAGACGGGTCCTTAAAAAATACAAAGGCGGACCGACGAGCTGGCCAATACGAGGCCCCTCATCGAGGTCAGAAAAAGAGGAAACAGGCGAGAAGGGGGAATTGTGCCCCTCACAAGAAGACGAAGCGCGGCGAAGACGAGGAGGGAGATGACGAACCCCAGTACGACGGGGTCATCTCCACCATCACGGGTCTCCCACGTGGAGTTACGAAGTCCTCCCTGAAGGCCGAGGCCCGAAGTCCCCATACCAGCGAGCCTGTCAACAAGAGGTTCAGGAGGGACGAGGCTATTACCTTCTCCGAGGACGACCCCGTACCTATGGTGGTGCCCCACCAGGACGCGCTGGTGATCCAGGCAGTGATCGCCAACAAATTGGTAAGACGCGTATATATCGACGGTGGCGCGTCAGTGAGCATCCTCTTCAAAGAATGCTTTGACAAATTAGGAGTAGAGGAAGCGTGCCTCGCGCAGGCACCGCTACCACTCCGAAGCTTCGTACAGGAAGAGACACGCCCAGATGGGGTGATCGACCGCCTTCACAAGAGGGAAGGGCACCGACGAGCTCTACCAAAGTGGTACAGTTCTTCGTGGTCGTGCCCACCGCCATACAACGTCATACTTGGGCGAGATCAAGCAATGCAGGAGGGCGTGTGCTCAACCTACCACCGACAATGAAAATCCCCACAAAGGAGGGATAGCCGTGATCCGGGAGACCGAAGAAGTTAAGGAATGCATGCAGTCGCCTGAGAAGTGCAGGACTTCGTCCAAAGAACCGCAAGCATAGCAACCAAAGAAACTCGAGGAGTTGGAACCGAGAAGACGCCTCCGCCCCCGCAGAACTCGGTTGAGGAGGTCGATTGTATGAAGACGAACCATTCAAGGTCGTAAAGTTGTTTCTACCGGTGTACCTCAACTAAGGAAACAGATCATCCAACTCCTAAGAGAATTCAGAGACGTGTTCGCTTGGTCGCCCCTTGATATGACCGGGGTCTCACCAACTATCATCACACACCGTCTCAACATTGACAACAGTGTAAAACCAATTCGGCAAAAGCAACGGATTTTTGCAGCCGAACGGAATCAAGTCATCCACGACGAGGTGAAGCAATTATTAAAGGTACGAATACTGTTCGAAGTCAAGTATCCGACCTGGATAGCCAACCCGGTAATGGTGAAGAAAGGTGGAGGAGGGTGGCGAATGTGCATCGATTATACCGACCTCAACAAACATTGCCCTAAAGACTGTTACCCCCTTCCCAACATCGACAAGAAGGTTGACGCATTGGTCGGGTACGAAGTCTTCAGCTTCCTAGACCTGTACAAGGGATATCACCAGGTCTTGATGGATGACGAAGACGCGGCCAAAACGGCCTTCATTACAGACTTCGGAGTCTTCGCATACGAGAAGATGCCATTCGGACTCAAGAATGCAGGGGCCACCTATCAAAGGATGGTAGACAAAATATTTCAGCCCTACATAGGACGGAATGTGGAAGTGTACGTAGATGACATCGTCGTCAAGAGCATTGAGGAAGCCGCATGTGTTGCCGACCTCGTGATCGCCCTCGGCCTACTCGTAAAGGTCAACCTAGTCGAACCCCGTAAATGCACGTCATAGCTCGTCGGAAAATTTTGGGTGTTAGTTTCACAAGAGGGTTTAAAAGCCAATCCGTCCAAGGTTCAAACCATTGTGGAGATGAAGATGCCAAAGACAATCCACGACGTACACAAGTTGACAGGCTGCATTGCCGCGCTCAGCCGTTTTCTTTCGAAAGCCGCGGATAAGCAGCTCCCCTTCTTCAAAATACTCAAAAAGGCTCCGGAGTTCTCCTGGAAGGACATACACAAGTCCGCCTTTGAAGATCTCAAAAACTACCTCGCCAAACTCCCCACTCTATCCGTCCCGAAAGAAGGAGAGGTCCTTTCCTTATACCTCGCCGCTTCGGACGAAACCATAAGTGCAGTTTTGGTACGAGAGGAAGGACGTCAGCTTCCCGTATATTTCATCAGCCGAGCATTGAAAGGACCAGAAACAAGGTATCAACCTTTGGAGAAGCTCACGCTGGCATTAGTAAATGCTGCGGGGAGGTTACGTCCATACTTCCATGCAAATCCCATACGGGTTCTCAGTGATCACCCACTTAGGCAAGTATTGACGAAGCCAGAAGCCTCAGGGAGAATCGCGAAGTGGGAAATTGAATTAGGCGAACACGACATATCTTTTTGTCCCCGTCAAGCCATCAAGGGTCAAGCCTTAGCAAACTTCCTTGTCGAGGCTAACTTCGCCGAGAAACCAAAGCCCACCGAGTCCGTATCAGACAATGCCGAAGCCGGACCAATAGAAAAAACTCCAGAGGATTGCTGGCAAGTCTACGTTGACGGGGCTTCGGGAAAAACAGGTAGCGGAACGGGTATCCTACTTTTAGGACCAGACCAAGAGATCACCTATGCACTTCGGTTCGCGTTTAAAAATACGAACAACGAAGTGGAATACGAAGCCTTAATTGTGGGACTTCGCCTAGCTCAAAGCCTTCAGGTACGAGCTGTGCAAGTTCACAGTGACTCTCAAGTCATAGTGAGTCACATGTTGGGAAAGTACGAGGCAAAAGGCAACAGGATGAAGAAATACCTTGAAAAAGCCAAAAGCCTACAACAAGCTTTCTCATACTACCAGTTAGTTCGCATCCCAAGGGAGCAAAATAGTCGAGCTGACGCCTTAAGCAACTAGCCTCGTCGTCGACAAACTCGCCAAGAGAAGAAGTCCAAATGAAGCATAAACGATGACGACATCGGAGTCGAGGTCAACATAGTCTCCGACGACGAACCCAATTGGATGACTCCCATTCAAGAATACCTGAAAAAGAGCGAGTTACCCCATGACAGGCTTGAGGCTAGGAAGATCTTGAGCAAATCTGCGATATACACTGAGCAAGGAATTCTCTATAGAAAATCATACCTCCACCTCTCCTAAGGTGCCTAGGTCCGAACCGAAATGACTCACGACTCACGAGAAGTACATGAAGGATCGTGTGGAAGCTATATCGACCCCGCGCCCTATCAAGAAAGTCATGCGATGGGATACTATCGTCGACGATGTTCCAAGACTAATCGATCTCGTGAAGAAATGTCCGGTGCCAAATCCATGGAAACGTGTCGAGGCTACCTCAAACCGACCTCGCCAAAGATGCAAAGCCCTCGCCATTTATGCAATGGGGATCGATATCGTAGGTCCTTTCTCAGTAAAGCTCCGTGGCGCTTTCAATTCTTGATTGTCGCTAGGTCACAGATTTGTCGGTTTCGGTCGAACCGACCGACCAAAAATCCAAAACCAAACCGAACCGATGTATACTTTTTCGAACCGAACCGACCGATCGGATTGTCCGACCGACCAAAATCGAACCGAAAAATCAGACGGTTTTGATCGACCAAAAAACCGAACTATTATATATATAATATATTCTAAATAACCCTGCTTTTATCTTAATTTCAAAGCATAAGCATCAAACATTTCAAAATGTCACAAAGATAACCAATAAAACATCTCAAATACTTTATTTATGCTCATCGTTTATAATTTATGCTCCTTCCACGGTCTACATATATAAGTCACTTTGTTCACAAATCAAGAGTATAAATTATAATCTCGTGCTCCCTGCTTTTGCATCACCAAACTCCATCTCAGCTCCTCGCTTTTGCATCACCAAACCCCAGCAGTGAAGAAAAGGTTTAATAATAAGTAACTCATGTAAAATGATATATGGATCAACTAAAAGGAAACAAAAAAAGTTCGCATCATATGAAAGCTATAGAGGTGAAAATAATAATTTATTCTTTATTTGCTATATATAATTACAATTGAGAACCTGCATATCGCTGACAAAGCCTTCAAGTGGTTGATACGCTGAATAAACTATAAGGTCAAATCCTAGACTCGCAGTGATGTAAAACAATATCAATCAATTGAAAAGTACATCGATCCAAGCAAGAATCTATGTGACATTTATGCCGTAAGAACCAAGATTTCATTATCAAGAATCATATGATGATCCTGCTCAATCCTTTTCCAAGCTCCTCTCACGACACATGGTTCTCTCTCGCTTACAAGCAGCATATATGCATGTTAACCTACAACGCCGATGAACTGTCAGCTGAACACCATAAATAGGGTGACATGGAATGACTAAGTGGTTCTCTTTATTTAACAAACAAATCCATGATATTCAGCAACAACAACAAACAAATGCAGATTTAATAATAAAAATAAAAAAAGACCCTTACCACTAGCCTTTGCATCGCTTTGTGGTTCAGCATAAGAGAAGGATCCATCAACATCTACTTCCATCCGTGTAGCTCCACACTTTTGCCACACACACACACATCACAGTCTTAGCATCATATTTGGAATGTCATATTGCACAAAAACACTAAATATAATCGTAATAAGTTTTAAACAACTGTGAAAACTTGAGCGCATAATTGGAGAGAAATAGATGTCAACATCAAGTTCTCCTTAGTCCTTATATCTTAAGATAAGTAATCTCCATCCAGCTTGTTTGATGGACATCAGATCTAGAAGACTATCTATTAATTTGATCTTCAGAAAACTAGTTCACACACTAATCTATAATTGTGCACGCATATGACTGTCAACAGATTCAACAAATTCACCTTCGACAAGATATGAAATCTAAAAGAGAATTTCTAGGATCTGGGTTAGCTTATCTGCATATTCACCTACACTAAAATTTCTAATTCCTTACATTGCAACAGACCTCTATTCACAAATCCAACTTCAATTCCTAATGCTGACCAGTACCATGATGGACGTCCTCAAGTATAATAATATTTGTCAAACTCCTCAAGTATAGTGTAGCAAGCATACCTTCTCAAGTGCTTGCTTAGCTCGTTTATTAGCCTCCTTGTATTTTTCCTTCTGCCAGGAAACAATAAGATGTTGTGAACAAAGTAAGTGTTTATAATTTATGCTACTGATTGAAACAGGAAGAAATCAAAGATTATTTGCTATATCTTACCTCTAATCAACAGTAGACCGTGGAAGGAGGAGGCGCCGAGGCGGTGGGACCGTGGAAGGAGGCGGTGGACGGCGGCACTGGAGGCGTGAGGACTGAGGAGACGGTGGGAGGAGGCGCTGGAGGAACCCGTGACCGTGAGGACTGAGGACGGCGGTGGGAGGACGACGCTGGAGGAAACCGTGGGAGGAGGCGGATGAGGCTGGAGGAGCCCTAGCCCTAGCTTAGTTGAGATTTGAGAACTTAAGAGTTGAGAGGCAGAATGGCTGAATGGGGGCTGATGGGGAGGGACGGGAGTCATTTAGTAATTAGGGCGACGGGGAATGTTAAATAAATAAATAAATATATATATATATATATATTAATAGTTTCGATTCGGTTCGGTTACCGATCGAACCAAAACTCTTGAACCGGTAACCGAACCGAAAACCGAATATTTATAAATTTATAAACCGAACCGCTACCGATTATATAAAAAACCGAACCGAACCGACCGAACCGAATCGGTTTGGTCGGTTTTTTCGGTTCGGTTCCATGCTTGCACAGCCCTAATTGTCGCGATTGATTACTTCACAAGTGGGTGGAAGCCAACCCTGGTGAAAATCACGAGCAAAATGCCTCAACTTCGGAAGAACATCGTGGTGTCGATTCGGCATCCTCATATCCTCATTTCAGATAACGGGACACAATTCACGGATAAAGTGTTCAAAGAATGGTGCCAAGAGCTTGGATCCAACAAAATTCACCCGGTGGCTCATCCTCAAGCAAATGGTCAAACCAAGTCACCAACAAGACAATCGTGAAAGGACTCAAGACTCGCCGATCGAGTAAAGCGGAATTGGGTGGAAAATTTACCGCAAGTCCTATGGTCGCATCAACTACACCTCGTACATCGAACGAAGAAACACCCTATAGTTTGGCGACGGAACCAAGCAAGGATCCCTGCGCAGATCGGTATGCCGAGCCCCCGACAATTCACTTCTACCGAAGCAACGAGGAAAATCTACGAACTGATCTAGATCTGCTCGAAGAAAAGAGAGACCTCGCCTATATCAAGGAAGCTCGGTATAAGCAACAAGTAGCTCAGATTACAACCAACGTGTCAAGTCCCGACAATTCCAAGTAGGCGACCTCGTGCTTCAAATAATGAAGTCAAGAAGCCGCCAAGCTCGGTGAACCGAAGTTACATGGGAAGGACCGTGCAGTCATCAAGTCCTCGAAAAGGGTCATACAAGCTCGCTCATATATCCGGCAAAGAAATACCCAAGACGTGGCACATCATTCATCTCAAGAAATATTTTGCATAAGTGTCAAAAGTTGAGTCTGCTCGGTCGTGTCATCGAGTCTGCTCAATCGATTCGTCCTCGAGTCGTGTTTTGTTATTACGTCGGTCTCTATTAATAAAACCTTTTTCTCGCATGTTTTTTTTCACTTACGATACTATCTCTTCTACATTATATTATACCCTCTTCGAGGACTAACTATACCCTCTTCGGATGATTTAACTATACCCTCGACGGAGGACAGACTACCTTCGTTTAATACGAGGACGAACTCAAACGCGCGTAAGGGGACCATCCCTAGCGATAAAACTTACCAAATAAGGAACCTATACCTCCGTTCACTTCGGGGAAGAGGGGACCACCCCTAGCAATACTTCTTGCCAAAACAGGAACCCCACCTTCGTTTATTTCGAGGATGAATACCTTCGTACATGGACTAACTACCTTCGCTTATTTCGAGGATGAATACCTTCGTGCAGGACGAACTACCTTCGTTTATTTCGAGGACGAATACCTTCGTACGAAGACGAACTACCTTCGTTTATTTCGAGGACTAACTACCTTCATACGAGGATTAACCACCTTCGCTTATTTCAAGGACGGACTACCTTCGTACGAGGACGAACTACTCGCTTATTTCGAGGACTAACTACCTTCGCATTTGGACCACCTACCTTCATGAAAACGAGGACGACCTACCTTCTTATTGGTTACAGAATAAAAGATGAAGTTGTTCTCAAGAGTCAACACGGCAAAGAAAATAATTTTATTTCAAAGTATACAATTAATACATTACTAGGACGAAGAGGGCCCCGAGAGCGGGAAATGAGCCAATCCCTAGAAAATCGGATTCAACAGATCGCCTATATTAATCCCACCTCTACCTCGTCCTCAATCTACGCTAAGAGTCCCGCTAGATCGACCTCTAGGGCCCATAAGACAACCTCGGCCGCCGATGACGCCCGACCCCGCCTCCCGAGAGCCCACGCCTCTGGGCAATGAAGGCGCCTCTCGAGCTCGCCACCGAGAAAAAGATCCGGACAAAAGCAGAGGTCCTAGCGCACGAAGAAGTCGCGACAGTAAAAGGCTCAACACCGAATGAAGCACATGTTCGAGGAAGGAATGACGAGCCACGACGATCTTAGAGAGTCGCCGACCTTCTTAAGGTCGGCATATTGCTCTTGATATTGCCAAGAATCGAGCCGCACTGCCCTATACCTCCATCACGGGCTGCGAGCTCTTCGACTTTTGCTTCACCTCTGAGATGGTTATCCTCCACCTCGGCGCAATTTCTTCAGATCTGATGTTCCTCAACACCGCTTAGCCGCATTCTCACGATCTCGAGCTTATCCTCCGATTCCAAAAGGCGAGCCTCAAGCTCGTCACGCCTCATGGGCGCCCTGCTTAACTTCGCCTCCTCCCGACATGACCGAGCTTGTCCTCCAGCGAAGGAATTCGACCTCCTTAACTTCGAGAGCCAGCGTTAAAGCTTCGATTCGACCCAACCAAGGGAAGCATCGCATAAAGAGAAGATCAATAAAAAGACAAGATCCTTCGATGAACAACGAATTTTATTAAAGCCTTTAAGTAAATCAAAACGACATCTTAATGACGACGATTTACAAGTGGCCTTAAAAAAAAAAAAAAAAGGGATCAACTTACCTCCAGAACTCCGCCGCCCCTAAGCTAGCTCGGCGCAGCTGGGGACCGCCGACCTCCTCCTCCTCGACCAACTTCGGTGGCCACCTCCAGACCCGAGCCGCCACCTTTCTCCCGAGTTCGAGAAGCTTCACTTTCTGAGATTCCCCGAGCCTCTGTACCCTCCGCCTTAGCCGCCTCCCTGATCCCTTACTAAGGTCGGCCATCAAGGCTTCGATCATGGGATCACGATCCACCGGCAAGCACGGACTGCATTCAGCCAAGAAACCGAGGACGATGTCAAGCTCGCAAAGACGGCAAGTCCTTCAAATCGCGACCGAGGACCTCGGCATAAGCTCGCAGAAAGCGCCATCCTCTGCCGCCTCATACCCATACTGACTTATCCAACTCGGGTATTCCTCGGCGACTTCATCAATAACGTCAGAGATCACAGGTTTATTCAAGACCTCACCACGCGGCGCCATCCTGCAGAAGCCCCTGAAAGGAATAGCCTCCGTAAAGCGCGGAACATTTTCCTTGCGAGGTCGCCACCGACCTCCCGGTGCGTGAGCCCTCTACTGCCCTCGACGACCGACTTCGCCTCCGCCTGCCCTAGCCGCCCGCCGCCTCGGCCGCCGCCGCCGCCAACAGCCGGCCGGCCGCCGCCCTCTCGCTGTGTCCCGAGCCTGGTCTCGGCCTGACACCTCCCGAACGAGGAGGGTCTTCCTCCTCCATCTCACAAGCGTGACGGCCACCGTTGAACCGGGCCACGGCACCTTTCGATACTCCGTCCAAGGGATGGACATTTTGGCGAGCCTACCGACACGCCACTGCACAACTCGCCGCTCGGCCGACACGCTTATCGCTCCTATGCAATAACAAATCATGTCGAAAACACCATAATACACACATCCGCAATTTTACAATACAAACAGATACGCCACCTGGGGAAAGTGCGAGGTGCGGGTTGAAAACCAATGATCTCGACTCCTGGATCGGCAACAACCGAGGTCTCGTGGATCGCGCTTTAGCCTCTTCAGCGTTTCAAAGGTCGAGGCTAGGGGACTTATCGGCATCTCCACCCCTCTCAGAGGTTTCCTCGACGACATCCTTCAGCGACAAGGCGGGCATCCCAAAGATCGTAGCTCAACCCCTTCCTTTTCTTCTTCTCTCGCGATCAAATTCACTACAAATAAGCAAACAACACATAAATACATCAACGCAAAACAACCAAGCAACAAAAGAGAAGAGAAAGAGGGCCTCACCGCCGGCTCCAATCGCAGCAATAGGTCATAGTGGCTCACCGCACCGCAAGCTCGACTTCTAAAAGACTTCGATCTACCAGCCGATCCTGCCTAAGGATTGCCCAAGCTACCAAGTCATAATCCGTAGCTATATCCGACAGTTTCTCACGGTGCCCAAAGTAACCGAACGACCCAGAAAACGATAAAAGAAAATTTCGTGCCAATTGGAAATTTTGACTGCCTTTAATTTAAAATTGCGACGAGGTGTCAAGTAATACCACCCCGCTACCGGATTTGAATCGAAGAACCTAAGGACGAGTCCTAAGGTCGAGGGAAATTATGACGATGAGCAAGACACCTAGGCCCATCAAATGCCGAAAGGAGTTCGCGCAATCAAGCAAAGGGATGGCAAATAATCACGTAACTCGACATATATGGAAGGGTAAGGAAGACGAAGGCCATTTTTCAGTCCTCATACATCGCGACAAAACCGCGGAGGAGGGCGCTAGCCCTATCCTCCGGCGGGAGCAATAAACCCAAAGGATTTCGAATATGAAATGTGAGGCAAGCTCTAATCTAACTGAGGCTCCTAAAATCGAAGGAATCAAGAAACCCTACCAACATCAATAAAAGAGGAAAGCAAACTCTACGTATGAAAGGATGGCGGCATCAAAAGTATACACTTCCTATCCACGTAACCATACGACGAAGACACAGCTTAAAACGCGTCTCCCCGGCCGTGAGAATCCTCGTAATATGAAGAAGAAGAAGCCATAACTCATCGCTTTATAAATCGAGGAAGATGGCGCTGACCTCATGCAAACGATAATGGCATGGTTGAACTTTTCGTAAGATAAAGAGTTTCAAGATTGAATTTAAAATGTGCAAAAGTTGATAAAGCGAAAAGGCGATCATGGAAGTTATTCCCAATATGCACTTTATCGGAATCCAACCGCCACATTAAATGCGCATTAAATGCTAATAAGACATCCTGTTCGCCTCGGCATAACGCCTTGTCGGTGAAGCGGTCCAAGACCTAAGATAACACCTCAAAGCGAAGCCCGTCAAGACTCGGCGATAACGCCGTCGGTGAAGTGGCCAAGACCTCTGATACCCGTCAAGTGAAGCGGCCAAGACTCGATAACGCCTCATCAAAGTGAAGCCGACATACGAAGTCAAGATAGAAGGATAACAACAGGATCGATCGCGCCCACTTCGTATAAACACATCTCGGTGAAACACGACCCCAAACCCATCACGACCGTCTTTTTTTTTGGGGGATATGATAGGATACGACCCAACTCCCAGCCCAAGCATCGTGCCCAATATAAATAAGCTCTCGATACGAAGCTCAAGACAAACAAGTCCAGCCCAAGAAGGCTCCTAAACCCGGGGAACGCAGAAGATTGGTCATATCTAAGAGAATCATAATTAGAGAAGAGATATGATTCAAACTTATCTTAGAATAGATCTCGGATTCGAGATCTAGGTCATTATAATTGTGTATAAAGAGGCAAGATTAAATAGAAAAGGATCATCTAGACTTTTGTAATCACTCCTCATATTATCAATACACTAATACTCTCTCTCTCCCCGGACGAGATCTTATTCATAAATCGAACCACGTAAATCCTTGGTGTTCTTCATGATTTATTTCCTCACGAAATAAACTTGGGAACGCAGTAAGATTCTTGGTCATATCTAAGAGAATCCTAATTAGAGAAGAGATATGATTCAAACTTATCTTAGAATAGATCCTTGATTCGAGATCTAGGTCATTATAATTGTGTATAAATAGAGGCAAGATTAAATGTAAAAGGATCATCTAGACTTTGTAATCACCCTCATATTATCAATATACGAATACTCTCTCTCCCATGGACGAGATCTTATTCATAGATCGAACCACGAAATCCTTGGTGTTCTTGTATTTATTTCTTTACGAAATTAAGATCGATCAAGAGCCTTACACTTTATAAACTCGCTCATAAGATTTAGGTGGGGCAAATTAATTTGAAAATATTGCAAGCAAAACACAATTTTGCAGCTAAAATGACCCACTGAGGAAAAAAAATTCCCAGGAAAAGAAATTTGATTCGATAGTATGCTAAGATGTTTGCATTATGTTTTGTAGTTGAGTTTCAAATTATTGCTGGTGGTGTTATGAGTTCTCAAATGCTCAAAATGTAAAGCTTGAAACCTAAGCACCTAATTGATTTAAACGAAAATTTTGATCCAATTAGAGCAAAGTTTGCGAACTTAATTCCAAAACTAAGCACAATTGCACAAGACTTATAGTTTGATGGTATTTGTCTCCTCTGCGAGGTTGAGAGACCCGAATATGGATTTCAATGATTCCATCCCAACTAAAGATTTAAAAATAAAAGATTCAAACACTATATGAATTTGCTCATATAAACTATATATATTTGTAAAGTTGAAAGTAAATCGTGCAAGTTTGATGATCGTTTATGTCCATGGCCTATGGCCTAATGGATAAGGCGTCTGACCTCTAATCAGGCGATTGTGGGTTCTAGTCCCACTGGGCGTGATTCTTCTGATTTTACTACCTAATATTCTGTTTGTGGTCTAAACCCCAGACATCTTATGATTTTACTACCTAATACTCTTTTTGTGGTCTAAACCCCATACATCCATGTGGTGAACGAAGGCAAGCAATTGCAATGGTGTGATATTGTTAAAAGTTAAAACACACTGCTGCAGACGTGTTGGTTTGTCGTACTTCATTTTGTAATTGTTATTGCTATCCTCGTGAACTTCGCCTTTTTAGGCCAATGTAGTTTTCTCAGCTTTTAACACAAAAATCTCTTTGTGCTGATCTACCCTCGCCGCTTGCAACACAAGTACTCTGATTTTTCGTGTGTCAGATACGTATGTCTGCTGCCAACCGAGCGTAATGTGTTGTCGCCTACAATGCCACATACAATATTTGGCTTTCGCCTTCATATCAAGATTGTCACGTGTTTTCAATTCTTTTTACTCTCTCCACTAAGAAAAGGAAACATCTGCTTGATCTGTAAATCCTAGGTCAACAAGCAGCTAATTTGCTACTGATGACTATAATATTTATAAATCACTAGCTAGATTGTGCAACCAATGTCCAAGAAAAAACGTGTCTTTTCCTAATGTACTAAGATGTACAAATGATCGATTTCATCCAGTAATAATGGAAGACGGATCGGTCTTCTTGTTGGAAGAGTGGTGATGGTGATCCATCAATTCCAGCTCCTTCTGCCTGAGTAGGAGCACCATTCTGTCATTCTCTAACTTGGTCCTCTCATTCATCAGCTTTTCTCTCTCCATCTCCCTCTCCTTTTTGCTGCTGAACTTGAGCCACTTGAGCCGCTGCTTCTCGAGCTCGAACGCCTGCGCCTGGATCCCCACCCGCTGCTCCTCCAGCCCCATCAGCTTCGCCCTCAGCCATTGCCTCTTCTCCCCCGCCGTCCTCCCCCCGTCCCTCATCACATTCGCCGTCTCCGCATCCAGCTGCTGAATCGATGCCGCCCCCTTCCTCTTCCTCGAGGGCAATCTCTCGTCCACGTCATCGTCATTGTCATCCTCCTCATCCTCATCCTCATCCTCCTCGGCTTCAGCATCCTCCTCGCCGCCCCCTCTGTTCAAATTGGGGGCCTTCACCCCCGCCGCGTGCAGGCACGAGGCATTCGCCTCCGCAGCAGGAGGAGGCGAATTCTGCGCGCCGCCGCCGCCGCAGCTATTGTGATAAGCGCACATCTCCCTAAAAAACAAGTGCTTCGAATTCAAAAGCTTCTTCACCTCCTCCTTCATCTTTGCCGACAAATCCATGGAATCGAGCAGTGCTTGATTCTCCACAACTCTACAAGACGTTCCTTTCCCCAAAATATCATTGACTCTCTTATACCTCTTGTTCAAATCATTGAATTTATCCTCACACTGCTGCGGCGATACGTAGAAACCCCTCTCCATCATTGCCCTCGACACTGATTTCCACTTCCCCTTCTTCTGCAGCGCCAAGCCTCCGCCGGCCTTCTTCTTCCCCTCGCCCACCTCCGACGCCCCAACCTCGTCGCCGATGTAGAACACCACCATGATCAGCAGCCGCACCATGTTGTCGGTCCACTTCATCCTCTGCCACGGCGACATTTTCCTCTTCCCGTCGTCGGCGCTGTTCTCGGCTGCGAATCCGGGCTCGTCGTCGTCGCTCAATGTCAGGCTCTGGTTCTTGGATTTGGGGCAGGCTTGTTTTGTGGCTTGGTGGGGTTGTTGCTGCAGGTGATCGTGGGGGGCGAATGCCGCCATGGGGTGGTTAGGGTTTGGGGGATTTTTAGGAGATGGTAAGTTGTGGTGGAGTGAGATTTCTAGTGCTAACATACTAGGTTGCAAATTTGAGTAAATCCCACCAGACATAGCACTTGATTTCATACAAATACTTCGAATTCACACAACCCCAACACAAAAAAGATTCAACATAAATATAGCTTCAACAAAGAAAAGAAGAACCTTAAAATCCTCGAAACATTGATTGCGTTTTGAGATATTAAGAATCAATAATTGACTGAGATGGGACAATCACCAGACGCAGAGAAAGAATCTTGACTGGAAGATTCTTGATTGACTAGAAATTGAGCTCGAACATGCTGACCACTTTTCTAATTCATTGTAATAATCCATGCAGAGAATTAGGAAGATTCAAGAAAAGGGAAAGACAAGATTTGATTTTGGTAGGAAATCGGGAAACTGCAATATGTATAGCAAGGAAGAATCAGAAATCATCATAATGTGGGCGTTTGTAGAGAAATCGGGGTAAGGAGCAGCTGGTTTTGGGTGTGTAGGAGGAGTAGTTTTATCTCTTTGTTGACAGCGAGAGAGAGAGAGAAACAGCTCTTTGCCCATGGTTTTGGTGGGTTTCCTTTTCTTTTCTTCTTTTCTGGAGTCTGAGGTCTATATTGCTGTGTGTGGGATGAGAGAGAAAGTGCAGAGGGGGAGAGAGAAGTCCACAGGTTTTGGCAAAACAATCATCTGTGTTCAATGAATTTCCGACCATCCCTTTCAAATTTGGTGCGCAATCGGATAATCTGGGCCGTCAGTTCTAGATTCTGTGAGAATCGGATGAAGCGAGAGGGGTAATAGAGTCATTTCAAGAGCTACGGAAATGAATTTTAAATTTTAAATTCAAAGGAATATAATAATGTGTAATCTCGACAAATGTAACTTGGATTGTCTTTTGCATTCAAGAACAAAGTTGTTTAATTTGTTTTATATTCTACTGGTGTGTAACTAGTCAAATTTCGACGAAATATTTTACGTTATATTTATAATCATATTAAATAAAATAATCTTATATCAGGAGCAATACATCTGAATTTGATATATTAAATGAAAAATCTTTATATCGGGATAATGTGTTTGAATGTGATATGTATAGATTATATTTCGTCGAATTCTAATGAAAAATCACTTTATATTGTATTTTACGCGTAGAAAATTAAATATTCTTAGACTTGTTAATAATTCTTGTTTAGAATGTATATACTCATACTCGTCTTAAATTCGATTAATTATCTGAAGTCGTTTAAATTTATAAATATAATTTGTTATACTGATTGGTTATTCGTCTCGACAAAAATAAAAAATTAAAAATTAATCTATTAATAATAAATAGAATAAATAACGAAAGAAAAAAAATAGAAAAATTTTTATGTATGCGTGTCGATTAATGTTAAAATTCCTTTATAATTTATATACTCGTACATATCCCAAACCTGATTAAAAAATATTTTTACTACTCGTTTTCATCTCAACTCGTATAATTAATGTCTGCTAACTACCCAAATATGTTTAAATTTATACATATAAGTTGTTACATTAATTGATTATATATTTCAATAATGACTTGAAAATTATACAATAAATATTAATAATAAATAATACAAATATCAAGGTTTAAAAAATAGAGCACATGTCTAGCATATACATACCCGCACTCGTCCCAAATTTCATTAATTACCCGAAATTGATTAATTTTATAAATATGCAATAGTTAGTTATTCGTTTCAATAAGACTTGAACATTACAGAGTAATTATTAATAATAAATAATATGGATAGCTAAAAATTATAACTAAGCAAATTTCACATAGACGTATCGTTATAGACGTATCGTTTAATGTATTGACTTCTGTAGAATTTATATACCTGTAGCTATCACAAATCGGATTAAAAATTGATTTATTATATCTTCTTGTCTCATTCTCGTATAGTAGTATCCATTAATCACGTGAGTTTGTTTATATTATAAAATATCTAATTAATAAAATATATATTAATTCTCGTGCCCACATAATATAATAATATAAATTCGATGGGTGGAGTTTAAATTCTTGTACCCAAATAATATAAATAGCAAAAGACTTAGAAATAGAGAAAATTATATTCTCGTCAAATTTCACATAGTACGTGCCGTTTAATGTATTGACCTGTTTAGAATTTATATATATATATAACTTTCACAAATCGGATTAAAATGGATTTTACTATATATTCTCATCTTATTGTCGTATAGCATACATACCCGCACTCGTCCCAAATTTCATTAATTACCGGAAATTGATTAATTTTATAAATATGCAATAGTTAATTATTCGTTTCAATAAGACTTGAACATTACAGAGTAATTACTAATAATACATAATATGGATAGCTAAAAATTATAACTAAGCAAATTTCACATAGACGTATCGTTTAATGTATTGACTTCTGTAGAATTTATATAGATTTAGCTATCACAAATCGGATTAAAAATTGATTTATTATATCTTCTCGTGTCATTCTCGTATAGTAGTATCCATTAATTACGTGAGTTTGTTTAAATTATAAAATATCTAATTAATAAAATATATATTAATTCTCGCACCACATAATATAAATAATATAAATTGATGGGTGGAGTTTAAATTCTTGTACCCAAATAGTATAAATAGCAAAAGACTTAGAAACAGAGAAAATTATATTCTCGTTTTATTCTCGCAAGAATATCCACGATTACGTAATTCATTTAAGTTTTAAAGCATATAATCAATAAAATGTATATTATTCCAATATATTAAAATTGAGAAAATCCCACATAGATATATCGATCAATGTCTGGACCAATTTAAAATCTATATAAATGTAGCTGCCACAAATTTGATTTAAAATTGATTTGATTATATATTTGTTATCGTCTCAAACCCGTATAGTAATATATGTTGATATTTGAATTCGTTTAGATTAACAAAATTATCATATAATAGGATTAATGATTTAGTGATTCTCTCTCCTACGTGGACTATTTATTTTCAAATTTATTTTTATTAATTTGTGAAGTTTCCCGTAAAATCGATATGAGTTTCAAATTTTTATTTAAAAATTTGTACAAGAAATATTATTTTATTTAGATTTTCAATTTGTGAAGTTCATGAAAAATCGATGTATAATTCAAAATTTGTTTAAAAAATCGTAAGAAATATATCATTCAATTTATGTCTTGAATTGATAAAGTTTCATGAAAACTTTAAAAAGAATATTAATTAAATTAAATTTTTAATTAAAAAGTAACTATTTATCTGGCCAACTAATTAATTGATGGGCCAAATAAAATTGATGGATATAAAATAATTGTGTGTTGTAGGATGAAAAATCTACTCACAACTATTTATGTATATAGGTTTAAATTAAGGTGGAGTTTGATAACAAATCAATGTGGATAGGAGATGTAAATACTAAGAATAAATGAGATTTGAGAAAAATAGAAATGGAGAGATTATATGATGCCACATAGCTAGGAGAGAGAATCACTAAATCCTTAATCCTATTATATATTGACTAGTGTGTAACCCGTCGAATTTCGACGGGAAATATTTTATGTTCTATTTATAATCATATTAAATAAAATAATCTTATATCAGGGCGATACGTCTAAATTTGGTATATTAAATGAATTTTTTTTATATTAGGATAATATGCCTAAGGTGATATATATAAATTATATTTCGTCGAATTCTAATGAAAAATCACTTTATATTGTAATTTACGTGTAGAAAATTAAATATTCTTAGACATGTTAATAATTTTTGTTTAGAATGTATATACCCATACCCGTCTTAAATTCGATTAATTATCTGAAGTTGTTTAAATTTATAAATATAATTTGTTATAGTGATTGGTTATTCGTCTCGATAAAAGTAAAAAATATCGAAAGTAATCATTAATAATAAATAGTATAAGAAACGAAAGATAAAAAAATTAGAGAAAATTTTACGCATGCATGTCGATTAATGTTAAAATTCCTTTAGAATTTATATACTCGTACATATCCCAAACCTATTAAAAAATATTTTTACTACTCGTTTTTATTTCAACCCGTATAGTTAATGCCTTCTAACTACCCAAATATGTTTAAATTTATACATATAAGTTGTCACATTAATTGATTATATATTTCAATAATGACTTGAACATTATAGAATAAATATTAATAGTAAATAATATAAATATCAAAAGATTAAAAAATAGAGAACATGTCTAGCATATACATACATGCACTCGTCCCAAATTTAATTAATTACCGAAAATTGATTAATTTTATAAATATACAATAATTAGTTATTCGTTTCAATAAGACTTGAACATTATAGAGTAATTATTAATAATAACAAAAATATGGATAGCTAAAAATTAAAACTAAGCGGGACGTGTCGTTTAATGTATTGACTTGTTTAGAATTTATATACATGTAGCTGTCACAAATAGGATTAAAAATTGATTTTACTATATCTTCTCGTCTCATTCTCGTATAATAGTATCCATTAATTACCTGAGTTCATTTAAATTTATAAAATATATAATTAATAAAATATATATTAATTCTCGTACCCACATAATATAAATTCAACGGGTGGAGTTTAAATTCTTGTACCCAAATAATATAAATAGCAAAAGACTTAGAAATAGAGAAAATTATATTCTCGTCAGTTCACATAGTACGTGTCGTTTAATGTATTGACCCGTTTAGAATTTTTATACATATATAACTGTGCCAAATCGGATTAAAATTGGTTTTACTATATGATCTCATCTTATTTTCGTATAGTAGTATCCACTAATACCTAAATTCATTTAAATTTATAAAAGATCTAATTAATAAAATATATATTTATTTCAATAATTTGTTATCCTTTCGATTTAAGTTTGAATTTACTATTTATTTCAAAACTTTTTATTAATTGTGAAGGCTCACCAAATAATAATGTGAGCTTCAGAATTCCATATAGGTCGATAAATGTTTGTATCCGTATAGAATGTATATTCTTGTACCAAATAATATAAATAACAAAAGAATTAAAAATATAGAAAATTATATTCTCGTCTTATTCTCGTGTAGTAATATCCGCTAATTACCAAAATTTATTTAAGTTTTAAAACATATAATCAGTAAAATATATATTATTCCAATATATTAAAATTGAAAAAATTCCACATAGACATATCGATCAATGTCTGGACCAATTTAGAATCTATATACATGTAGGTGCCACAAATTTGATTAAAAATTGATTTGACTATATATTTATTATCGTCTTAAACCCATATAATAATATATATATTGATATTTGAATTCGTTTAGATTTACAAAATCAATATATAATAAGATTAATGATTAACGCAATCTCTCTCCTACATGGACTATTTATTTCAAATTTATTTTTATTAATTTGTGAAGTTTCCTAAAAAATCGATATGAATTTCAAATTTTATTTTAAAAAATTATATAAAAAATATTCTTTTATTTAGATTTTTAATTCGTGAAGTTCATGAAAAATCAATATATGATTCAAAATTTGTTTAAAAAATCGTAAGAAATATAATATTCAATTTATGCAATTGGTAAAGTTTCATGAAAACTTTAAAAATAATAATAATTAAATTAAATTAAATTTTTAATGAAAAAGTAACTATTTATCTGGCCAACTAATTAATTGATGGGCCAAATAAAATTGGTGGATGTAAAATAATTATGTATTGTAGGATAAAAAATCTACTCATAACTATTTATATAGGTTTAAATTAAGGTGAAGTTTGATAAGAAACCAATGTGGGATAGGAGATGTAAATACTAAGAATAAAGGAGATTTGAGAAAAATAGAAATAGAGAGATTATATGATGCCAAATAGGAGAGAGAATCACTAAATCCTTAATCCTATTATATATTGATTTTTGAACATTCTCAAACTCTTCCACCTGTATTTTGTTTATTTTGAAACCGTTAAACTTTTTTATTAACTTAAACCCTCACAATGCTGGGCTCCTAAAAATTTTGTTGTATGGTTTGTACACTAAAGAAATTGGATTTGAACGTCACCAATATTTTTTAGATTGAGTTTATTATATCTAATTTTTTAGATTAAATACACTTTATATTCCAAATTATATATGATTCGTCAAAAATATCTCGAACTATCACAAATATTTTTTTTAATTTATCCAACTATCACTTATGCATAGAAAATCTTCTGTATCCATTTTCATCATATATCACATAGAAAAGATTAAAAAATCAAATAACACAAAAGTCACATGGAATTACATAAAACTTTCATGTGGAACTAGTGAACCATGTCAAGATATTGGGGATCGAAAAATGAACGTATGGCATTTTGAAACATATTGATAGTTGTTTTGAATAAATATTTATAATAATTTCGGACATTTTAATAAAAACATGTATATATTGGGTTTTAAAGTAATATTTACCTATTTTTTAAATATAATTTGCCTATTTTATATGATATTTACTAAGTGCACATATCGAGTAGCAACGGTAAATTTTACTCATTATTAGAAAATGAATTTATTTGTAACATATATGTTAATGGATTCAAGAAGACCAGTTTTACCTTTAATTGAGGTATCCATTTTATTATGGAGCCTATAATTGTACCGGTAATAATTATTGATTTTTTAAATTAATAATAGAAAAATAAAATAAAATAAAATTATATCTACAATTATATAAGTAAAACTATAAATTATTAAAAATTAATATATATATATATATATATATATATATATATATATATTAAGAAAACTAATATAAATTATATCTAACCACATCAAGAAAAATAGAAACACACTAAATAAAGTTTTCTAAATAACATGAATACAATATCACAACAACATTTAAATGTACACACCCACACCCACACCCACCCACACACCCCCACACACACACACACACACACACACACACATATATATATATATATATATATATATAGGGATCACGATCCATTCTATGAGCGAAATAAGATTGTAGGAAATAGGAATAGATATGTAAGTCTGGACAACAACATACTCATGAATCCATCTATATTGTGTAATTTTATATCTTTCATATTTAAGTAATGAAGACAATCTAGAAATCTAATTATTATGTTGCATATATTAGTTTAGCTACAAAACATATTTCATCTTTTCGTGAAGATATATGCTAAATATATTAGTTTAGCACATCTTTCATTACATGAATATGAACAGAAGACAAGAAGGGTTCTAGTAACTAAATACATGCACAATAATCCGCAGAATATGAGACACACAACACAAATCAGAAAATAAGACAATCAAATTAAATCTCAACCATTGATCCAAATGAATCAAAGGCCATGATTCATTCCTATTTCCTACCAAATTATTCATTCCTACCGATCCATCTCATATATATATATATATATATATATATATATATATATAAAGTGAGTAGAAGAATTGATAATTTTGAAAAATAACTAAAATATTTTATTTAGTTTTCAATATATGTATACATAATTTTGATAGATAAAACTATAATAAATTAAATATTTTGAGATAATAAAACATTAGACTTATATATACCTATTTATTCTAATTATTATATATTTTTCAGAGGTTATGTTCTTTTTTGCTTTTTTTCGAGCCTAGATGAAAGATGAATAAAGTACAAGTTTTTATTAGTTTTGAGTCTTGACCATAGTAGATAGATACATATATATTTATTTGGATAAACAAAAAATATATAATATTAATTATCTATTTTGTTTTTTGTTTTTTGGAAGTAAATTATCCACATTTGTTGTATTTATTATAAGGCATGCTAATATTTTTATTAGGTTGAGTATATATAATGGATACACTCATGTCTAGATAGGAAAATTATAGATGATGATTATGCCTATATGTGTATATATAGTCTATACATATTATATTGATAGAGGTCACATGTCTTTAATAAATATAAATAATTTTAAAATTTAAAAGGTTGCTTAAATAATAACACAAAATTGGCAAAAAAATATAAGTTTCACTATGAATTTAGCGCAAAACTAACCACCTTATATTCATCATTTGTGAAGATAGACGGTAAATTTGTTATCAATTTCACTAATTTATACATGACTATTTTATATATATATATATATATATATAATATTTGATTAATTTAATTTCAATAGAATTTATAAGTTAATAAAATAATAATTATTATTTTAAATTAAATTATTACTAAATTAGTTAATAGTTAAGAAAAGAAGTCATGAAAAAAAAGACTAAACACAAAAAGAAGCAATAGAAAACAAAAAAATAGAAATAAATGAAAACCTAAAAAAAATCAATTTTAGGGAAAAAAAAGAAAGTTAGAGGAAAGAAAATTATGATTATAAAATTTCAAATGATTCGTTTCAAATCTATCTTTTGTAATTTTAATGTCAAAATAAAGATTTTATCACGAGTTATAATTTAATATGCACATTGCATATTTTTTAGTGAATAAAATTTTACAACAATGAGAAAGAAGCAAAATAAATGAATAAGAACAAAGGAAAAGAAAAAGAGTAAAAAAATTCTCTCTCCATCATAAATGAATATATTTTGGAAGAAAAATAATATAGAGAATGATCATTCCCCTCTAATATATATATATATATATATATATATATATATATATATATGGGAGAGTTAACGTGATAATCATTTTTATTGTGAGAATATGAGAACCAAAAAATGATGAATTTGGTGTGAAACTTGATGAATCCGCTTGGAAAGTTACTGAATCAAAAAAATGGAATTTTCGTCTCTAATGGGATTCGAACCCTGCTGTAAATTTCAAATTTTTTGATTCAGTAACTTTCCCAACGGATTCATTAACTTTCATAGCAAATTCATTTTGTTCGTAAAGAATTTTCGTAGTTCTTGGTTCTCACGTTAAAATTGGTTCTTATTTGAACATCACTATATATATATATATATATATATATATATATATATATATATATATATATATGAGAGGTTAACGTGAGAACCAATTTTATTGTGAGAACGTGAGAACCAAAAATGATGAATTCACGGTGAAAATTAATGAATCCACTAGGAAAGTTCTGAATCAAAAAAATAGAATTTTCGCCCTCATGGGATTCGAACTTTATCAGGGTCAAAAAATTCTAAGTTTTTGAATTCATTAACTTTATCAATATATTCATCATATATATATATCATTTGGTTCTTAGTTTGTAGGATAAGAATGATTCCTATGGTTGAACCAAAGCTTAATTTCGCTCTCTATATATATATAATTTGGTTGTGTGTAATATT
The DNA here is from genome assembly GCA_036937905.1 of Salvia rosmarinus. Classification (NCBI taxonomy): domain Eukaryota; kingdom Viridiplantae; phylum Streptophyta; class Magnoliopsida; order Lamiales; family Lamiaceae; genus Salvia; species Salvia rosmarinus. The sequence goes on along the minus strand of CM072818.1, from coordinate 54,163,154 downwards.
AAAACCACAATCATCCATATTGTTAAATGTTTGTATTAAGGTTAAGAGAACACGAAAATCGTGTGATATTGATTTATCCATAATTTAAGTTTCATAATTAAAAAAAAACATATAACCAACAAGAAAGGATGATAATTTTGTTTCAACGCATGTAGGGTTGTGTTTTGTTCTATGCATGTTTATGTTTAATATGCATGCATGTTTTGTTTTTAATATGCATGCTATAAATTTGCGAGGTTTATGTATATTATGATATAAATGCATAATCTAAATCGTCTCCTTCTCAGATTCACTTATTTCTCAAAACATCACAAAAAATACAAAATTGCCCTCGGTGAAAATAAAGATAAAAATAAAAAATGTTATGCCAAAAGGGGTTGGTTATAGAAGAACCACCCTAAGATGAGAAATGAGAACCAATCTATACCTTACATTCTCTAATCTAACGACTAATAATAAAAAAATAAGTCAAAAGCAATCATCAAATAATTGATAATTAGGGCATGATAGTAATTCTATATATTAAGTTACCAACAATAACTTTTCTATCCATAATTATTGTAAAGAATGTTCGAGATTCATTAGATCTCGTTTGTTTGTGTAGTTTTTAAAATTTGTGTTATCGAATCATATGCATAGTATAGGCATAATGTGCATCTTAAATGTTAATTTTGGAGATTGACAAGATATTATGTGTTTGATGAAATTGAGCAAAATGCATAACTCGTAAGTACTTATGCATAAAATAAATTGATTGTGAAATTGAGCAAATATGGCGGGCATAAATTATAAGTAGTTAACGTGAAAGCAATGAATCGAAGTTGTCATTAATTTTCAGCGTGAAAAGCGGTTGCACAAAAAGAACAAAAAGTGGAACATATTATACACATAGCTAGAAAATATAGAAAGAAAAGATTAATTCCATAAATAAGTATATCTATTCCTTAAATATAGTCCACTTTCGGTTACAAAAAAAAGCAAATTACTTTCTTAACCTCAATCTTAAATAGGGTAAGAAAATCGATCCATCCCTATATATATATATATATATATATATATATATATATAAGGTTGTGTGTAATATTAAAACCACAATCATCCATAAATGTTTGTATTAAGGTTAAGAGAAGGGAATCGATTGCTTTTAAAAACAAAAAACAAAAAAATACAAAAAAAAAAAAGAAAAGAAAAGGGAATCGAGTATTTGGAGACTTGGGTCAGAATGGAAGCATATAAACGAGAAATGGCAATAATTATGTATAAGATTATAATTTATAATATTTTGCGGTATGTAAGAAATAATACAAGTGTATGCTAAATTTTATACAAAGTTAGTATTATTTTTAAAATTAATAACTGGATAGTTGATTGCAATTTCTCACAAAAAATTAATTCATTAATAAATCTATAGCATAAAATATATGCATAAATATTAAATATTAAATATAAAATATAAAATAGAATAGAGAAAGAAGAACCAACCCAGGCCACTCTGTAATTGGCATGAGACTTTACTATAGGGCTTTAAATTTAAACTAGAATCAAAGTAATCATCATCTATATTGAAAGGATTACATCCGGGCAATGCATGGACAAAATATAAAATTGGCTAAAATAATATCTTTCCATCCACGATAAGTATATCACAATTACCTTATTCGATGTACACAAAAAGTATATCATTTTCTCTTTTAGAATACAATGTAATCTCACAATAACTCATTATTTACTAAAAAATCGTTCCTACCACTCACAACCTAACATATGGTGGGATCATTTCTCCACTCAAACAACACTTACCAACTTTTTTTTATCAAAACTCTGATGTATAGGGGAAGTATGCTTTATGAATGTTGATGGATCTCGCTAGGTACGTACTGATGTATGGAGGGATACACCAATTAATTAAATTTTAAAACTTTCTTTACACAGACTGACTGGCTAATAATGTAATAGTTTATCGGGTAACTGTCAGTTCAATACTGTTGACATTACTGCTGATCAGTTCAGATAAGGAAAGTCTGGTACTGAGTGATATTAGTTTGTAAACCTACTGACTGCTAAGATAGCTGGTCAGTTGGACTGATAACTGATGTACTTGTGGAATATGGTGGTTATTGTATTTATCTTTTGAAAACCTTAAACTAATTCGACACACTTAGCCGATTATTGTTTATTCAGTTCTCAAATATATCTCTTCAGTATCAAACTGATATTGATAAAGAGTTTCAAAACTATGATGTGTTGTTTTGTGCTTGTGATGACAGTTCAATAACATGCAATATAAATAACAATTCTGAAAGTAAATAACACATAACACGTAAAGTTATACGTGGTTTGGAGAGATCAACTCCTACGTCCACATACTGATTGCTCAGTCAATCCACTAACTTCAGATTGTGTCTTGTTTACGGGCACAAGAGCAAACCTAGATACTGAGTTTACTTTACAGTATCCTGTTTCACTTGGTGTTCCTCCTACGTTTTTTGATGCTAGGAAACCATTGATTGCTTACAGATGCTGTCAACTTAACATCTAGCTTATAGGTACTAGACAACTAATCTTTCAACAACTGACACTTCTTTGCTTACATGTCTAAACTTCTATATAAACTTTTGGGGGTTTTGTAAAAGGGTTTCCAACTAAGATTCTGAGTTGACACAAGCATCAAACTCAGTATGTCTATGCTTAAGATATACAAGATGGATATCCTAGACTTAAGGAAGTTTATACTGAAATCTCGAGCAGATAAATATATGTGAGGTTTTGAGATTTACAGATAACCATGTTAACTTCCTTCTTCGAAATCGTTGTTGAAATCGTTGTTTGAGCTTGAGCTTTGAATGCTTTGAGTATTCGATTGCACAACGTTTGGTGACCTTCAAGGTTGGATTATGTGCGTATTTATAGATAAGATGATGAATAATGCAATTGGATGGAGCACCAATCTCATCCTTCTATTTGTCATTTGAATTCTTCTCATTGAGAATCCTTATACGTTGCTGTAAAAGTCTGCATCATCGTACACTGTAGTTCTGTAACTCTGAAGAGATGTTCTGGCATGTCAAGATCTTCTGCAGATACACTACCACACGTGAGAAATCAAACACTCAAGGCTCAAAATCTTTCATGTTTCTTCAATTGAGTAGACTCCGTGTTTTATCAATGTGTTGACTTCAGGTTGGGTTAGTTGAGACTGCTTCGTCTTTCATCGCAAGTTGGACTCCCGTCTTTTGATATTTGGGTAACCTAAGTAAGTTAGATGCTTTCAGCTTAACATAGAAATATACAACTTTGACTTTGCTTCGCCAGCTTTGACTACTTCTCAGCAGCTTTAACTATAAATCATCAACTTTTACTTCTGTCAATCAACTTTGACTTTGGTAGTCAGCTGCTTGGCATGACAGTTGGTGATATCCAGACTCATTCATCTCTTTCAGCGTTGATGAGTCTCTGATTTTCTCTGATTTTCAGTCTTCTAACGTTAGTCTTCAGTATTTGACTTTACTCTAGTAGCTCTGTTCATCAACATCCCTATACTTCAGTTCTTCAAACATCAGTTGGTCATCCGTCAGTCTTCAGTACGCGATCCTTCAGCTGAGCTTCTTGTAGGGAAATCTGATTTTAACCCTTTCCCGAGGATCTATCTTGAATGTTTAATTCACCATACATTGATTATATACCTAGCATGCACCTATATAATTAATTACAACACGTTGGTGTTTTCTCGTGTTTACCTACGAATTTGTTGGACAAAAATAGGATCAAGACTCGTGCTTTGATCTTCTGGATTGTATCCCGTTTGCCAAAACTCCAATGCTGAGTGAGAGCAATCTATGGAGAATACTGCAAATTTCGCCTTCTTCCACACCTCAAGATTTTTGAGAATCTCACTATGGGAAAATCGTGTGTTCTGATTTTCTCTCACCTTGTATTTATAATGCAACCCTAAAAACCTATTAGGATAGGATCTCTGCATATCTAATAAATACAATCATATATTCTCAGATAATAGAGAATCAGAACAGAGTCCCAGTGGGACTCTATTATGTGGTGGACGAAATTCCTGCAGCTCCAAGCCTTGATGGGCCAGCACATGGATCAAATGCAAGGAATAAACATGGCCTCAAATGAATTAATTATCTTATGTTCAGCCCAAAATATAAATTAATTCATAAACATTCATTCATGCCACTAGAGAATAAATGTTGACTTACCCTTTTATTATCGAAGTTGAGTCGGGCTTGCACTTATTAGACTTTACGAATCCCATATTTAAGATATTGCACATCCATTAATTATTTATAGCGTTCTGACTGCTTAAAATAATTAATCTCTTTAATTTCTCAAGTAGTACCACTCAACCTTATTACTGTACTTGAGATAACTCAACCTGCAGGGTTTAGTACAATAAACCTTCTGAGTTCCTTAAGGGGACGTCATCATCCTAAACGGATACGGTGACTCGATACAAGTAACTAGCATGACATACAAGCACTGCCACCACCAAAGATGCTGAGAATATTGGGGTATCTCATGTAACCCTTACCCATAACAAGTCAAAGTGATGGTCAGCAACTCATATTCACCTAAAACCTTATCGAGATTTAGATCAACGTAAAGTCACCGAGATCTAGGTTCTTCACAACGGTCAGATAGAAGAACTCATCTCACTGTGATCTATCAATACGTCGAGACGCGTGCGGTATAGAAAAAATCAAGTCAAGTCACTTCTTATCTATCATGACTTATACCGACAACTCGTCCTCAAGTTGTCTTAGCTATGATCATTTTTATATCTCATTAAGCTTAACCAATCATACAGACTTCTGTGATCTTCTACACACTGTATGATCTAACTTATATATGAGATAAAGGGACATACATGTGCAATCAAGTAAACAATCCAGATAGGAGATTGTAATAGTGGTAACATGAAACATTGTATACAAGCTCAACCAAACTGCTTTCAGTAAACAAATTCAACACATCTATCAGTTGCGCTGATTCTAATACTCTTATCAGTATGGCTGGCTTCAGTACTACTTGAACTCATTCTGTCTTGGGCTTGTTCAAGCTGGTAGTTCTACTACTGAAACCTGTAACAAAAACGTCTAACTTTAAAACAAGTCAGTAGCATTAGTTACAACAACAAGACAATCATCAGAGGTTTTTGGGATCTAATCAAAACACACAGTTAAGGTAGAATTGGAGCATCCATATAGATGCTCGGTTGATGTTCGAGAATATCCTTCCACCTATGTCTCCTGAAAATGTCAAAGATTTCAAGGACATCAGGGAGGGTAGTTTACGTAAAGAAAACTGTATAATCATAATAAATTTGGGGTTTCGTGGGAATGATTTTCTTTTAGGGTGCAGGTTTGTGTGCCATTTGAAACATTTGAATGTGATTTGAAATTTTTAAGATGACGGATTGAGAAATTTTGAGCGCGAAAATAAATGGCAGTTTTTGAAATATGAATGTGAGAAAATAATGCACGTTTATGGAAATCACTTTTATAGCCACGTAAAAACTGTTGACCATGCGTGCGTCAGTTTAGGAATAACTTCCAGATGAATTAACTCAAATCATTTGCAATGAATGAGACGAAATAAATTCAAGGTTTTTAATGCATCAATCGTCCATGTATATCAGTATGCTTTACCAATATGCATTATCAGTATGATACCAATAGATGGTTCAGAAAAACTTACTGGTCAGCTCAACATAGTTGTCAGATGATACGTCCATTTGTCTATGAAGTGCCATTGATACTGATACCGGTTTGATGTTACCAGAGTATGCTGATACTGGAGGCAGTCAGTATCATCTTTCTAGTTTCTTATATGTTAGTCAGGCTTACCAGTGTGGCTTACTGATATCAACTGATGGATTACTGATAGTCTGTCAGTTTTGACCTTAGTTAAAACTTATCAGTATGACTGATCAGTTTTACCTATCAGTATGGGTTCCCCTTGAACCAGTACTACTGATAGGAGGTCTACTGATATCTGCTAGCATAGTTTGTCAGTTTGACACTAGTTAGACTCATATTTTCATTCTTCCAGGTTCACCAGTCCTAGCTTTCTGCACAACATATTGAATCTATCTTCAGCGAGCGACTTCTTCAAGGTATTAACACGTTGAAAATCAGTGTGAATTTTCTCAAAAACGATGTCATTCTTTTCAATGTGATCTCGGATGAAATGATGTCGGACATCGACGTGTTTGCATCTGATGTGTAGGACTGGGTTGAGAGTGATAGCTATGGCACTGTAACTGTCGCAGTAGATGAGTACTTTACTCGTTGCGACTTCATAATCTCTCAGTTGTTGCTTCAGCCAGAGAATTTGAGAACAACAGCTTCCAGCGGCCATGTATTCAGCTTTAGTTGTGGACGTTGCGACTAATGTCTGTTTCTTCGAACACCAAGAAATCTGTTTGCTTTCTAGAAACTGGCATGTCCCTAAAGTTGATTTCCTATTAAGCCTGCAACTTGTAAAATCAGAATCAGAGTAACATGAAAGTTTGAAATTATCATCAGTTGGATACCACAAACTCATGTTTGGAGTGCCCTTGAGGTATCGTAGTATCCTCTTAGCTTCTTCAAGGTGTGTCTTTCTTGGATCAACTTGATATTTTGCACATACTCCTACTGCATATGATATGTCTGGTCTGCTGACAGTAAGGTAGAGCAACAATCCAATGATTCCTTGATATTTGGTGTCTCCACTGGCTTGCCTTCAGCGTCTGTTTTTTTTTCAGTTTATGCTCATTGGAATCTTCACGGGCTTTGCTTGCTGAACTCCGAATTTGCTGACTAGCTCCTTGGTGTTCTTGGTTTGACTTATGAAAATGTCTTCTGCTGACTGCTTCACTTATAGTCCTATGAAGAAGTTCATCTCTCCCAACATGGACATCTGAAATTTCTAAGTCATAACTTCAACAAACATCTTACATAGTTTCTCATATTTTTATCTAAAGATAATATTGTGAACGTAGATTTGGACCATGAGAATATCGTCACCATCATTGAGAGTGAAGAGAGTCATGTCTACTAAGGCCTTCTTGAACCTCTTTCTTTCAGGTACAACAACATGGTGTCGTATACCAAACTCTATGAGCTTGTTTGATTCCATAGAGAGCTTTCTTTAGCTTCTAGACCTTATTCGGGCTTTTAGTCTCAAAACCAGGAGGTTGTTCCACATACACTTCATCTATGAGGATGCTATTCAGAAATGCACACTTAACGTCCATTTGATAAGCTTTGAAACTCATATGTACAACATAGGCTAGGAATAGACGTATAGCTTCCAATCTTGCAACTGGAGCGAATGTCTCATCGTAATCAATTCCTTCGTCTTGGTTGTACCTTTAGCCACTAGTTTTGCTTTGTTCTTGATGACATGTCTAATTTCATCCTTCTTGTTCTTGAAAATCCACTTCAAACCTATCACCTTATGATTGTAAGGTCTGTTCATCAGCTCCTATGCTGTATTTTTTAAAACTCGTTTAGTTATTTATGTATTGTGTTTATCTAACTTATATCGTTAAGCGCTTCGAGAACATCTTTGCGTTTAACTTGATAATTGAAGCAACTAAACGGAGCTGATTATGTGTTGGTCAATTGATATGCAACATTGGTCTGGTCAATAACTGATTTGCAAGTTCTGACTTTTTCAGTTGGTTCGCTAAGAATGTTGTTAGTTGGGTGATCTTCAACCCATCTTCGATATCTACAAACTTTGTCAGGTGCTGGAACTGGATTGACAGTTGGGTTGATCAATTGGCAACTGATCAGCTGAGGATGATGCTGAAGGATTCCCTGATGTTGGTTTATGTTGCTGACTGATTGCGTTGTTAGATGACTGATCTTCATCAATCTGAGCTGTAGCTAGCTCGGTTTTCCCTTGACATATGGCAGGTTCTGAACTGAGAGGAATTTCCAGCTAAACGGGCTCCTTTCCACGGATCTACTGAGCGTCTTCAGTTTTCTCTTCTCCAGGTCCCCATACTAGATTTCGTCAGTTAGGCTCTGGGGAGTGGAGTTCCTTAGAGATGACTCAGCTTCTAGGCTCTGGGGAGTGGAGTTCCTTTGGAATTGTACTCAGTAGCAATTTCATCAAAAACAACATGAGGTATTACTTCCACAATAAATGATTGCTTGTTAAAAACTTTATAAGCTTTGCTGGATTCTTCAGCTGAATAATATCTAAGGAAAATTCATTGTTCAACTTTGCTGTCAAAAGTTTTTAACTACACTTTGTCATTGTTAAAGATGTAACACAAATAAACCAAAGGTACGAAAGTGAGATATAAAAGACTTCATGTTATTCCATACTTCATATGATGTTGTCCCATGTCTCTGAGTCAGAAATGATCTGTTTTGGGTGTAGCATGCTGTGTTGATTGTTTCAGCCTAGAATTTTGAATGTAGTTTCAAAATGGCAAGCATCGTACGTGTTGCTTCTTTCAGTTAGATTCATTCTTTCAGCTACTCCTTTCTTTAGGCATATGAGCAACAGATGTCTGGTGCCTTTATTCTTATAATACTTTAGTATGACAACATTCAAGAACCCAGTTCCTCTGTTTGATCGGATTGTGATGGTGTCAGTCTGCTACTTGGTGCAGAGCTTCTTCAGTAGTATAGGCAGTTTCTCTAGTGTTTCGTTTTTCTTATACAAAAACACAACCCAGGTTAATATAGAAAAATCATAAATAACAACAAGGGTGTATTTTCTGTCTAGCTAACTAGAGTCACTGTTCCAAAAAAATCCATATGTAGCTGTTGAAGAATTCGATCAGTTGAGTGGGCATCTTTGCTCTTGAATGATGCTTTCGTCTTTTTGCCCTTCTGACATGCTTCGCACACTTGGTCCTTATGGAATCCTGCATTTGGTAAACCTTCGACCGGTGAGTGTTTAGCCAACTTGTTGATGGTCTTGAAGTTCAGGTGATTCCACTTTCTATGCCATAGGCCCATAGCCAGTTGATCTCTGAGAAATTCTTGGACACCATGCATGTTTATAAAGAGCAGTCCTCGCATGATGCAACGTACAAATTCCTATACCTTATTCCTCTTAGTACGATCTGCTTTGAGCTGTTCTTAACTATGAATTCATTCTTTTAAATCTTAACAATGAAATCATTATCACAGAATTGGATAACAGATTGGAGATTGTACTTCAAACCAAGAACATAATTGATATTGAATATTTTAGCGTTACCGATCGAAAGTGTACCGTAGCATTTGGTGTATTCGATAGAGTTATCACCAAAAGCAACTTTCGCGTCTTTCTTGTCTACGTAGTCAGATAAGTATTTTTGTAGCCAGTCAGGTGTCTCGAACATCCACTGTCCAAGTACCATATTTGTTTCTGGGCTGAAAGGTTATTTTTCTTCTTTTGACTGATCAACACGACCTGCAAAAATTATATTTTAGGTACCCAGTATGAAATGGGTCCTTGCACATTAGCAGTTCCTTTAGAAACCCATATTTGCCTGATGATTCTGACGTTATTGTCAGGCCTGATCCGTCTTCCTTGAAAATCAATATAAACAGTCCCATGCTTTTTCTGCTGGGCCTTAGACTTCTGTGTTGATTGAGCAGGGGGTTCGGGCTTATACTTGTGTTGTCGTGCTACATGAGTGTGTTGTGGATGTGTAAATGAAGTTTTACTGTATGAATGGTGCCTCTGATAGATTGGAATGTATACTAGATCATACCTCCTGGCTGGAGGTGCTTTCAGCATAAGCTTCATCTGCTGAGTAAGCTTGCGCTGAGAGTGTGTCAACTGTGTAACCTGGGGCTACCTGACAGGATCAGGTCTTCTAAGTAGTTTATACTTAGGCCCTGGATTTGGTACAACTTTCCTTGTATCCTTTCGTTCAGTCACTGGAGCTTTCAACTTCTCAATGGACTTTGTGAACATAGTCTTGGTGCCATAGGTGGATGCATCATTCACCTTTGAACTTGGATCATACCCTAATCCAATTCTGATCAACAGACACCTCTGAATTGATTGGATGGATTCTAATTTATTCGTTGCTCCGTTTAGAGTGTTGATCTTTGCTTGGAATGAAGCATCACTCTGCTTAAACATACTGAACTTCGAGTTGATCTCAATCAGTGCAGTTCTCTCTCAGATGAGCTATTTTCTTCCCTTGTTGAAATTGTTCAGCCTTCAGTTCTTTAATCATGCCGGCTTGATCAACAAATTATTATTTCAATTGTCAACCTAGCAATGAGCTTCATCTCAGCTTCCGAAGGGACAATTGACTGATGACTTTTCTCAGGGAGCATAAGCTTCTCTGTCAGCTTGTAGTTCTCAGTCATTGCTTTTTCGTATATTTTCATGATTGTCTTGTAGTCGATCATGATTTGCTTCATCTCGTCCACTTGAATGAGGTGTCTTCCGAGTCGTACACCTGCTTAGATAATATGATAATATGAGAGAGATTTTCAGTAAAGAGATAGGAAGTTGTCTCAGGTTCATCGAGGCCATTGTTGATTCCCACCATGTAGCTTTCCTCATAGTTGCTGATCTCTCTAACCATTAGGCACTGACTTTCCTCATCAGTGATGGAGGAGTTGCTGGAAGAGCTACTAGATGAGCTTGATGTATCGGCCTTCTACCAGTCAACTTTGACTTCTAGCAGCGAGCTGTTTGGTATGACAGTTGGTCATATCCAGATTTCTTCATATATTTCAGTGTTGAATCTCAATCTCCGATCTTGAGTCTTCAATCTTTCGACGTCAATCTTGAATCTTTGAATTTACTCCAGTAGCTCTGTTCACCAGCATCGCTATACTTCAGTTCTTCAGACATCAGTTGGTCTTCCATCACAATCTCCAGTCTCCAGTACGTGATCCTTCAGCTGAGCTTCTATCAGTTGTGCTGATACTGATACTCCTATCAGTATGGCTGACTTCAGTATTGCTTGAACTCATTCAGTCTTGGGTCTGTTTGAGCCGGTACTTCCATTGTTGAAACCTGTAGCAAAAACATCTAACTCTAAAACAAGTCAACAACATTAGTTACAATAGCAGGGCAATCATCAGAGATTTTGGGATCTAAACAAATACAAAGTTAAGATAGACTTATTCCCAACAAATGTAACTAAGAAAATTATTTTGTTAGCCAAAATAACTGCTTAAACATAACATCAGGTAGTGATATTTGAATTAATAACATGAAACGTGAGGAAATATAAGCTGGGTGTTAGGTATTGGTATGGAGCTGTGTGCTAAAACACATTTAGGACAATTCAATAAAAATTATAACGTGTCTTATTGGACGATTTAGTGGTAAAGTGGATTCATATGACTAAAAAGTCACATGTTCAAATCTCAGTAACGCATTTATATGTCTGAACTTGTTACACTCGATTCATCCATCCTACGTAGTTTTATCCGTCCTATACGGTTTGCAATATATTGTACCAGCCGTGGATTCCCCATTAATTCCAAAAAAAAATTGTAATGCAATAAAAACATTCTCTCGAGATTTTTGTGGCATCTTGTCTGTATTTCTTCTTCATAGGTGCATATGGGTCGCACAAATTAGGCTTATATGGATTTGGGCTATGATTGTAGGTATGGGCCAATACGTAGGGACCCATATATTATAGATCTCTCGGTGGGTCTGGTCTCTATTCAGGTGTCCAGAATATTTTAGAGTGTGTGGTAAATTAATTTGAGTGACTCTGTATTTAATAAGAGCTCTCTTATAAGGTGTTTTAGAACTTCAACAATGTTAATCTTGTTTATATATATTTTGACTATTTGGATGATTGAACTTAAAATGTTGGTGGAAAAGGTGTAATATATATGATTAATTGATTAGGTTATAAAATAAAAATATATTTTCAAAAACGTTAGTCATTTTATTTTTAAAGAAAGTATTTTAAAAGAAAAAAAAATCGTCAAACACTTGTTGAAAATAAATTATAAACGAAAGTATTTGGAGTCTCTTGAATTTAAAACCATTTATTTTTTAATTCTACTTTTCGAGATTTAGAGTGGATTGTGTAAAGAACAAATCTATAATTTAGTAAAAAAAATAATTAGCTGTTCGGAAAAGTATGACAAAATATTTAAGATTTAAATTTTAATCATAACCTTTGTTTAATAAATAAAGTGCAAGCTTAATAAGATGTGAATTTGTATACATAGTAATGACGAATATTAAATAAAAATCTAAGACAATAGTATGTGTAATATACATGTTGTGAGTGGTGTGTGGTGCCTGTGACTTGTGTAGGGGTGGGTCGGTACGGTATACCGAAATTTTTTCGCCGTACCGTATACCGTACCGAAAATTACGGTATGAAAATTTTCATACCGATACCGTACCGAACCGTTCGACATACCGAGAGTCGGTATACCGAAGATTACGGTATGATAAAATTCCATACCGTTACCGTACCGACTTTTACGGTATACCATACCGAAATTCGGTATACCGAAAATTACCGAAATTACCGATAATTACCAAAATTATCGAAAATCACCGAAATTACCAAAATTTACTGAATTGCTAAAATGCTTATTGCAAGAATAAGCTAGTCAGAGAAACTTGGAAGTAATTCACATCACAATTCAGCAACTGAAATAGAATGGATTAAATTAAAAAGCTCATCAAGACCGCAAAGTGTGTTTTCCTTTCTTTCCTTCTCTTTAGCGAAATAGTACTAAGCTAGAAGAAGCCAGATATGAAAGTGAAGGAAAAGAAGTTACACAGAAAAGGTACAAGAAATTCACTATGATATATAGTTTTCTGCAAATAATTCTGATACATCAAGTATCCACCTCTCGGTGATGATCTTGACAAGTATCGAATTTGGACGAGGCCAAATATGAGAACTTTCTGAACAAAGCATAAAGCAAGCGAAACGAGCACTACTGGATCCTCTGGGCTTAAAACAAAAATAAAACAAAAGGCATCATCATAATCAAGCACCATTGAAGAGACTCCAAAACACTTATGATTCCACTTTTCATGCAAATCAAGCCAAGTAGGCGTAGTTAATAATCTAGACATAATAAAGATTAAAGAATCTAGACATAATTAATTAGGCATATCGTGACAATTATATGTCCCGTGTCTAATTTGCATGCCCACATTTAAACCTCTAATGCGAGGGTTCAGTATTATTTATTGTCCATTCATCATAGATCACAAAGAAAGTATGCAACTTTGGCAGCACTTGTTGCAATATCTTTGCATTTCTAGATGAAAAGGTAAGACAAAGGACCTTTCCTCTTTACCCTTCACACAAATATACTTCCCTTAATAATTCACCTTCTTTTAGGGTAATCAAGTGCGGGCCTCAAGACCAACGATGCTTAGCACCACATTTATTTGATAATTGAATTGAAAAGAGAGTGACTAAAGTGCTCTTGACTATAAACTAGGACTTAAACACTTCAAAGTCACAACACAGGGATAAACTCATCAATTACATGCTAGCATTAGAGTGATCAACTACTCTCTTGCATCTAAAAGGCGAGCAATCAAGTTCAGTACACATTCACGGGATATCTTGGAAGAACAAATTGTATTAGATCAACATCAACCCTGTCATTCAAGTCAAAGTTAAGAGGTAAAGGCGTTTCATTCACATGAATTATATAAATGCACACGAAACACTTTTAGGAGGAACAATACAATAGATTTTGATCCATTGCCCAATAAAACCGGGGTTATTTTCATTTAGCTATAGAGGATTTACGAAAGAACTTAAGTTATTTTTATTTTGCATGCAATTGAGCGATTCTCCAATTAAGAACTTAAACTTCTTGATTAGTTAAATAGTGGTTCAATATTAGAAGAAGGATATTGTCGACTAGATAACATGGGCAATGACGATAAGTATTCTTTGCTGGAAAGTTGATTAGATGTTCTCATGCTAGGTTAGTTGATTATATGTTGCCTAGTATCTTTATCAGGAAGAAAAGAAACTAATAAATTGTGTGATCCAAACTATTACGGTTAATCTTAACCAATCAATAGAAATCAACAACGGTTTCATCCCGTTCTTTCAAAGTTCATTTTGAGGTTTTGCGACCTCCAAATTAATTTAACTTGGGAACCAAATGATAGGAGATGTGTCCTAAACTTGAATCTCAAGGTGATACAAGTCAAAAGGCGGCGACAAAGACACTATCTACAAGACATGAAGTAGTAGCTTAATAATGGATAGATGATATACTTCAACCCAAATGCTTGCATAGATGATATACTTCAACCCAAATGGTACTAGCGATAATCCCAACTCGTTATTTATCAATGTTGTGAAAAGCGTTTGTAGGAAAGACTTGATTGAGAGAGAGAGAGCGAGCAGATATTGATGAAAGGGCGGCACTATGGCGGCGGCCGTGAGAATGGCGATGTTGGCGAGGAGGGCGGCGTTGGCGGCTGCGAGGAGGGGCTCTGTTCTTCACCGTAAGTTGGCGAGGAAGGCGACACGGTGGCCACCGGGCGAGGAAGAGGCGGCGGCGGCGGCAGGCGAGGAGGACGGCGTTGTCGGCTATTGCGAGGAGGCGAGGCGCCGTTGTTGCCGAGGGGCTGTTGTTGCCCAAATTGTAGGGTTAGAAAAGTGGGTGTGGGTCATGACGGTGAAATTTGAGGAGTAAGGGTAAATGTGTTCTGATGTTAGTGTAGTAAAGGTTGTAAAGTTGTAAAGAGCACAAAAGGCTTAGTCGCTACATCATTACACATTTAAGTTAGATTTTAGTTGATATAAATTTTATATTTATAATATATATATATATATTTGTTTTAAATCTCATTACATAAATTAATCATTTTATGATTTTATATAATAATATACATGAAATATATATTAAGAGAACTAAAAGAACTATTCGATGCATTTAATATATATTGGATGAAGTGCTATAATTGAAAATGAATAAGCATATATAAATATTTTTGAATTATGAATCATTATTATATTTATTACTATAGTAGTATACGAAATAACAATATAACCGATTGATTATATTTTCATAGTATACTAATGAGTTATAATTACCTTTATCTAATAGTTGATTATATTTTCTAACTCGATACTTGCATAAATTGTTCATTTTTATAGTTTTACATTACATTATCGTGAAAATATATATTAAGATTTGATTAAAATAAAAAATACATACATAGTTATTGAAAGATTAAAGTGTATGCTAGAGATTATTATTTTTTACCATCATGTAGTACTATAACATAGAATATAGAATATTCAAATTAATCCCCATCATTTAGAAAATGAACCGAAAAGAGATAGAACTTCTTACAAAAATTATTTTTTGGCTTCTACATAAAGAATTTTTTATTATATAATAATATTGTAGATCATACAATTATATGGATGAATTATGATTACATTTATCTCATAGTCAATCGTATTTTCTACCTCCACATGTCATTGCATAAAATAGATATAATTTATAATTTATTATGATTAACCATATTATTATAATTAAGTATCATAATTAATTACTTATATAATATATATAATCTAATATTGTTTTATTCATTTATCTCATTCATTTATTTTCAAAGTATACTTATGAATTATAATTGTTATTATCTTATTGTAAATTAGTTATGTAAGTTAGATAGTTATATAAATTGGTTATATAAGTTTATAGTTTCATAAAATAACTTAGTTTCATTACTTTTCTTTTTCGTGTTAGTCAATCAATATCTCATTACATTAATTGTTTATTTTTGTTTATAGTTTCATAAAATAACTTAGTTTCATTACTTTTCTTTTTGAGTTAGTCAATCAATATCTCATTACATTAATTGTTTATTTTATATCGTAATATACATATTACGTATGTATGTCAAACGTAATATACATAAAAGATAAAACTAAATAAATAATTAATCCATATAAAGTTTTCAAAGTTTAACATGTATGTCAAACATAAGATTTTCATTATATAATAGTAATGTAGACTAACTATAAATTGAATATACTATTTAACATAATCTATTATATAATTTATATTTACTCCATTTATTTACTTTTCAAAGTGAATAATATAGATGTAACTTAGTTTTAATTATAATTTTGTTAAGTATTAAAAGTTCTTATTCATTTTTCATTATCAATAAACATATATGTTGTAATTTATCATTAACTTTTATTAATTATGAATAAATATATATATTTTAATTTATTACTAATTATATATAATAAAATAAGTATTATATTTTATCGGTATATCGATATATACCGTATCGCGGTATATACCGAATATACGAGGCCGGTATATACTGCGGTTTCGGTATATACCGCATGCGGTATATATACCGATATCCGACGCATCTTAGGTATATCTGGTGGTTTCGGTATATACCGATATACCGACGTATCGGTATATACGTGCGCGGTATATACGAAATATCGGTATATACCGCGATGCGGTATATATCGGTATCTGCGATATCCGAAAAAAATGATCTGATTCGCGTCGAAAATTAACGATGCGGTGTCATACCGTCTTGAAAATTTGGTATACCGAAAATTCGGTATTTTCGATTTTTCGATACGATAAGCGGTATACCGAAAAATCGGTATTTTTTCCCACCCCTAGACTTGTGAGGTGAGTGTGTGTGTGTGAGAGAGAGAGAGAGATTATGTGACGTCAATCGTGAGTGTGAGTGTGTGTGTGTGTGAGAGAGAGAGAGAGATTATGTGACGTCAATCGTGAGTGTGAGTGTGTGTGTGTGTGTGTGTGTGAGAGAGAGAGAGTTTGTGACGTCAATCGTGAGTGTGTGTGAGGGAAGACGGAAGGATTTCAAATACCTATTTTCGGAGTGGCCTTCTAATGCATCGAAACAAACAAAATGAATGAACTTAACTTGGATTTCAAAAGTTTAAATCCGTTGATTTAAAATTCATGTATTTACGTTTTTAACAAACAAAATGAATGAACCTAACTTGGATTTAAAATTCACCTTCAAATTCTTCAATCCGAAATACAACCTATATGGAATAAATAAAGAGTTATTAATATACCTAACCTAGACTGCAAAATGGATGACTCCATGCATATTTTAATTTAACAGACCTCCTCTTGTTTTTCAAATCTGTATCTCAATCTCTCTTTCTTTCTTTCTTTCTTTTCACTGTTCATAAAGATCCTCACCATGTGTTGTAAGATTCTCCCTCCTCAAATCATGAATCAACAGTAAATAACTGATATCCCCATCATTTGTTGTAAGAGTTCAAACCGGCGATGCCGAAGTTCGTAGCTAAATCTTTTCAATAATTTTCTTCTTACAGTGAAAATACAAATTATAACCAACTGTGGCAAAACCCATTGAATTTGCAACAGCAGAATCCATGCCAACCAAAGAAGTAAAATAAATACATATTTTTCTAATTTTTTTTGGCACTAAATGAATTAGCACATTATCTTCCAATTATACTTGCAAAACGATGAGAAGCATCAAGCACGCACACCTATATTTTTTTTTAACTTTTTAATTAATAAGTTGATCAACAGATTGAGAAGTTAACATAGCAATAATGCATGGATGCATGATGGTTATAATACGCCAGAAGTCTTCTACATAAGTATGGAAGAAGTGAAATAAAATATGATCATATATCAAGTAAATCCTAAGTGAATTGAATGCACCAGCGATGCAGGTGACTAGAAACGGCGAACTCCTCTTCATGATCAGGTTGGAATTATTCATTTTTTTCTCAGAACACGTGACAGTAAGATAATACTTAATTTGCAGTTTTTTGAGTGACTTAAATCAAGTTGTACATATATATCCACGTAACCTTTTTTTTTAAGGTGGTGTGAGGATTGAGGTGAAGTGTGGTGGTCGTACATTGATGCGGAGTTGTCGTTTGGTGGTTGAGAGTTTGCGAGTTGTAACATTTAGTAATGTCCGCGCCAATTTATGTTACAGTAGGTGGCGCGTTCAATTACCCAACTTATTACCACCGTTTGGGAATTCTCCGTCCTAGGCGGCGCTGCCGTTGCACTTGCCCCACCGCCGCCTCTCTTTATACGAATTTGTACTTGCGCTCCTGCTTCGGATACCTGCCCTCTTTCAATTTGGGCAACCTCGTATTTATGTTGTGCTGCCATCTCGCAATGGCAAATCCGTTTTTCTGCTTTCGGAATTTTTGCATGTCTGTCTGTCTTTCATTGGATGTTATACCATTTTGGAGCTTCGTCGTCTATTATTTCCTACTCAATATTTAAATTTTATAGTTAGAGAGACCACATATATATCAAATGGCTTCCGATTTAGAGGGCGTTTGGCTAAACTTATAAATTTCTTGAAATAAATTTTATAAAATTGTTTAGAACTTTAAGTTCATGTAAATTGTTTGGCAAAATAAATTCATAAATAACTTATAAGCTTTGAAAATAAGCTCCAATAGTTTATAATATCCCCTAAAAATAAGTAGTTCAACATCAACTTATTTTTTCATAAGCTTATAAGTAACAATGAATTTACCAAAATATCCTTACTATGGTTCGTTATTTTCTATATATACACTATCGACTTCACCTCTCGTTAATTTTCTCTTTCTAATTATGATTTTCTCTCTCCAACGCACGATTCTTTCTCTAGCTTATAAGCTCAATTATCCAAACACTTTGACAACTTATAAGTTCTTCAAACATTATATCTTATAAGCTCTTGAAACATCTAATTATAAGCTCTTTAAAATAAGCTTAGTCAAACACCCTCTTAATCAGCTTATTACTAGCTAAATTGTATATTTGGATTCAAGTGTTTCAGATGGAATCGCTTTCATAGGAGTTAATATTAGGGTTAACTGTTAGGATTTTTAGTATTAACATAACGTTTTCACTCTACTCTTAAGAGATTGTATAACGTTTTTTTTTGCAGTTATTATAACACCCTCAAATTTTCAGTTATAAAACATATTGTTTCATCAGCGGAACGACGTCGTTGTATGGAACACATCGAGCACAATTTTGGTAAAAAACATAGAAATAGAAATGTTGTAATTGCAAAGATAAAAATAAAAAATGAGATAAAAATAATACAAAAGGATCATGGTAAAATATGGTATTGTAACGACAACATTCTAAATTGAAATTGCAAATTTGAGCAAAAATTGTGTTATTTCTGAAAATTAATCCTTTAAATTACGATACCGCATGTGATTAAAACTCGTGATAAAAATTAAATAATATATACATCAATAAATAGCAATTGTGGGTAGCTTAAGTTCAAAACATTATGACATAAAAAAAGATAACTAATATGTTACCATTAACATGAATTTCATTTATCCAGCAAATCCATCAATGATCATATAAAACTCACTTATAACTCGCCATATTGGAATAATCGAAGAGTGATATAAAGAGAGAGATGCAGGTATAGAAAAACTATATTGAATAAATTTGTTATATTAGTGACGAAAAAATTAAAAATGAGAATCATGATTAATATATGAAAGTTGCTATAGTTGAAGTGAGATTGTAATATTAATGATCGTGCATTTAAGTACCCCTACATTCATTGCTCATGAAGTTAACGTTAATTTTCGAGGGCTTACGTTTCCATTATTTCTTTCGAGGTTGGGAGTTGAGAAGTTATTTTTTCTCTGAAATAATATTAAATATCACGCCCCAAACTTTATATCCATAATGTTTTTCTAACTTTATTGTTTTGTTTGTATATTTCATTTCATTCTCTTAATGTATAATACTATGTTGTCTAATTGTATAAGCTTACATATAGAGGATTTAGTTCATATTGATTTAATCTTATTATTAGGTACATGCTAGAAAGAATGATATAATGTCGTCTATGTGTAAATAAGTAATAAGCATTAAAAAGGGAGAGATAAAATATGATTTTACAATGAAGAATTTACCGTGTCTCGGTTTTCTTGATTTGTTATTATTTCGATATTTTAAATATACGAGTGTAATATATTGGCATGACGGAATAAATTAAGAAATACAATGATTCGAGTGTTCGCGCGATATGTTTGAAAAATTAAAGAGCGAAATAGTATATTTTTTCCCATAATGCATAACCGCTAATATTAATATTAATATTAAAAATGGTTAAATTATCTTTTAATACAAGATTTTTTGGTAAACTATTTATTAATTATTATGTATTTTATACACTAGTTTCTAAGTTTTGATTTTATGTTATCGTTGATACTATATAAATAAATCAAAATAACAAATCACGTAATCTTATTTATGTCTATATAACTAATTTTGGTCAATTATAATTTAAAGAAATAAAATTGATTAAAAACTAATTAATTTAAATGAAATTAATATCGAAATCTGATATATCTAATTTAGGAAATACATGAAAGTTATTATATATCAATATTCAATTCATAAGGTTTTTAAATTTGCAATTTCATTCTCAATATCTTCATGTCAATTTTATATGTCTAATGCCAAATTATTGAAAATAAAATAGTTCGTCCCCCATTCCAAAAGCACGGACACGAAGATATTATAATTCAGCTAATAATCTAATAATTTTATTCTTCTAAAGTTATATTATTCCAATCATGAAATTATTAGCTATGAGCGGAGAATGTTCTTTCATTCCTACCCAAGTACCCATATCATTAGGGCTGTAAATAAGCCAAACTATTCGTGGAGCTTGGCTCGATAAAAGTTCGTTCGAGTTCGTTTAGTAAAGCTCGTTAGCTAAACAAATCAAGCTTGAGCATGATATTATTCGACTTGTTAGCTCGTGACAAGTTCGTTAACTGATTTACTTTGAAAATATAAAATTATTAACTAGATATAATTATTTTCTTTCTATAATTAGTAATTATTTGTGTTAAATCTCTAACTATTTTTATTTGTTCTAAGAAATCAATAAATATATTGTGTTATTATGGATAAAATAATTTATTTTTAAAATAAAATAATCAATATTCTAAACAATAGAACTCTGCTGAAGTTTCTCTCGTGATATGAGTTACTACCCTTCCGTGCTTTTAACCCAACTCAAGAAGAAACTTATTCCATGGTCACCGCTAACCGCTTTTGGTCCCAAATCTTTGGGGTTGCTTTTCCAATAAACGTTGGTTACATTTCTTTATGTTATTTGTACCAATAACGGTTTATGGATGAGTGCTCTTGGAGTAGTCGGTTTGGCCACGAACCTACGTGCCTATGACTTCGTCTCTCAAGAAATTCGTGCAATGGAAGATCCGAATTTGAGACTTTCTACACCAAAATATTCTATTAAACGAAGGTATTCGTGCTTGGATGGCGGCTCAAGATCAGCCTCATGAAAATCTTAGAAAGCTTGTTTGGGTTCGATTAAAGCTCGAATAAGCTCGTGAGCTCGAAATATTCGATAAATAAAACTCGAGACTCGGCTCGATACTAAACAAACCAAACTTGAGCACGATGGTGTTCGGCTCAACTCGATTCGATTACACCCTTACATATCATAACGGTTGCATACTAATCTTATAAACAAATATATAAATTAATATGACTGTGTAATGATAATATGAATTTTTTTATGTCATGAGTTCAAATTTAATTAATGTCTCTATATATTTGAACATGTCATATCTAGTTTTACAATTGTATTTGCAAGCTTTCTCAATAAATATATATATATATAGAGAGAGAGTGAGGTTCAAATAAGAAACAATTTTAACGTAAGAACTAAGAACCACGGAAATTCTTTACGAACAAAATGAATTTGCTATGAAAGTTAATGAATCTTTGGGAAGTTCTTGAATCCAAAATTGAATTTTCACCCAGGTTGAATCCCATGAGGCGAAAATTCCATTTTGGATTCAATAAATTTTCCAATGGATTCATCAAGTTTCACATGAATTTATCATTTTTTATTCTCACGTTGTCACAATAAAATGGTTCTTACGTTAACTCTCCTTATATATATATATATATATATATATATATATATATATATATAGGGGTTGGTTAATGAGAGAACCAACCCTTTAGTGAGAAATGAGAACCAATATACACCATTGATTAAACTTAATCCAACCATCATCTTTTAACATAACAAAATCGCATAATTAATGAAAGAAATCACACGCGGGCTTTTCACACGGCTAAAGGGCATAAAAGTAATGTTATATTCATCAATCTCTTCGATACCCACAACAACCCCTTAATTACCGCTGTAAATGCGGTATTTACAAACCACCGAAGAGATATTCATACTTCCCATTTCGTCTTCAATCTTCCGGGATATTCATACTAATTCATTTATGTAACTTCGCAGAAGCAGAAATTTCGTCTCGCATTACTCCATTATTCGCAGAAGCAAGCAGATTCGAAACCGTATTCCGTAAGAAAATTTTCATATTTCTTACGAACCCTACATTTTGAATCTTTCTATTTTTTTATGTTTTTATTCATATATTTTTGTGTAAATTGTATGGTTTTCAAGGATTTCGACTAAAATTAGTTGTGGGTTTGCTAGGGTTTTGATGTATTCGACCTAATTTAGTGATATAGTTTGAGTTTTACATATTAGTATATTGACCTTGATTGATACTTTTTTTCCCTTTTTGTATATGTACTTCCTCACCAAGTGGTCCCGCGACAACCTTAAATTCTACAGTAAGTGTTTGATTTGTTTAACATATGTGGAACACTTTTTAATTACTTTAAGGTTGTTGTATTCGTTTGGTGGTCCACACACATACTTATATAATAATTTTTAGTTATCTATGCTTGGTAAATCATATCATTTTAAGTTATAGGAACTTATGCATATCATTTTCTGTTGTAGTCATAAGAAGAATGACTTGTATGCACACTAAAAAAATACTTTGTATGCATGTATTCAAAAGTATGTGATGATATGTGGTAAAAATTTCATCAATTACTGTATCATTTATGCATAAACGATAAGCATGTTTTCTTCTTCAGTTGTTGTTCGTCATAAGAAGATATGCATAAAAACCTGATATTTATGAATAACATAAATTATCGTGTGTCAAATACGTATATACTTTTTAAAAAAATGCTCTGCTTCAATAGGTGTTATTAGGACATGTACCTTCATCATTTATGCATAACTCAAAAACATGTTTTCTTCTTCAGTTGATATTCGTCATAAGAAGATATGCATATAAACCTGCTATTTATGAATAACATGAATTATTGTGTGTCAAATACGTATGTAATTTTTAAATAAATGCTCTGCTTCATTAGGTGTTTTTAGGACATGTACCTTCATCATATATGCATAACTCATAAACATGTTTTCTTCTTCAGTTGTTGTTCGTCATAAGAAGATATGCATAAAAACCTGTTATTTATGAATAACATATATTATTGTGTGTCAAATACGTATATACTTTTTTAAAAAATGCTCTGCTTCATTAGGTGTTCTACATCATTACCTTAGTAGCTATTGATAACATGAGTTTATTATATATTTGTATAAAGTTTGTTTTTATAAAATAATTCTGCATTGGTTATAATATATTGAATATATATTCTACTTTATGTAAGATGCATTTATAAATGTTTTAATATCTATTGAATATATATTCTTCTGAATATATATTCTGCTTTATATATTCTGCTTTTAATATCTATGTAGTGTATATAAATAACTTATTCATATCATCTTCCGATATATTCATAATAAGAATGACTCTTATGCACACTAATAAAATGGATTAGTATACAGTTATTCATTCAGAATTCTTTCTATGCATAACTCATCTCTACAATAATACAGTTTGCAATGAAGTCTGGAAAAACTGGAAAAGGCATTGAAACACGCTCCAGTAAGTTTCTAACACTGCCAAATGTTTTGCCTTTTAACGTATTCATATTTATAATTTTTTTTCAACAGGTTCAAAAATTAATCCAAATCCCAAGAAACAGGGTATTCCCAAACAAGGCGTATCATAAGGTTTGTTATGCATATGAGTATTTACGTAAAATATTAAATATTCATTATATATTAATTTTATTCAAATGTTTTATTGATGGAAGCAACAAAAGATGTTCAAAATGACGCCCCTAAACACGAAAAAGGGCCAAAGAAGAAGAATATCATAACAAAAATTCCAGGTAAATATATATAAAACATATTCTATATATTTTTCTGCATGCATAAACACGAATAATTGCTCGCATTGACCAAAAAATTTAATTTACAACCAATTACATACTAAATAACTTTTTGTTTAAATTGTACATGCATATGCATGTAATCAATGTTATTATTCATTTATTTTATTATTATTGCAGAGCAAGTTGAAGGCAGTGTACCTAATGCTCCTGACACGGAGAATATATCGAGGGAAAAAAGTATAACCACTAGTGAAGTGCAAGGTAATTAGTATATTTAATTAGTTTTCAAGCCTTATTCAACATTCATTACTGCATATATTTGTAATTAATGATAACTCATAAATGTAGATGAAAGACACGCCTTCACTGGCAGTGGCAGATGCAAATTTGAAGGGGGAACCTGGTGTATCGAATTTGGTAAAGAGAAGATATTCTAGGAGGTGTAAGAAATAGTAGTTCAATTTGGTTGTAATTATTAACAATCTTAAATACTAGCGGTGACAAAAACAAAACAATGGTGGTTGTTCCAAAAAGACTGGTATTGGGGACCGTGATTGGAACTATATGTCTTCTAAATATGAAACTCTTGTTTTTTTTGATGTATTAATATGGTATAACAACTACTTATTAACATATTTGATTATTATTATATATTATGTTGTGATTTTTTTATGAAGCATGATGAAGTAAGACCGCTTCATGAGAATGCACCAAAGAAGTTGATGTTGGCGAAACCGTTAAAACTACGTTCTCCATTTATACAACGGGAAATTAGTACATCTAAACAGCTAATGAAATCAGAGAAGGAACTTGCATTGTATGCAATGTACAAAATGGATGATGAGGAGTATGACTTCCCTTTACAAATCATTATCTACCTACGATTATTTCAATGTAACTTACTATGTTATGATTTTTTGTAGAGAGGAGGTTATGTTTACGTATGAATCCTTAGAGCTAAGGAGATTTGACATGTACTCTATGAGGAATGGTCAAACTCTAGGGATTTTTGTAGTGAATGCATGGGCAATATTGCTGAATGACAGAGAGCAATTGCGTTCAGATTCTTCACCAGTCCGTTACTTTGCTACTACAAGCATCTATGTAAGTTAAAAAATCATAAATTATTACTTAAGTTATATATATATATATATATATACCAATCATATTGATTTATTTTAAATTAATATAATCTATAAATGTTGTTGAATGAATTGTCTTTATTACTTAGTTGGAATCAATTAGAGCAATGATGGGACCTATGAATATCGAAGAGATGTATTCTTTAGTTTAATGACACCGAGATGATTGAGTACCAACACAATCATTTGGGTGTTATTGATATGGTATGCGTTTATATTATTCATGTATATTGTATTTAAATAATTATGTGTGATATCATTTAATGTGTTACATTACTTAATTTTGTTACGCTTTTCTTTCCAATTTATGAGAAGAACCAATATTACGTCTTGTGCATGGATACAAGGAAGAAAATAATGTTTGTACTTGATAGCACCCGGACATTGCTCATGAAAATTACATGGACAAGTATGAAGAAATCAAGAACAATATAGTAAGTAATGACTTTATTTATTATTATGTTGAAACTTCTTAATGCATAAAATATATTTAAATGTGTTTGTATATATATATATATATATATATATAAAATAATAATTTGAAATTGTGTTCTTCTATATTTTATATTTTTGATATATAAACTCTTGTTCAACATGTACAAATGCTATCCGAATATCCGCCTATAGGACGAATACAATAAATCCAGAATTGTGGAAAACATGAATTTAAGGGTTGTTACCATGAATTGGGCTGATCATAGGAACACAATTGATACTGGTGTTTATCTATTGAGACATATGGAAACATTCATGGGAGACGGTTCACCTAGTTGGAAGTGTGGATTCACAAGATCACCTACACGACTACTTATGCGTTTGCGCGTGAGGTATTGTGCGTGTATTCTGAACTCGAAGATTAATGCTGCCAGAAATGATGTATTGGATCGTGCTGCTGCTTACTATCGCGAGATGTGCATGGATAAGAGCTTCAATGCAGATCTAGTTCTTCTTGGTTGATAAAACCATTTTTTTATCGAAATACATTATTATTGCTATTTATTCCACGCAAATTTGGGAATTTATTTTTGTCAAGATGCTATTATATCAAACATTTTGAATCTATATTATTTAAGAACTATTGTTAGTTAACACTTGCCTATTGTATTTTTCGTAATTTTATTACAATATAATATTTGCGAATATTATTGAATATTGAACAAATTAATTCTAAAAAAATAACGTATGATTTTGTATATGAAACAGTTAACACACTTATATAATTAAGTTGTTTGATGATATCAATCGTAAGTTGGAATACATTTATCCTTTGCATATCACTATTTATTTAATTTATTATCATAACGTCCATGTTTGAATAATTGAATATTAATATAATATTTAAAATTATTAAATTTATTAATTATATGCATTTACACCGTTAATGATATATTTAAAATTGAAAACACGCAACTACATACTAAAATTAAAAATAAACAATCAATAATCAAGTTTGTTGATCATAAAATTACGGAATTGAAAAAGGCTAATATAAATGTTTAGAAAATATAATAATTATAATACAAAATATAATAGTGGCAACAAATTTTATTACAAAAATAACATGTTCACTTCGAAATACATCTACAATTAAGATGGTCTACGTCTAAAAGTGTAATGAACAATAAACAATTGCATAACAATCAATACTTGTATGTATAATCAATAATACCATCTAATAAACATGATGTGCATATAAACATATTAGTAATGAATAAATACAATAATTACGTGCATTACCATATAAATTAAAAAATAATCTGAAAAGAAACAATGACAACCTAAAATGAATGTTACATAAGCGATATTCAAATTTGTTAGCTGTAAAAACAAAATAAAAAATTATAATATAAATCATACGAACAATATCATCAACGTTAAAATTTAATGACCTGATCCACATTACATTAATTTGGGCAATTCCTAGAATCATGGTATCCAACCTCATTGCATTTACGGCATTTTCTCTTTGTTTTCTGTAATTTTTCCATAGTCTGTTCTATGTTTGACTTCAATCTTCGTCCACCGCGTCCACTTCCCTTTGTTTTCGAAACATCTGGAGAAAGAACATCTACATCTGTAGGTATTGACATACCATAATAATCCTCAGTAACCTTCTCTTTGTCGCGAGAAGGTAATAAAGGATTACCCAACTTCGAATACTTTTCTGTAATACTCTTCAAATCAGCAAATAAACTATCCTTGAGATCACTATTCCCATCAACATGTCCAATCATCTTGCATAATTCTGCAAACAAATAATTGCTACCATTTGACACCTTGGGAAATATTATCGGATCGCCAAAATTTGCATGAGTCTTCATCCACCGTTTCTTGATATACTTTTCAGGAATAGCATTCATTTTGAGAGTCTTGAACACAAAGAATAAATGTCTGCAAATTAATCCTTTTCTCACAAACAACTTACATGAACAATCAAATTCTTACCTTGTATGTTGTGACATACAATGAATATGCCATCGATCATCATCCACCTCAAACTTCCGCATCATCATCTCTCGGACATATCGTATTACACATCTTCTATCTGCAGAACAATCTCACATTGTACATCGAAAAAATCTTATTTGTATATGTAGATCTTGCATGTTGCTCAATTCAAGATCGATTTCATTTCGGGATAATGAGTTTGGTCGACAACGACATCTCATCATACCCACATCGTTGAGCATCCATTGCATTGTTGAAATGTAAATACAAATCAACAAGATTGGATTCACTATTAAGAGCAGACCAAAAACTATTCGACTCTCGGATGAAGATGTTGTCCTAAATAAACCACTCATACTTATGTCACGAAAGTATGCGGTATCCGAAAGAGCGCATTATACATCTCACCAAACCATTTATGACCAATCGATCATATTTTTCCATTACTTGTTGCCACTTTTATCAAACACGGATGGTTCATCCAAATCGGTCCATACAACATCATCAAAATCTTGTTTAAATTCAAGACTATCTCTCAACGATATAGGTAACTTCTCTACAACCTTCATCATGATATGCCACATACAAAATCTATGGGAAGTTTCAGCCACATGTTCCCAATAGCTACCTTTAATCTTGGATCTTGATACATTATTATAACGTTAGGACATGTACCCATGCATTCACCGAATTTTGACAATACCCATGAATACGATTGAATATCCTCATGTGATATAATTGTTGCACCAAATGTAACACATCTACCGTAATTATCCCGACCAAGAAATGGAGTGAATATCTTTTGTACCGAAATTATAAAATCAATGAAATCATACAAAAGTAAATTATGTTAGTAAATACTAAAGTAACTTTCTTGTATGCATGAAAATAAAAGCAACTACATAAACCAGAAAAATCCATCTTTCGAAAATATTTGACAGTGTTTTATTTATGCATAGCTTTAGCGTAATAATGCATATCTAAAATTAATAAATGCATGGATATCTTACGGAAATGCGTAATAATGCGTAATCATACTCAAATATTATAACATAAATATATGCATAACAAATACAACATCATGCATATATATCTTAGGGAAATGCATAAGAAAAAAATACATATGTCGAATATTAATTTTAAATCCTTTAGTGACAATAACATAAAAAATGAACATACCTATTCATGCGATACGTAGCATCAAATGATACAGCATCACCGAAAACCTTGAAATTCTTTATCGAAGTAGAATCAGCCCAGAATAAACGTGTAAGTTTGTTGAGGTCGTCAACATCGTGGGAAAAGAAGAATCCATGACAATTATCACGTTTCCACTTGAAGTTGTCCAACAACATCTGTGCGTCAACACCGGCGACAGAAATTCTCAAATCACGTTTGTAGTTCTTGAAGTCAACTATAGTACAACCAACGTCTTTATAATTACCAACAATCTCCTTGAACATTCTAAAACTCTTACTTGGACCAATATTAGCTTTAATACCCTTCTCAATAAATATTTGATGCATATAATCAACCTTGCGATTGGTCTTCATTAAATGACGATATGCATCTGGGACCATAGGATGTGTGTGACCCTCAATAAATTTGTGAATCTTATGACCAACTCCAGCCTCATACTTCAAAACTAAACGTGCCATACATCCAACCCTACTAGACAAACGTACACGCTTTTGTTTGTTTGTACATTCATCTGAATCAAGCTTTGGATGTTCTTTAGTACCTTCACGGGTACATAGAATGAACCTAAACAACACTACTGAGTTGTCTCTTGATCTCTTTACCGTGCTTTTACGCGTTTCAAAACCACACGCAACTGCATAAGCATCATAAAATTCCTCACCCTCTGTCAAATTTGAAAAGCCCACCAATTTTGGCTTAAGTACATCATCACAAACGGAATACCCAATCATCGGATTGAATAACATCCACATCGTCTTCTAAAGCGTATGCATTCATAATCTGACAATCGATTAACATGTTTATGCATACACGTAAGATATATATGCATAAAAATTATTTAAATGTGCATAATACAACTGTAACGTAAAATTCTAATTACTCATTCAATCGTAATCGTAATCATATTCAAATTCATTTCATTCGATCATCACTGTAAGATGTATATAAACAGAATTCACATTCCAATATAGTAGATTAACATATCGAAACATCTAAAATGGATGGAAAAAAATGATGAAACAGGCATCTAATAATTCAAAACTGGATAAACATATCTAAACATGAAATATTGATATGAAATAGATTACAAAATTTTTAAATGAATACAGGTAATATATGAAACAGGCATCTAACAATTCATGGATATGTGCGAAGCATTGCGTTTAATTTTTGTACAGGTAATATATGCGAAGCATTGCGTTTAATTTTTAAATGAATACAGGTAATATATGCGAAGCATTGCGTTTAATTTCTGTACAAATCAGATTTCAACAACAAAAATAGAATTCAAAAACATTACATTCAAAGGAATCAACTATAATATAATCATCGCGTATAATACCTGTATACTCCATGAAGATGAAAACTGTTTTCCAAATAATTGTAATTGAATATCAGTTGATTCTATGGATATGAAGGCAGACAAATATAATTAATGATTTGATGAATATAGGGATACAGGAATATCAGTTCATACTGTAAATCAACGATTGAATCACAAAAATATAACTGCCGTATTTAGGTATTGTAATCGCATGATTATAGGGATACATTAAATAACTGGATCTTTGATATTACATTAATAACCTTTCGTTCCTATTAATTAAAATATAAAACGGCTAAACACAGTCTAATCTATACCGTACAATGCAATAAGATCGATGGTTGATATTAGTTCTCATTTCTCAAAAATATATGAGTTCTCATTTGATCCAATACCTATATATATATATATATATATATATATATATATATATATATATAGAGGAGGGATCAAATAGTACCCGGTGCGAGATAATATGTAGTACTCAATCTCATCCACTCATCTCATAGATCCAATGGTTCAGATTTTTTCGGACTTTTTAAGCTTAATTTCGTTGATTTTCGCTACATTAAGGATAGATTAGTAATTTGATTTGTTATGTGATTGCGAAAAACAAAAAATGCATTTAGTTGAACTGGATAATGCATTCAAATGAACAAAAAATGCATGCAGCTGAACAAAATAATGCATGTGATTGGAAGCTCGCGCTTAACGCGCTGCTGGCGCCAGCGTCTTGCCAGACTGCAGCGTCGCTCCGGCGATCGTTCGCGCGCTCGTTGACCTGCATTTTTACGTTTTGTTAAATGCATAACATGTTTTGTTAAATGCATGGACATGTTTTGATCAATGCATGAACGTGCTAAGTTAAACGCATGTTTCTGTTTTGTGGGAACATGCATTTTTATGTTTTATTCAATGCAGTTTCATGTTTTGTTCAATGCATTTTTATGGTTTTCGACACCAAATCTCTCATCCATCATTCTCTAACAATTCCGTCGTCTCTTTCACTGATTATCGGCGAATTAGCCGTGAACCACCGTCATAACCACCATCTTTCTCGATTCTTCAATCATCTATCAAATGCATCTTCTATTTTTTCTCAAAATCCATCAATTTTGTTCCTCAAATTTTTTTCTTCTTTTTCTTTCTTTCTAAATCTGTTGTTTGTAGTTATGTGTGTATCTTGTTGCTGCTGTTCGCTATCGTCGTCTCCGGCGCCGTCCGCTGCCATCAAGGAGGAGAAGAAGAAGACTGATTTGTTTCTTCTCATTTTGCCCATTGCGAAAATTAAAAGAAAAAGAAAAGGCGTTATCACGTGTCAGCTTGTGGTATGGCCACGTGTTCAAAATGTGTGGTCTAGATTGGGTACTACATACTATTGGGAGACCGGGTACTACGGGAACCCAACCCAGCCCCGTTTCTGATATTTTATGGGCCCTAGGCAAAATAAAAAATACAGGGCCCCCCTTATATTATTATAAAATAAAAAATAAAGGGCCCCATATTTTTTTTATAATTCTCACACATTTTCTTCTCCTGAACAAGCATATATATATATATATATATATATGAATAGGATGTAAATTAAACTTGAGTTTATTTTAGACCCAACTTAAAAATGTTTTACGCCCAAATGAACTTTAATCAGAAACAAAATTAATTTTTGAAGCCGGTGAATATATAGATATATATAGGTACAAAAAATTTGGGCCCGAGATGATGGGCCAGGCGATGGCGGGGTTGCCTATCCTCGTGGCGGCTCGCCTAACCCTATATATATATATATATATATATATATATATATATATATATGGAGTGGATAAGTTAACGAGACCGAAGCAAATAAGTTTGATCTTTTAAAGGTAACACATAATTACTCTTTGTATATAATTTTGATATCTTCCAAGGGTCATCTCTATCAAGAAAACCCGCTAATTTTTCTTATAATTACACCCTTGAATATGTCTAGCACCATGACACGAGCATATATATTTTTTCATTCATTAAACTTCAGATTTGGAGAAATAGTTTTGGGTCCATTTCTTAACACTAAACATCTTATGTTGGGCATACTCACGATATAAAAAATATGCTTGATTCAAACATTCAACCTCAAAATTTGGTTTCAATCTTTTCTCAATACTCATTTCAGTACGATTATCAGAACTAGAGATGATTCGGTTTCTGCGTCCTTAGAGGTAATGAACCAAATCATCATTATAATTGCAGCATCACTAGATTCCGTCATTTATTTACCTCGATTCAACTATTTCTGAATTATCAGAGACTTGTCGTCTCACTCGCTGTAATAGTGCTTCACTTTGCACGCATTGAATTTGAGATGGGTTTCACAAATAATCCATCTTCAGTTAGCTTACAGATGGGGATGTTTGCAAAGAAAACGTCAGTACTGTTCAAAGGAAGCATCATTTTGAATTTTTTTAGACCTTTTATTAACAGTATTCATTATTAATATTTTATTATTAATATGGTTAATTATGAATATTTAATTACTTAATATACTATAATCAAGGTCTGGACTTATATTTACTAAAGCTAATACGTTTTAGAGGCGTAGGTTCCGCAAGAATCTTGATGACCAACTATATCATAAAAATAAATCAGAATTCTTAATAAATTTAGATATAATATATTAAGGAATTCCTTCTGTAGTTTTCTAGGAAAGTTTGATGACTGCAGTGGCCCACATACAGAACCTACTTTTAACCTTGAGCGCTTTAGAGTTTTACAGTATTTGGATTTTAATGAATAAAAGAAAAACGAGATCTACATGTCGGGTGAGGGAAGGTGAATGTGCACTGCATTCCACTTCCCATGGAACAAACCGGTTAGAGCATAGTTGGTTGTACTGTCTAGTGTGAGACGTCCACCCCCAACACTACATAGTGATCGGCGCCTAATAGAAATGGCAATGGATCCGGATCCGGTCCAAATCCATGGGTCCGATTCATTTTCGAGAATCTGGATCCTCAAAATTTGGACTCGATGGATCCGGATCGGATCTGATCCTACCCCATATTTTAGATTTGGATCCGGGATTTAGTTTTTGAGACCGGATTCGATCCAGGATCCTACCCGTAGATCCATTTAGTTTTTATATATATATATATATATATATATATATATATATATATATATATATTATTTTATTATAATTAAATACATAACCCCAACTTAAAACTCTTCAATTTCTTTTTCAAATTCTTCCCAAACAAATATGCTTTCATTTTCATTTCAAATTCTCTCAATTATGTATCAGTCGGCATTCACGACGGATCGCGCCACTTACACCATCGACGATCGAGTTTTTTGTTGTTTCCTACCTTATAGTAAATTTATAACTAACGTATTCCAATATAGTGATAATTGTAGAAATTCTAAATAATTATTATAGTATTATTGCGTATTTAGATTATTATGGTGTTACTGTGAATTATAGTTGATTTATAATTTATTTTAAAAGCGAAAATATATGGATCTGGGTCTAGACCACGGAACCCGCAGATCTTATGGATCCGGATCCGGATTTAATTTTTTTGGACCCAATGGATGCGGACCGGATCCGGACCAAAGCAAAAAATCGGATCCGGATCGGACTCAGCCAGATCCGGTCCAAATCCGACCCATTGTCATTCCTAGCACCTAATAGTGTAATGCATATGCCTATAATTAATTAAATCCTTACCTATTAATATTTGTCTCAAGGTTTGATGACTTGACTCTATATTAGGGATCTAGGTACTTCCAATGTTAATTACTTAGGTCCTCTCTCTTTCAATTTTCATTTTATTTTAATTTTTGGTGTCTAAAACTTAGCAATCCCAACCATACTAAATAAAATTGAGTAAAGTACACTACTTACTCTATTTCATTTTTCATATGTAATTTATCTCACCTAAAATATCTAAATAAAATATAAAAAGAGCTATACACTATCATTACATATTTAAATTTTTTAATAGAAAAATCCGATACATATTTTTATATGAATGAATATTCATATACATCCGAGACAAACAAATGAAATATGCTTTCTCTATTTGGGACATAGATAAAATAGATAGTAAGTACATGATATAACAAATGTAAACAAGTGGACAAAACTAAATTGAGATGTCGGGTACTGTGTGCACCAAATTGAGGAGACATTATCACCCGCAATTAGACATTTCACCGTATCGATCATAGATACTATAAAAATACAAAATTCTTTTTCAAGAACGAAGTACATTTCTTTGAATAACATCTTTCTTTTTAGTTGCACAGTATCTCATTCTTTAATTTATTTATCCAACATATTGAGATTTTCTTTTAATATTATGTATTACAAAAGAATAGATGAAGGAAAAAGAAAAGAAAAAATTATGCTTTAAAAGGTATCTCATTCTAGCTCTGTTCATCTACATTTGAACAATTTCTATCTCGTCCATAGTGATCCTTCCTTGGAGAGAGAATTTCATAGGATCTTAGATCTCACCTTCACAACAAAAGAAGAAAGTACTTAATTAGCTGTAAAATACATATTCAGGTATAGGATCAAGAATATATGGCCCACACTTGCGTGCGGACAGCCGCATATGACCACCCTAATTAAGATCTAATTAGGATTTAATTAAATTGTAATTGATAAAATTTAATTGTAACTAATAAATTTTGATACAAATTAATAAGCGTTAATTATAAATTAATAAATTTCAATTTACTCCTAACTAATTAATAATCCGCAAAGAACTTTTTGTTTGAATCTATTAGTTAAATGTATCCTTATCTAAATAAGTTGTTATTATTATTACTAATATTATTGTTATTGGAATTGTGCAATTCCTTATAGAGATACTATTATTATCGTTATTGGAACTGTGCAATTGTTAAGTATTCTATTATAAAGATAGATACTAAAAAGTTAGTGAATTTTAATTTTTGATGTGGTTTCCTTGCAACCCATACTAGGGTGTGCAACGGTCGGTTTCGGTTAAAAACCAAACCGATTGCACGATAATCGAATTGATTTGAAAATTTTAATCAAATCGTGTGTCTTCGACTGAACCGGAACCAACCGAAATTCAAGTAGTTTAAACCGTCGATCGACCGAAATATATATAATATTAATCACGTATTTGCTTCGATCGGTTTTAACCGAACCGAACCTAATCTCATTTTGGTCAAACCACCGACCGACCGAAATATGTTTCAGTTTTTGATTTTGTAATCCAACCGAAACCGAAACACACCTTAAACCGATCAAACCCATATGTTCAGTTCGGTTTTTCGGTTTCTATTTGGTTATGCACACGCCTACCCATTACAACCACTCTTAGTTAAAGGTTAAATACGTCTTTTTAAATACGTACATTTCCATAGATTAAGGACAAGTGTCATTTTTAACACTTTTCTAACCTACTTGTGCACCAAATTCACCCTTGAAATCAATAAGCGTATCGTCTCCTTCGAGCTCTGCTAAGTATTCTAAACATATTGCAAGGAATTAGATAATAACTGACAAAATATAAATCCATGTCGCAACTAAGGTCAAAACGCGTATGAAAATGTTCCAAAATGTAATTTCCGTGATATTTTACATATTATATGTAGGGAGTGGTATTATAAAACATCTTTATAAGATAAATTACAAATTAATGATTTTTTCTGAAATCATTATTGTAAAACTGCCTAAATTCAAAAAATAAAATTTTGTCCTTCATTTGATTCAAATTTAGTTGTACAAATTCATCACTATAATAAATTTAAAGTAGATCTTCCCGATTGAATGATTAAAAATAATTTTTATTTTATAAGTTAAAATTAATTTGTATTTCATGCTATTTCTATGTACATATATATTTTGATTTGGATGTCAAGATTCTATCAATCCAGATAGAGAATCGGATTTGACTCTTATTTCATTATTAGAATAAATCCAAAGGCTTAATTGCAAATTACCACCTATATTCTAATTTGCAATCAGGATATCATTTTCAAAATGTTTCAGAAAAAAACACAATCTATTGACTTATTGCAATTGACATCACCCTCAATTTTCGATGATCAGAATAGAACTGTTGTGTGACCTTTTCGTTTTTCACGTCTGACATTGCAATAGTTTGTCCACGTTAAAAAAATACTTCACCTGGACTAGAAACAAAAAGCCATGTCACAATTGTGACTCTGGGAAAAATTGGAGGCGATCCCAAATTCCCAATTGTAACAAATCAAAATATTATGTATTTTTTAGTAACAATTTAAAAGTTAATTTGTAGTTGCAAATTAGGTCATAGGGATTTTATTTGTAACCAACCTTAAATTTAAATAGTTATGTGCACTACTAATTAATTCACATTTAAAACTAGAAATAATTATTCATTATATATATATATATATATATATATATATATATATTAATTTCAAGGGTATTGGAAGTAATTGTTCGGGGGGTACCGTGGCCATGGTCAGTCATTGATTTCGGATCTTTGTATAGATCCGACCCAAATCATTAAATGCAGTTGCAGTCCAAGGGAAAGTGTGGCAAGTGTGAAAGAGAAGGGAGCTTGATTTCAACTCCGATGCATCCTCCAAAGTAACTCACTTAATTACTCATCATCTAAAAAGCATAAAAGGATGCCACGCATCTTCTCTCTCTCTATATATCTCTCTGTCTCTCGCTACAAAATACAAATACTCTTAACCCTAGGCAATCTTTCTACTGTATATATGCTATTTTCATTTTTCATTTTCTTTTAGTTCGTAGTGTCCTGCGAGTCAACAAATTCTGTTCACGAGGAAAAAAGGTCTATATATATATAGAGAGAGGGTTAACGTGAAAATTATTTTTATCGTGAGGATATGAGAATCCAAAATGATGAATTCGGTGTGAAACTTGATGAATTCTCTGGGAAAGTTAATGAATCCCAAAAAAAATATAATTTTCGCCTCTCATGGGATTCGAACCTTGGTGAAAATTTCGCATTTTTGGATTCAGTAACTTTCCCAACGGATTCATTAAATTTCATAGCAAATTCATTTTGTTCGTAAAGAATTTTCGTAGTTCTTAGTTCTCACGTTAAAATTTGTTCTTATTTGAACTTCACTATATATATAAGAATCAAACACTACGGGAATTATGTCTTTGTTTTAGTATAATCCTTAATTATAATTTTTTTTATCTAATAACTGTACCTTGTAGGCATTTTTTGGTCACTTTTTAGATCTATTGAATATCTTTAGTAGTATCATGTTTCTTGTAATGTTAGATTTTTTACTCATTCGGGATTCATGTTTATCTTTAGATTTTATTTAGTTATTTATTAAATTGTTATCTAGGTATTTTATATATAACTATGCGAATGTGATGCTTAGATTTATGTTTATTTATCATTTTTCATTTGGTGGTCGATTTTATTTATGCTTAGATTTGGATGTTTATTTTGATCATTTTCATATTGGTTTCTCCTGGTCGAAAAATATGAAATTTATTTATGTTTCTGTGTGCGTTTTCCCAATAAAGATTTTTATTTGGTCAGGCCGGTCTTGTGCGACTAGGAATAGACGACCCCACGGCCCACGAAAAAAAAAAACATATGCGATTATTTCGACAACGTACCCAACAAATACTGTTATTTTTGCAATCTAATTTAAACGATTTCTCATAGCCCTGAAGGCTGAAAGTATTAATTTGTTTCCTCCGAGTCTACACCAACTTTAATTAGTGGTAGACATGCATCTCAAACCAATCAAATATCATTCTAAAAAATATCAAGAGTATATGTTATGTCCATGGGGTAAATTATATAAAAAAGGAAAGTAAAAATAAACATAAAAACCTAAACCCAAAGGAATCATATATATATATATATATATATAGGGTTGGGTTATAATACAAACCCCCTTAAAATAAGAAATAAGAATTCATCTTGATCATCCATTTGCCATTAATCAATGGTTAAAGATTAAGTTATCACATTCCCTATAATTAAGGGACGGTTATTTTCGTAATATTACGTAATTACCATTATACCCTAATTTGATTTAATCACAATCATACATCTTCAAAAATCAATGGTTCAAATTTGTTCTCATTTCTTATTTTGAATGTGTTTTATTTGAACCCAATCCTATATATATATATATATATATAGGGAGGTTAACATGAGAATCATTTTATTGTGAGAACGTGAGAACCAAAAATTGATGAATTCACTGTGAAAGTTGATGAATCCGTTGGGAAAATTATTGAATCCAAAAAAATAGAATTTTCGCCCCTCATGGGATTCGAACCCGGGTGAAAAATTCTGAATTTCTGAATTCATTAACTTTCTCAATGGATTCATCAACTTTCATAACTAATTCATTTGGTTCTTAGTTTTAGGATAAGATATATATATATATATATATATATATATATATATATATATATATCGAGATTAATTCCTCATAAGTCTATATTTTATGTATGTATCCATAATAACAAATATTTCTACAATTTTCCGTTAGTTATCCCCTACAAATAAAGGAGAATGCCATTTTTCGTCAAAAAGTACAATCATATATACTAGCAGGTAGGGCTTCAACTTCAAATTATAATTAATGTTTAAAAGACCGTGTTGAGATCATGAATTCGCATTTAAGAAAAAAAAAGATATTACTTTTATTATTTTCTTTTTGCATGCACCTCACAGATAAAAATGAAAACCGATCTGATCATCATATATATTAGGTATGAAAATTCAGTTACCGATCAATTAATTTTATACCAAAGTCATCACTTCCCTTAATTTGTAGATCGAAACAGCTTCACCTCATTTTTAATATACATTAAGAAAATTTCACGTTAGCATCCGATGAGCCACGGCCAATTTTTCAATTTTTCATATTGAAATGTCAACCAAATACGATTGCCGTCCCGTCGTCCTTGTTTTTCTAAAAAGAAAGAAAAACCCATTAAAACGCAAAGAACAGTTTTATTTTTCTTCTGGAACCTCTTTTGAAGAAAAATGCCGCCCTTTTCTAAAAAAATCTCTTAGTCATATTCATATTATTTATCTAGAAATCAATGCCAACTAAATAAATCAATGCCAACTAAATATATATATATATATATATATATATAGAATCAAAAAAAAATGAAATTTTTCGCTCTCATGGGATTCGAATCACGGTGAAAATTCCAAATTTTGGATTCGATAACTTTCCCAATGATTCATTAACTTTCATAGCAAATTTATTTTGTTCGTAAAGAATTTTCGTGGTTTTAGTTTTCACGTTAAAATTGGTTCTTATTGAACCTCATTCTATATATATATATATTCTTCTAGCTAGAAATTAGGAACGTACGGCAATTAATAACTCATAATCGGAACTGCCGTAAATCGAACGAAAATCGTTCGTCCATAAAAAGGTCAATGTCATCTCCAACAAAAGATCAAATGAGCATCTAAAGTTGCGACAATAGAATGTCAGTGGCATCAATGGATACGATCCAACTTTGATCTCCTAAATCTCAACAAAATATATTTTCCAGCGTAAGACATTACCCACTGGACACCAAGATTGGATTATCGATAAAGATGAAATTTTCTTCTTCAAAAATAAAATAAAATAAAATGAAAATGAAAATGTGGAGAAAGAAGCGTAGTACGGAGAGGTAGAAAGGAAGGAAACATAGAGTGATGAAGGAGAAGGCGTGGAGAGAAAGAGGATGAATATTGTCAGTTGTATAGGGCAGGGGTTCAGCCGGGACCAGATCGCGACCCCTCTCTCTCTCTCCCTCTCTCTTTGAATTTTTACAAATTAATTCCTTCCTCTAAGTATATTTAATTTCTTACATTCATCCATTAATACGCGGCCTATACAAATTAAATTGTCATATTTATATACACACAAGCAGGTACGCCTTTTTTTTTTCTTTCGAATATGTATTTAGAGATGAGGAAGAGTTGTTGTAGTAGTAGGCTACTTTGTTTGTTTATTTATTTAAAGAGTATTCTCTCTCTCTTTCTCTCTCACACATATATACAGAGAGAGAGAGCAGAGAACACGCAGTGGGTACTGTTGCGGTGTTAGTAGTATTTATGAGGTGCATCCAAAGTTAGAGGCATGGATGGTTACAAAAGCCTAAGCCCCTTTGTCCGATTTCCTCTTGTGGTGGACAACATTCTTGTAAGAGTAAAGCTTCCAAAAGAGATCCACACTTCCTTTCTCTTATTCACTTTGTTTCACCAAAAGGGAACTAGAAAAAAACCCTTCCTCTGTCTACCCAAGAGAGAGAGAGTGGTCCTTTTGATTGACTAAAGCCCTCATCACCTCATATATAAACATATATACTAGATTCTGTCTCCATTCTTAAACTTCTCTTATTAAGAAGGAACAAAACCATGGATTGGAACGGCAACCTCAGAGTCCCCTTCGTTTCTCGACCGGCCGAGAATTCCTTCAGCTTCCTCTACAACTACAACTACGATCACTTTCCAGGCAAGTTCATCACACTTCTCAAACTAGGGTTTTTTCTTTTGAGCTGTCTTTTAGAAAAACAAAAACGATTCGATTCCATTGTGCTGATAGAAGTATATTTTTTGTGACGTATAAATGCTCTTTGCGTATTCTATAATTTCGTAGATCATTAAGCTGTCAGATAAAACGAGGTTCAGCATGATCGTCATGAGATAGATATATTCTGCTAGCTCTTTTTTTATCAACAATAATTCAACATTTCTCTTTAGTGGTGACTCTGAACCCATTGGAGAGG
Source organism: Salvia rosmarinus (assembly GCA_036937905.1). Lineage (NCBI taxonomy): Eukaryota > Viridiplantae > Streptophyta > Magnoliopsida > Lamiales > Lamiaceae > Salvia > Salvia rosmarinus. The sequence goes on along the minus strand of CM072818.1, from coordinate 54,122,183 downwards.
AAACATCTTACCAATTCAGTTGCACTTGGTTGTCGTATATATTCACTAGTTTACTTTGCGTTGCTGCATGCATTTCCAATAATAGCATATTTACTAAATTTCAGGGATGGAGATGAAGCAGGCGTCGGCGATGCTGCCGGCCATAATGGAGAAGAGCAGCAGCAGCAGCAGCATGAACATGTATAATGCGCAAGATCTGAAGAAGAAGCGGCTGAGCACGGAGCAGCTGGAGTCGCTGGAAAACAGCTTCCAAGAGGAAATCAAGCTGGATCCTGACCGGAAAATGAAGCTGGCGAAGGAGCTAGGGCTGCAGCCCCGCCAGATCGCCGTATGGTTCCAGAACCGGAGGGCGAGGTGGAAGGGCAAGCAGCTTGAGCGCCTCTACAACGCGCTCAAGCAGGAGTTCGACGCCGTCTCAAGAGACAAGCAGAAGCTCCAGCAGGAGGTACGTCGTCGTACTATAATATTTTTATCTGCTTTTCTTTCGCAACATTTATTTGATAGTGATCTTTCCGACATATATATTTTCTTGCATATTATTAATATTGGTAAGGAAAAAATTGTTGGATATATATATGCACGTACAACTCCATTTATGAAAGTCTAGCACATATTTATCGCTTGGGCGTTCCTCAACGTCCTGATGTTGTTTTGAACTCTTATATCTTTTTTTTCTTTTCTTTTGAAATCTTGAATTTATGAATAGAAAAGGAAAATGTCAGCCCTACTGCCAGTTTTTGGTTTTCCTTTTTTCCATGAGGAAGGAACTTGTCTCCCTCTCCCCTTTTTTCTTGTTTTTGGAACAAGAAAAAAGGGACTAATTTAAAATGTCATTTTCATGCAAAGAGAAACTAATTAAACACTGCAGGCATTACCTTTTTGGGGGCTTTGTCTTTCCATATAAGCATAAAGTTGTAGAATCATTTTGTACTCTAGCTAACTCACAAATTAATAAAATATTTATTTTTTGAAATGGCTAGGTTTTGGCATTGAGGGCGATACTGAAGGATCAAGTGGCGAAGAAACAAGTGTCGGCGGGGTACACGGATGTTTCGGGGGAAGAGACGGTGGAGAGCACGTCCATTCCGAGCTCGGAAAAGGGGAGAGGCGACGGAAAAGGTCATCAATTGGGAGAGTGCAACTATGTGCTCAACGTTGAAGACTACAGCCCAATGATGATGACTCCATATAATTGGGGGCCTCTGCCTTGAGAATTTGTACCTTTGCTGCTTGCTTGCTGTGTTCATATCTTTAACTTGTATTACAAACTTGAGATTGTCACTGTAATCCCTAATTTTCTAGGCACCTCTAACAAAATTAAGCTTCTTGTAGGAGAGAGTTGGCTGGCAGGGCTAATTACTAGCTAGATTTCTAGGTTCGTCAAAGTAACTACTAGTGCTTCTTCGACTTAGGTTGCTACTATATATTTTCCAGACTTGTTACTCATCACAATTTATTATTTGCTTCATTAAGAATTTGACAATTTCTAATAATTCATACTTTCTTACTATTTTTCATTTCTATGAATTGATCTTTGCAAAAATTTAGTTGATATATCTTTTTATCGAGAGAGCTAGAGAGAGAGAGAGTAATTAATATGTTCAATTTGTTGGTAAGACACGTGATAGCTAATGAACCAATTTTGTGGCAACTCAAATCACCGCCTTATCATTTATGAGCATGCCAATATATACCACCAATGTTGGTTGGGAAATGGTGAAGTTAATTAATCATAAAAAAATTGACTGTATAAAAGACGACGCATAGCTCTACAAATCATTATTGGTTCAATAATGTAATAGCTTAATTAATAATCCGCTAGTAATGAGCTGTGGTTCAATAATTACAATTGCTATACGGTATACATATCCGTTCATCACATTGAATTAATTAATTTACTCTACTTAATTAATATATAAGCAGTACTGAAAACGACACTAGCACCGGAAAGCACTTATCTTTTTATATCGATATCGATACATAACGTTGATACTACACTGTTTATTGCAGTTATATTAAATGGACGGGCATACCTTTTGTCTTTTTCTTCTTTTTTTTCGGTCCAGCAAAATAGTAACATAAAACGAGCAGAAAACTTGAGAAATGATGGGGGAAAAAAACATTTAATATGCTGAATATTTGAAAAACTCAAAAGTAATAGCTCAATAGTGACTGACGGTAATATCAAGCTTAAGAAAGGAGCTCTGGATTGGAATTAGGTATATAATCATCTCTGTTGTCAGAATTCCGTGACCGGTAATAGCCGGTTCCACAAACTGCGGGAAATCTCAGTTATGGGCTAGCTAGCCTCACCGGCCACGATGGGAGGGGAGGTGTCGTGGCCGGTGAGATGGCCATGCACGTAGAAAGCGGGTATGATGTTGTAGGGGAAGTTTAAGGCGTAGTAGAGGAGAGGTAGGAGGGAATTTGAAGCTAAGTAGCGGAGATTAGACAGGGTGTAATTAATTAATTTGGTGATTTATGTGGACAATTTAAATTTTGTCAAGTTTGTATCATCGAAGAATTGAGTTGTTCCTTGGAAGGAAATCACAAGAGTGAGTGACGAGCATTTTATTTGGGTGGTCTTTTAATTAGAAATTGATTAATTTATCCCACCATAATCAGACTTCAGAGTATCGATTAGGTCAGATAAATATATCGACAATTTAATTGTTAACGTCGTATTATAGTATCATCAGGCCAAATGTGTAAGTATATATTTGATACACATTTCTTATATATGTAACCATAAGTTATTGATAATTACTACTCCCTCCGTCCACTTAGAGTGTATTACAATTGCCTTATTTGACGTTTATAAAAAATATATCACTTTCCTTTTTGAGATATCATCACACACTCAACTCTTATTATTTAATCTTACAACTACTCATTATTTACCAAAAAGTCACACTACTCACCAATCAACTTTCATTATTCAACCTCACAGTCACTCATTATTTATCGAAAAATCACACTACTCACCAACCAACTTTTATTATTCGACATCACAATCACTCACTATTTATCAAAAAACTATCATTTCTTCGTTCAAAAAGCATCAACGGTGGGATCCTTTATCCATTAAAAAAATATCTACCGAAATTTATTAAATCTCGTTGTCTACTAAGTGACACATTCTTGATAGACGTGGGAGTATTAAGTATATATTGAATTCGAATCAAATTTGAATCAATCTATATTAATTAATTATATTTATCAGTCGATTTTACCTATCCTTTGCAGTCCACATTCTTTTGTTCCTTCTTTTACCCCTGCTGTAAGTAGAGTTGACCGTACTAACTAAAAAAAGTAGGTGAGAAAAATAGTAAAGTGGGTGAATTTTAGAAGGGTGAGACCGGTATAATTTCTATTGAAAGAATATCCTTCAATTTAAATAAACATAGATCTCATTTTGCATCTAAAACACTATAATCAAATTATTTATTAAACTTGCACGTAAAAGAAAAGGGGCTACTGTGCAGTGGAAGGTTGTATATATATAATTAATAAAGACATTTTGAAGTTCTGTAATTACTAATTAGCCTATTTGCTACAAGCCATAGCCATAACTGTTCTCTAAATTTTTTATTTTGTTATCACAGAGTACTAAGACAAATATATCTCTTCTTGCGATAAGAATAAAATTTGTTTATACGGAAACTACGATTGAGAACGGAAGCAGGAACACTTTGACTAAAACGAAACTAACTTTGGCCTATTTATAATTTGGGTGATTCTATAGCTATCATTTTATTCTTTGTACATCTTAATTTAATAAAATGATAAAAAATATTACGAGATATACTAACCCCTATAGTCACCAAATCCACCATCATATTAATATAGCTTTGAAATTTTCTAATGGTGGCCCTGATTCCAAGAATATAAAGATCCTCAAATTGCATCTGCACACTATATATCCAATCAACAATCCGTTATTTGTTCAAAATCTGCTAACTTTTAACTAATTGAATTTGTTACTGTTTCGGGAGAGCTTCCCTTTTTTGGAACAAGAATCTGCTACTGCCCCTCTTGTTGCTGGTGGTTTGCAATATTCCGACTCCAAAAACATCATTAATTCTCAATCAAAGTCGACGAGAGATGATATGTCGTCTATGTCTCCAAACTCAGCTGGTCAGTGGTCTGAGTTTGATCAACAGCCCCAGAATTCGAGCAATTTCCCATATCTCGCCTTGCCTTGATAAGAACTACTCAACTGCAGATTTGGTTGATCTTGATCAATCCACTTCCTTCTCATCGCTACTCTTTTCAATGTATAAATTAAGCCATATGCATATAATAGGTTTACCGCTTGATTTCTTGTTGGTGGTGGAGAAAAAAAGTATTACAAAATTCATGGATATGGAGCCGCCAGTTTCCACCAAAAGTGTTCTAGCTTGTTTTTATTTTTCTTAAATTTTTGGGGCTACAGTGTTTTTCTAATGTTGGGGCTATAGTGTTATAATTTGTTAGAAATTTAATTTGAGCTATAGGGATAAAATAGTACGCCTAATATAATCTTATTATTTAATTGGATTGTGGGCTATAAAGAGTGAAACTCCATGTTATAAAAGGACCCTTATTATATATGAGGTATTAATTTGAATGGGCTTTGATGTATCTCATACTTTAATGGGCTAATCGACATTAAGATTCCTGTCGCTTTCTACTCCCAAGTCCCAATGAGATCGTGTGAATCTGGGTCTCAATATTTCCTTTTTTTCAAAGGATGACTATCTAGTTGATTGTTATCGGATTATGTACTTCCAATTTAGGGATTGTCTCCGATGCGTACACTAGACTAGATCATCCTTAATTAATTTTAAATTAATTAATATTAAATTAATTCTATTTAAAATTAATTAATTTAATAAATCTTAATTGTAAATCAATAAATCATAATCATGAATTAATAAATCTTAATTTTAAATTAATAAACTTTAATTATGAATTAATAAACTCTAATCGTGAATTAGTAACTATTAATTTTGAATTAATAAACCTTAATTTGAATTAATAAACCCTAATTTTGAATAATAACCCGTAATTTGAATTAATAACCCTAATTTTGAATTAATAAACCCTACTTGGAATTAATAAACCTAATTATGAATTAATAAACTCTAACTGTAAATTATTAAAACCTAATTATGAATTAATAAACCTTTATTATGAATTAATAAACTATAATTTTGAAATAATAAATTATAATTTTGAAATAATAAATTTAATTATAAATTAATAAAATCTAATTATTCTTACTCATCATAATTAATATATAATTATTTTAACAAAAACAAGGGTGAACTCACAGTGAAGCGGAGCTCACCTAAGTTTTTGTCTCCAATTTAACATACTCCCTCTGTTAACTAAAACTTGTATTATTTTTATAGTACAAATTTAATAAATTATAATGAGTATAAAGTAAGTGGAGATAATAAATAAATATATTATTGAGTAGTGAAAATAAAAAAGTGGGTCATGTGTGTTTTTTTAATAAATAAGTGATAAATTAAGAGTAGTTGATGTTTTCAAAAATAAAAAATGCAAGCTTTTGATGGACGTCCCAAAAAAATTAATATAGGCTTTTAGTAGACGTAGTGAGTACAGTATATCCGAGAATTGATGAAACTAACTCGAAAACGATGAGGCTGGGCTACTATACAGTGGAAGTGTGGAACGTTGTAGTAATTAATCAATATATTTGAAGTTCTTGTGATTAGTCATATTTGCTAAAACCCACTATTGCTCTCTCATTTTTGGTTATTTTTTCATCATATAGTTTATAAAGAAACTATGATTAGGGGTGAGCAAACTTTCCTAAAACAGAAAATCTAATTTTGATTCGATTAATTTGGCCTATTGTGTTATAACCAAATTAAATTAGTGAACCATAATTGAAGTGAATTCGTCGTACATCTAGATATACGTAAGTTTTTGTCTTATAATCCTTTAATTCAAATAAACATAGATCTCATTTTGAATCTAAAATACCATATTGTATGATCAAATTATTTATTAAACTTGTACTTCGAAGAAAAGGGATTTCTAACTCTTTTTGAGACTTTACACAAAAATTAGTAATATCTTTCATAGATGCACATTCAAGTGAGCTCTCCCTTTCTCATAATAACTGGTATTTTTTTCTGAGCACATGGTGACGAAAAGCTTATGCAAGTTTTTGTCTATTTTATATATTTGGAAACAAACCTAGCATTCATATTGTGTCACTTCCTTATGGGTCTCATATTTGGGCCAGTGGACTCTGAGATTCCTGTCGGTTTTCCCGATGAGATCATGTGACTTTGAGCCTCAATGGTTATCTAGTTAATTAAGTCAGGGCAAAGAGTAACTTTTTATTTCACACTTGTCTGATTTTAAATTTGCTTTTTTTAAATTAATTTTTATGCACTTGGGTCTAATGTGTCCATGGAAATTTTAGATAAACAATCAGACCATCTTTCTAAATTAATGAAATATAAAACAGAAGAAAGAGACAATTTTATCATTGTATGATTCAAGAAAAAAAAGTAAGATATCAAAATGTACCCTATATATGTCGACTCTGATTTCCTTGTACACTTTAGCACACACATATCCACGATATCAACATAAATGAACAAGATATGATAGAATCATTATTGCCGTATGGCGCCAAGATTGCAAGGGGTCTGCAAATTTGTTATGACAAAGAGATCAACTCCTTCCATAATAAATAAAAAATGTAACGTCACAACCAAAAATCATATCTAGACAAATACATTTGGTGTTAGCGGTGGCTAACACTCTACATGCCCAAATCTTTCAATACACACAGATGCAGAGATTGCATTGTTTCTTCGATCTATACATTACAACAACCTACAGCTGAGGAGTTGTTGGTCAATTAGGCATTGGCCAACACTCCACACACAAATTGTATAGAACAAGAATTTGGAGAGAGCTGGTCAATTAGGCATTGACCAACACCTCTCTCTCAATCTTTTCTTCCCAAACTATGCACATTCACAAACCTTTATTTATCTTAAATCTTTGTCTCCAACCAACAATCATTGGCTGCTGCAAAAATCTAAGAACCCCATAAACTCGTGGTTGCTTATCATCTTCACACTTTTCTCTATCCCAATCACACCTGCCAAGAGAGAGAGAGAGATTAACTCTTCACCAAACTTGCTAACGAACACAATCGTAGTATGGTATAATCGCGTGAGTTGATAGTTACCCATTGTGAGAGCACTGGCAAAAATCACACCCGAGAGAATGAACACGATTATGGAAGCCCTCTTTAGGATTGTGATCATCCTCCTTATGAAATATTGACCCCAGAAGCCCGCCAAGATCGACACTCCCATCAGATACAAAGCTGCAAAACAAATTTCAATGGAGTCTTCTTACTAGGAAGGGTATATTTAGCATGCAAATAGCAATAAATAAAAACATTGCATACCATAGGGCATTGGAAATCTTTTCAGAAGATAAAACTCTACGACAGATAAAGATGAGGAGAACATCATCACAAAAGTAGCTGTCGCACTAGCCACCTGTAAAATCAAACCTCCATTACATCCAAATTGCGCCAAAAATCTTTAAACTCTACATAAGAATAAAATGCATTGAAGAAAAAGTAACTGAAGTAAATGCGACAAAAACAATCTTCCTCTGCCAAGCTTTCACAAAATTCTACTTGGAAATATTAGAGTTCAAGAAGCAAAGAAAGTAAACAGTGCAACTAGTGAAAGCTGATCAAATGTAAAAAAATATGCTGACAACAGTTAAATTGTTATTTTTATTGTTAACAAAAACTTGTTAATAACATATCCAACAACTATATGGAAAATAATTGAAGTAGAAAATGGGCTATACCTGAGGGATCACCCCAATCTCGAGCAAGAGGGGTCCAAGAATAAAACCTCCACCAGAACCTAACAAGCCACCAACTGTGCCTCCCAATACACCACAAAGGGCACAGAACGTAATATTTGTAGCGTTCCACTCAATTGCTGCCTCACATATATGTTCCTGATTTCCAACCATCCTTCTTTTCATGGTTTCTTTGTACAGTTTCACACATTCGTAACCAAACACAACAAGTGCAACAGGGAGCTGAGAAATAGAAACAAAATATAACAGAGTTGATTCCCATGCCACTCAAAAGGTTATACAATTGCTTGAAAAATATAATAGATGATAATTTACCTGTAACAAGGTAAGCACCCAATATACTGGACTACAAGCCTTCATGTCATTCTGTGAACCAAAATGCATAAAAAAATTATAAATAAATAAAAAAACTCCGTTGCAGGTTCAGAAACAAAATAATGTAACTAGACTTGCCTTGATCAGTTGAAGCAGCAAAAAGCAAATCCATACAAGCACCAACACCGACATTCTCTTCATGTTCAAGTTGCCCTTCAAAATTTGCTGAAATGCGGAGCAATGTCAATTCCACTTAACTTAGTAAGGAAACACCCTAAGAGACAACAACATTCATCTAAATATACTCACCAACGCTGTTTTTTGCTCTTTAGGCCCCAATGGCTCATATGCATCAATTAGCACTGGTCAGGGTAAAATAATTAAATAGAAAATAATCGAGGTCTGTTTTTTTCTCATAAATTTTTGAGCTCAGAATTCTACACATTTGTCCTGAACTGACTTACATTCTCCACAAGAATCAACACATGTTAGTTTCTCTTCCATGGCTTTCTGCATTAACCATAAACACCCAAGATTTTAAAGAAAATCAATGATACAAATAAAATAGTAAAATAGAAAGTATCATCTCAGTTGGTCATGTTATTAAGATGCTTCCTAATTAATTATTGCTTAGGGCAATCACTAGCTTTCCTGGAAAGCTCAATGATTGGCATTCGATTTGACCAAAGGTTTGTTGATTTTGGGTCAATGGTCATTAACATGGTTATTCAATTTTATAGTGAGAAATTGCAATCATGCAAACAGTAAAATGAGAGATTTTGATAAACATGTTTTTTTACCTTTAGCATAGTTTCCTCCTTCCACATCTCAATTGCCTTTGCAAAGGATCTTGAAGAAGTCCCTGTTACATCTCAATGAGAACACAAAATAGTCAAAATCTCATTTGTCGATCCCTGTCATTATCAGCCATTTACTTTAATGCAACTAAACCAAATGTTAGTAAACAGCAGCATACCTAAGAACAAAATGATGATTAAGACGGTGATTAGCCAATAGGGGAAGAAAACACTCAAGGAAACACCAAGGGTGATCCCAAGCATGAGCATGGGCTGAAACAAGAGGGCCAAATCATAGTCGATTATCGGAACTTCCCTGCATGGATGAGGCACCCTCAAGTTGTACCAAACAGATGACGATGCTGCCCCCATAATCATGCCTGCACACAAAACTCTCAATTCACTCAAAAATACTTTACTTCAAATCAAGGTATAAAACAACTAAGAGAAACGGCAAAACATCAACTACACCAAATTTTAATCAAATTCTAATCAGTTTGATAGAGATAATAATAAGTAATTACACTTGGAAATAGCAGCAGCAGACTTGGTGTCAAAGCCAACAATCAGAGTGAGCATGGGCACAAAAATGCCACCCCCACCCACGCCACCCACCGTGCCGCAGGCTGAGCCCAAGAACCCTATCGCAGTTGCTAAAACAACCCTCCAACTAAATTTCAATTCCTGCAAAAGCCCACCAAATATACAATCATTCAACGCAATTCCAACTTTGTTACAAACCACCTAATATAATAGCCTAACATCTTCAACATGCATTAATGTATGAAGAGACACTCCACACACACACACACACACAAAAAAAAATGAACAAAAAAGAGAAGAGAAAACAGGGCCACAAACTCACAGGCCAGACTTTGTCTTCAGATCCAAGAATCTGCTGCAAAGCATTGGGATTCGAAGGTAAAAGAAGTGGCGGTTTTGTGTAACCTCCATTTGCGTAATTGTTGACGAAATACACAGATGCAACAGCCAAAGAGAAGCCCGTCAGCAGGTACACCACCAGCGCTTTAGCCGCCATGGATATTGAGATCACAACTTGTTTTTTTTAGATATTCAAACGCCAGAACCCTTTTGATTTTCCCACCCGTGATGAATGGGCAGTTTCTTTTTCCGGGCGGCGTTTGTGTGTATCTAAATATTGTTTTTGTTGATGAATTTGTATGAAATGAAACAGTATTTCTACAATCAGCGATATTAATTCTAATAAATACTAATGAAATGGCATTGGGGTAACTAAATAGAATCTTTGGAGAATGGCTAGGCTGCACATGTGACACGGCTCACAAATTTTCGTGATTTTCTAATTAGACATAAGTTGCAGATAAGGTCGTCAGAAAAGCCACGTGGTAGATGTCTACTTGTAGAATTTTTAATTAAGTTATTTGGTAAAAGGAATTAAATAATTCGAATCATATACTCCCTTCGTCCTCTTTAAAGTGTCCATTTCTTTTGGACACATGTATTTAAGAGAAAGATATAAAGTAGTTATAGTGTTAAAAAGTGGGTAGGGTCCACACTTTTTAAAGGGATAATTATTTTCTAAAATGGAATGAGATATTTGTAATGGGATAACCCAAAAAGAAAAGTGACATATTTTAAATGGGACGGAGAGAGTATATGTTTCGGGGAAATGATTCGTTATGGTCTTTGGAAGCGGACAGATTATTAATAACGTCATATTCAGTGACGGAGGCAGAAATTTGAAGTTGGGGGGCCCAAAAATATTTGATAAAAATAGAAATTTTTCTTAGTATCTATTAACACAACATCTTTTCCTTGGCGATATCACAAACATTTATTACTCGAAAGTCGATCCCAAATGAAGTTGTATACTTGACTTGTGATAATAAAAATATGATCAACATTTATATTTCTAAAATAATCCTTATATATTCAATTAGTCTATATTTTAATTGTTCTATCATCAACAATATTTTTAGGGGCTTATAATAAAAATTCAAATGATTTAGATGTATTCATTGATTGTTGTTAGAATAATTTTATCATAATCTTTGAAAAATTGAATTAATCATATTAATTCACATATAAATTATTATTATTTGCATATATATTTTATTTTATTAAGATAAAATAAATTCTTGGAAAAGCACAAAGTAGAGAGAAACAACAAATTATAGTGAAAAAGAAGAAGAGAAAGAATCAACAAATTACGAAAAGGAAGAAAAGAAAAGGAAGGACAAATTAAAAGAAAAGAAAAGAAAAGAAAAAACGGAAGAGAGAGAGTGAATGACAAATTAAGAAAAAAAAAAGAAAGAGGAAAGAAATAAAACAGAAGAGAGAGAGAGAGATTCGAACTGTGTTGATGAAGTGAGAATTACAACCAACCAACCTGTCTATAAAACTTTAAACATATCATTAAATATCAAATATATAGTATGTTTTTACAAAATAGTTGGGGGGGCCATGGACCCCCCAGGCCCCTATGTGGCTCCGTCATTGGTCATATTGCCGAATCTTAGGCACCTAATAGCAATTATTATTATTATTAACCAGCTCAAGGAAAAAAAAGTATTAATTTATAATTATATTGTAATATAGGTAGTCATGGATATCATATCATCAATCAATATACCGTGTCAATGTCCCTGGGACAGTCCAATGGTTAAGGTGGTTCATGTGGTCGAGAGGTCACGGGTTCGAACCCCATCAAATGCTTTTATGGGTTTGAACCTATCAAACCTGGTTTTCCAAGTGTGGTTTATTTGTCCTGTGTGGTTTGCATGTTATTGCACATGAACGTGGGGTTTACTCAGTGTACACCTAAGGTAGCGGCTATGGGTTCCCCATAATACAAAAAAAAAAAATATCGTGTCAATTTCGTATACCGTTGGTATTAAGGAAAAAAAATATAGGCTAATTGGGCAAATATTTGGTGTAATATAAGAGTGACTTTGAAAATTATTATTGTTTGGCGTTAATTCCGAATTTATATAACCGGATAGATTTTAATTAGTTATGGATCTTCCTATTCAAAGATTTCATACCATAATTAGAGATTCTTCCCTTTTATTTAGGTATTCGATTTGCCGTAGATCTCCTAACATTCGCTAAGAGCATTCATTGATTTAGTAGACTCGAATTTTTTTTATTTGTTAATTAAGACAAAATAAAAACTAAAATCTATATGCAATGATCATCAATAGAAAACAAAATAATCTTGTCCATATGGACTTAGCTCAATTGATTAATAGCTATAAATTTTGAACAAATATCAATGATCGAATCCTAGTAACCGTAATATAGGAGTTTTACCCTCTTTATGATTGCTCTTTGTAGGCACTAGCCAAAATCCTTCTAACTTCTTAACCATTGAGTCATCATGATTTATACTTTCATATTCTCATAGGACTGATGAATCCTTCTAATTTCTTGGCTCCATATGAACATTATGTAAAATCTTTTTAACTTCTTAACCGCTGAATCACCTTCTAACTTTTTAACCGTTGAGTAAACGTGATTTATCCCATCATATTCTCATAAGACTAAGGAGCTCTTATAACTTCTTAACCATCGAGCCACCGTGATTTATCCATTCATATTCTCATAAGACTGAGGAGTCATTCTAACTTCTTAACCATTGAATCCCCATGATTTATCGTCTTATATTCTCATAGAATTGAGATATAAAGACTTTCGAATGAAGAACTTCTCCTTTTAGATCAGAAAAAAAATCATGAAATATTAGTAATAATGTAACCAACTTTAATTTACATATAAACCAAAAGGCCCAAAATTGAACATGTATAAAATCGATGCTACTACGTAACCAACAAGAACGCGCGTGCCATGGTAGGTATTAGGTGGATAGGAATTTCCGAAAGTCTGAACCTCTAAATATTTCTAAAATCCAAATACAGTTTGAAACTTCTGTAATATTTTAGTGGATCTTTACACACACCAAAGAAAAAAAAGGAAAAGGAGTAGACTTCATTTCTTAAGGATTTTAATGTCTTTCTCACAATAGGTTATATTGGATTTAAACTATATTTCTGTAATAACCCGAAAAATTTAAAACTTTTATTAGTGATGTTTGAATCACTTAGTTGTGGTTCTTAGACCTTAATTATGTTTAAGGAAACCAATGAAACGAATTAGAATCGATTCGGAGATCGAATACTAAAGAAATCAAAAACTGATAACTAGTCCTACCGGATTAGGGTTTTTCGAGTAGCCTGAACATAGAATGAAAGATCGAGAATGAATCTCCATGAACGGATTTCATTTTTAGAATCCTCACACGAAAACATGTGAGAATGCAAAGGATGAGAATTTTCGGCATACTTGCGGTCGGTCTTAAAACACTATTTGAGCGGAACAACTTCCAGTCCGTGCTAATCATAATAAATAGTGATAACAACCAAAATCATGAAGGAATAATTTATATTGAACTTAGAAATTATAAGAATCAATTTCAAGGAATTCTCAAGAACTTAACCGAAGGGTAAAATATCTGGAAAACCCTAATTTGATCCGAACGACCGAAACTCGAACCGAGGGTCTAAATCAATAAAATATGCTTTATAAGACTCAAATTATTTATGAAAGCTCAAAATTAAAGAGAATTTTGAATGAACATATTTTAATCGCGGACCGCTTTTTCCGCGATAACTCGAATTGACTTATCGAACGATGTCCGAACGTCGTGAAATTTTTATGAACATTAAAATAAGTCTTTTAAAGGCTATTTAATAATATGGAACCTTGAGGTTCCGAGAAATCGATCGAAAGTGCGTTAAAACTTAAAGAGTCTCAGATAACGCACAAAAGCGGGTAATTTGACCAATCCACCTCCCAACTACCACCAAGACCACCCCAAAATGGAAAATGACAGCTCTAAGGTCTGAAATAACAAGGGGGAAACGTTCATGGTCAGACCTCATTCACCCTTTTACATTTTGCTCTCATTTTCAAATTTCTCTCTACACTTTTCAAACCTCAAGCTCTAAATCCTCCATTCCAACCTCTCCCACACTCAAATAATCCTCCTAATACCATAGGAAGGTATTATTCATCATCCTCTTCCATCCTAATGGAGTGGAATTTTTATTTTGAATTTTGGGTTTAAAACCCTAGTTTGCTCCCATTTATTTTCGTGACTTTAGAGCCCAAATGCTCTTGAGTTGTGAATGAAAAATGCTTAGAATTATGTTCTAAGGCTACTGTAAAAATTTCATAATTTTTGGAGCATGTTTATATTTTTTGATTTATGCTTTATTTATTTTTAAATATGCCAAAGCATGATTTTGTGAATATTATTTGATATTGTTGCTTGCTAATGTATTATAAGCATGTAGTATAAATATCATAATTTTCCAGAATACTTTTGAAAATTATTTGTAAAAAACGTGAGTGTTGAGGCTTATTTAAGCCATGGTTTGATTTTTATTTTTGAAAAATAGTTGAGATATGGTGTTTAAAATATGATGTGAACATCATATAAAAATCTTGGAATTTTTGAAACACATCTCCTATTTTATTTTATTTTGACCGATTATATTTATATACTTTTAGAGTATTGTTTGGTTTTTGTTTGTTGAAAATAGTTGAGATATGGTGTTAAGGGTATGATATGAACATCATATATTAACCTTGAATTTATTCAAACACCTCTCCTATTTTTGATGAGAAAACCGTGAGCTACATTATATATATTTATATAATGATTTATTTGATTGTTGTTGTTAAAAATAATAGGATATGTGATATTATGAAATATTGGTTAATGTTTGATGTTAATATTACATGTTATTGCACATATAACCATTTTGTGCAAGGTTGGAATTTATTGAATATGTATATATATATACATGAAATTACCGAAATGAAATTAGGATAGAAAGCATGGGTTTAAAATTTTAATGCATGATATGAAGTGATATTTCATGTTTAGTATATAGTATAAGCATGAAATAATTTTGTGGAATTTATTGAACACCAAAGCTTGTTGATTTGAAATTGCCGAAAATTACAAAGATTTTAACCTATGGTTTAAAAATTTATATGATGATATTGAGTTGGTAATTAAATTCTATAATATGATAGGAGTATAATGTGATTTTATTGGAATTTATTGGATGCATATGCTAATTGTTGCTAATTATCGAAACGTAATAGAATGGCTAAGTATGGGTTTAATTTTGATGATGAATGATGCTATGATAGTAATATGAAACTTTGGATAAATGGTTGTGATTAGGGTGAATGAATGGAACACTTATGCACACTTACACAATGATGGTGTATTACATTAGAAATTAGGGTTTTCTAATGCTTTAGTATAGTTTATGTTGTGTATGGTTTTGTTGATGTTGAATGTTTATGTTTATGTTGAACCGACAAACCAAAACCCCAAACGTAAACAACATAATACTATATGTACGAGAACCCAAAAGAAATCGACCAATTTCGATAACTTAAGACGGAATAAACGAGGATCGAAGTAGACACAAATTAGGGTTTTTCCATTAATAAAAGGATACTCAAACGTGAGTTCCTAAGTTAGAAAAACCAAAGGTCGAGCTACAACGTTAATATTCAATAACGACAACTCAACACGATAATTAGTTGGGCGTTAACATAACTCGCTAACGAATAACGATTATACGACATATGTAATCTCCGACGAGTGAATTAAATAAGCAATGTCGTAATGTGTAAGCAACGATTCGAACATAAGATGTCGATCCTTATGTCTCAAAAGCCGAGTTAATATTCCCGAAGTACTTCATTTATTCTTAAGTACTAATTACTTACATGATAGCATATGTCCACTTGAATTGTAAGTCAATATTCCTCTTTTCAATTATCGTACTGTCTGACAATGCCGCCAAGCATAACCTGCTAGGACGTAACTATAATTGTTAAGTCTAGTTAGTGGCTTGAGAATATCCTAATTTACCAATCATAATTTGATTACCGATAACCTATAACGTAATAACGTTATAATAAAACTAAGGTTAAGAGTCAAGGATAGACTCGGAATATGTGATTCATAATTGAAGTTCACCCATGAACGACGAGGCAATATAGTTTGGGAATTGGGGATGTAAGATAATAGAAATTATCTTTAAACAATCACATAAAATCATAAAGAAACCCTAATTGGGAACTTTAAGTCGTAATTTATAAGCGACCATCGATCGATAGAAAGAACCTAAGAACGACTATTTTCTTATGAAGGGTTCGATCGGGCGTAGTTGCTGAGGAAGGATACTCACCCCTGCTCATTTAGAACCACTAAGCTTTGGATTAGCGGTGGACTTTTCAAACAAAATGATTATGCATAACTCAAAGCATGATTTACAAAGCTTTATGAAATATTATCGCAGAACTGCTATTGATCGCCAAATATTTATGTTTTGTTGTGTCCATATCTGAGGTTGATTTGTCCAAATGTGGGACGAGAATTGATTGGTATATGTGAATGAGTTGGTCCACCAACGTTAAAAAAGGGTAACGATCGGATCCGACTTAGTTGAGGACTAACTTGGATTGTGTACGTGTAGCGTGTGTTAAGGTTAGCTACTCGACCGGTCACGGCGACTATGTGTAGGTGGCCACCTCCATAGTCTTGCGAATGAATGAGCGTATGATTGATGAATGAATTGCGGATATGGAACAACGTGATAAAATAGTTCGCCGAACGCTTTGGAAAAATGATAAAATATTTGATAGGCATAGTCTTTAACTAAAATCCTCATGCGCTATTGTGGGCGGATCAATAACTTTTGGTAAAGAAAATATTTTCGACAACGAGTCCACCGAGTACTTTTGTACTTAGCCCCGCATCTCGTTTTGATGTGCGGGTTGAGCGAGGATCGATGATGGGTGCGGTGGTGCGAGTAGCGACTATTTTGATGCTTAATTAAAAGGTTTCTAGAACCTTGGGCATACATCGTCATATGCATGTCCACATGCTTATTTGTCGCCTAACTCGATATTATTAACGTTTTGATTATAACCGCTTATTTCGTATTGATTTGGAAGTCGCACTGTACTTTAAATTTCTACTGATTGGGTTATGTTGAACCTTGAACCCTTTTGACAAGTCCTTCAGGACTTGAGTTGGTATCGGATTGTTTATCCCTTTAACCTATCGTTATTAAGTAGTTGATTGGTTGATTGCCTTGATTAGTTATGTTTATTTCACGCTTTATCATACCGGTGACGATCCATATGATCCGCACTTCATTGGAAAGTCGGGTCGTCCAATTCTGCAACCCCCATATTCATATACGTTTGAAATCTTTTACAAATTCCAATTAATTTTTTTCCTAATATTTCATAAGAGCAAGCCATATTTATAGTAATTGAAATTCATTTCTGTGTATTGTAATTCTAAAATCTACTTAGTTCTTTTAGATATAAACTAAATTATATATTGGCCACTCTACAAATATGATATATATACAGATGGATATTGAGCTACATATCATATACTATTCACTATATACATAATCAATAATCTAAGGCGGAAAAGTTCTTGTGATATGATTGAAAAGTTATGGAAAACAAAAAGTAAAAGTTAAATAATAATACAAATTGTTTGCTAAATAGAATAATATTATGAGTACCAATCATAAACAATATGGATGCCTGTGTATGAAATTTAATATGATACAAGTGGGAGTACTACAAAATTGTGTTATTAACTCCAAAATTGTGAAATATCACTTTCTTTCTCTCTTTATGTTCTTAATATCTGATATAAATTTATACACAAAAACTCATCTACATCTATCTGTATGGTGCAGACAGATAAAAATATCATTTGTTCTTAAGAAAAATATCATTTAAATTAAAAATATATATCATTTGTGTTTTATCATGTGATTCAAAAATATCATTTATATTAAAAAAATCAACTCAAATTTAATTAGTGTGAGATAGCACCGCCACTGACCTGTAAGAGAGAGAGGATAATATGATTGATGAATCTGGTGGTCATTAATCATTATTATGTTTAGTAGTTATTATCACTTCAAAGAATCCTTACTCAGCACGTTGCTGTGTGAGAATCGAAACCAAATTCTTCAACTACTAATTAATTGGGTACTGATAAATTTATGTACATAATGAGGATTTTTTGGTCATTTACTAATAAATCTGAATTTGCAGTATTTAATTAATTTATTAAAATTTATAATTTACATATTTAACCTCATCATTAATTTAGGAATAAATATCTACAAATCCCTTAATTTTCGAAAATATGGAATACTGAAATCCATTAATTTTCGTATATTAATCAAAAAAATAATAGGATTGGGCTCATAGTTTTCCTTGTAATTAGGCACACGATTAGGTAGGACCTATTTTCAAGGAGTAGTGCATATTATTAAGGATTGAAATTTTTATTTTCTTTACTAATATGTAGGAAGGGTAAATTAGTCATAGGCTTAAAATATTATATTTTAAGGGTATTATGTAGATACATAGTATGTAAAAAAGTCATTATCCTAATTATATATATGTTTCCATTTTACAAGTATCCAATTATATGTTATTAAAATAAAAGTTTAAGTAAATCATAGTCCAATCAATCATCTGTATCAGTTTAGGACTATGATATGTGACCTTAAAATAAATTATAATTATAGCGTGACATATCCCCAGCTTTGTAGGCGATAAAATAATCGATGAATATTATTAAACATTTTCGTCAATCAGTATATTATTTGAACAAATATAGTGCAGTGCATTTGCATCTGAAAGAGTTTTTGTTTATTTTGTGTTCTTAATTCTGTTACTACCTAACTGGCGGCCGAATGTCGAGAAAATTGGTTTAGAATCCGTAGACCTAATGATAAGCTTCAAGCTTGTGAAATGGAGTGCGTGGTTAAAAAGCATTTGCTAAAAGTCGTATTCTTTTATTTTAGCGAAAATATAAATATAAATTTGTAAGTTATTGTGGATATGTACACAGACGCGTATATATCATTTGTACCAATTATATTCAGATAGAGGAAACACAACTTGAAAATTGAAATAGTATAATCCAGTCAAAATACAATATTATTTATCATTATTCCGTACAACTTTAAAAACTTATATACTTTACATATAAACTTAATACACTTTATGTAAAAGTTAATGCACTCTTGAGTTCTGATAAAATACAACACTATTTATCAATATTTTGTAGTGCAGTAACTTTATATATAAAATGTATTAATTTTATACGTAAAGTGCATTGATTTTTAGGTTTTTATGAAAATATATATTTTTAATTGATCTATTCCCTATATATAGGAGTGTTAATGTTGGGAATATTATGTTCTAACTGTGTGTTTTGATTAGATCCCAAAATCTATGATGTTTGTCCTGTTGATCTAGCTAAAACTGCTCATATGTTAGGAAGTTAGTTGTTTTTGGTCACAGGTTCCAGTAGAAGAATTATCAGTTTGGACAGATCCAAGCTGATGGAGTCAAAGCAGTACTGAAGCTAACCATACTGATAGAAGTATCTATATCAGCGCAACTGAGAGAACACTGATTGAAGATTGAAAACTAAAGACTCGGTGTTGCTGAAAGCAAATGAGTCAGGATATGATTAAGTGTCATACCAATAGCTGATTGCCCAAGCTATGAAGTCAAAACTGGCTACCAGAAGTCAAAGCTGATGATCAATAGTCAAAGCTGATGACAAGCAGTCAAAGCTGGCTGATGAAAGGTCAAAACTGACTATTTCTATGTCAAAGCTAAAACGTCATACTGATTTAGGTTCTCAAACTGACAAAAGACGGAGTCCAGCCTGCTGATAAAAGACTGAACAGTCTCGACTAGACCAACCTGAAATCAACATACTCAAGAAACACGAAGTCAATCAACTGGAAAAACACGAAGACATTTTAACCTTAAGTGTTTGACTCGCCATGTATCGTAGTACATCTGTAGAAGATCCTCACATGCCAGATCTATTGTTCAAAGTTGCAGACCTACAACTTTCGATAATGCAGACCCTGACAACGAAATATGATGATTCAAATATGAAGAATTCAAACTACAAATAAAATGACGTGATTGGCGCTCCCTCAGACAACACTATTCATCATATTCTCTATAAATACATTCAGAATTTAACTTTTGAATGTTACCGAGACGCAGCGCATTCGAATTATCTAAAGCATTCAAAGCTCAAAGCTCTGTTAGTCAGAAAACACTGTAAAAAATTCCACAGTTTAATTAGAAGTTTGGGCAAGTAGACAATGAAGTATTAATTGTTGAAACCTTGGTTATCTTGCATCTGTAAGCAAGAGGTTTAAGTCGACTGCACCCGTAAACAATCAGGAGTTTCCTAGCACCCGTAAATGTAAGAAGAACGTCTAGTTCGGCATGATACAGTAAGGCTAATTTCCTATCTAGATTTATATCTTGTACACATAAACAAGATCAAATCTCAAGTTAGTGGATTGACTGAGTAATCAGTTCATGAATGTAAGAGCTGATCTCTTCGAACCACGTAAAAAACAAGGGTTATTTACTTTCACTTCTTTACAGTCAACATCGTATTTACATTACATACTATTGAATAACCATCACACAATAGCATAGCATCTTTCTGAAACACTCTATTAGTATCAGTTTGATACTAAAAATATAAAATTGAAAAATGTCTAAGTCATATTCCATTAAGTGTTTTATGCAAGTTTAAGGTTTTCAGTAAAACAAATACAAGAACCACGACATTCCGCAAGCACATCAATTATCCTTCCAACTGATCAATTGTCTCAGCAGTCAGTATGTTTTCTAACTGGTATCATTCAAAACAAGACTCCTCTTATTTGAATTGACCAGCAGTACTCACACCAGTACTGAACTTTCATCAATTACCTGACCAGCTAATGTCACAGTAGTCAATTAGTCTTGTGAAAAGAAAAAATTTTAATTTTTCCTAAGATATATTCTTTCCCCTATACACTAGTACGTACCCTCGAGGGACCATCAGTTAACGTAAAAACTATTTTTATTGTGAGAATATAAGAACAAAAAAAATAATGAATCTGTTGAAAAATTTACTGAATCTAAAAAAATAGAATTTCATCACTTATGGGATTTCACCCCGGATGAAAAATTCTGAATTTTTATATTCAGTAACTTTCCTAGTTAATTAATCAACTTTCGTATCAAATTATTTAGTTCTTAGTTTTTAGGAAAAAAATAATTCTCATTTGAACCTCTCTCTTTCTTCTCTCTCTCTCTCTCTCTCTCTCTATATATATATATATATATATATATATATATATATATATATATATATATATATATAAGATGGTTCGTAGGAAATGATAATTTGGTAGAAAATGAGAATGAATCTGGACATTTGATTTCTTTGGATCAATAGTTGAGATTTGATTTTGGTTATGCTATAGTTTTTTATTTAGTGTTCTATGCGGATTACTGTGCAACACTAGAACCATTCTTGTGTTTCGCTTCAATGAAAGATGTGTTAAACTAATATATTTAGCATATGTGATACGAAAGAATGAAATATGTGTTTAACTATTATGTGCAACATAATAATTCTGATTGCGCTATATAATTATGAAATATGTGTTACTATTCTTATTTCCTACAATAAGGAGCTTTCTTACAATAATCATCTCATATATATATAGGGCTAGACTCTTGTATTATCTGGTCCTCAGATAGTATGTAGTACTCAATCTAGATCATACATTTTGAACATGTAACCGCACCACAAACTGACATGTGGCAGTTCAATTTTCTTTTTCTTTTTTTTAATTTTTTTTTCACAAGAGGTAAAATGGGAAGAAAACAAATCAGCATTCTTCTTCTCCTTGGTAGCAGCAACGGACGACGGCAGCACAGAAGGACAACAACAACAACAACATATACGAATAACAACAAACAGCAGATTTTGAAAGAAAGAAAAAGAAGAATAAAAAATTTGAGAACAAAATTGATGGATTTTGAGAAAAAAAATAGAAGATGAATTTGATAGAAGATTGAAGAATCGAGAGATATGGTGGCTATGACGATGGTTCACAGTGAAATTCTCTCTTAATCGAGGAAAGAGACGACAAAATTGACGGAGAATGATGGATGAGAGATTTGTTGTCGAAAACCATAAAACTACATTTAATAAAACATAAAACAAATGCATGTTGGCACGAAATATAAATATTCATTTAACAAAACACGTTCATGAATTTAATAAAATATGTTCATGCATTTAACAAAACGTAAAAACTCATTGTTGGCAAACGAACATTAAGGGACGCGCGAGCACGAGCGCGAGCTTCTAACCTACATACATTATTGTGTTCAACTGCATGTATTTTTGTGTTTATTTAAATATATAAATCAGTTCAACTAAATGCATAATTTGTTTTTCGCAATCATATAACAAACTAAATTACTAATCTACCCTTATTGTAGCGAAATCAGTGAAATTAAGCATAAAAATTCAAAAAAATCACCGTCATAGGATCTATGAGATTAATGGATGAGATTGAGTACTACATACTACCTCAGGCTTGGTTATTATTTGATCACTCATTTATATAGTGTGTAGAAGATCACAGAAGTCTGTATGACTGATTAAGTTGATTGAGATATATAAATAGATCACAACTGAGACAACTTGAGGATGAGGTGCTGGTATAAGTTATAGTATAGAAGAAGTAACTTGACTTAGTTTCTTATCTATGCTGGTATGTCTTGACGTATTGATGGATTACAGTAAGATGAATTATTATATCTGACTGTTCTGAAGAACCTAAATCTCTGTGACTTTATATTGATATAAACCTCGATAAGGTTTTAGATGAGTATAAGTTACTGTCCATCACTTTGAGTTGTTATCGGTGAGGGTTGTATGAGATAACCCAATTGATGGGTCCCACTAGATACGTACTGGTGTATCTAAATTTTAAATACTTTTTCTTTAGACAAGACTGGCTGGCTATTGGGTATAGCTGGTCAGGTAACTGGTAGTCCAGTATTGATGACAGTATTTTTGGTCAGTTCAAATAAGTGATGTCTTATATTGAATGTTATCAGTTAGCAAACTCATTGCCTGCTAAGATAGTTGGTCAGTTAGACTGATAACTGACGTGCTTACGGAATGTGGTGGTTACAGTATTTTTCTTACTGAAAACTTAAAGTCAGTTTGAAACACTTAGTCAAATATTGATTATGTAGTTTTTAGTTTATATCTCTCCAATATCATTCGAATACTGATAGAGGGTTTTAAAAGTATGTTGTGCTGTTGTGTGCTACTGATGATAGTCCAATAACATGTAATATGAAAGCAATACTGAAAGTAAACAACATGTTGGTTTTTACGTGGTTCGAAAAGATCAGCTCCTACGTCCATGGACTGATTGCTCAGTCAATTCACTAACTTCAGATTGAGTCTTGGTTACGCATACAAGAGTAAACCTAGATACTGAGGTCACCTCACAGTATCCCGTCTAACTCGGCATTTCTTCTACTCTTGTTGGTGTTAAGAAACCACTAACTGTTTTCGGATGCAGTCGACTTAACCTCTAGCATATGAGTGCTAGATGACCAAACTTTCAGCAACTAACACTTTGTTGCCCACTTGTCCAAACTTCTATTGGGTTTAGTAAAGGGGTTTACAACTATGAATTCGAGTTGACATAGACATCAAACTCAGTATGTCTAAGTTTAAGATATATACGATGAATATCCTAGACTTACGGAAGTGTATACTGAAATCTCGAGTTAATAACTATATGTGAGCTCTTGAGATTTACTACTAGCACTGTGAACTTCCTTCTTCGAAATAGTTATTTGATTGGCTTGAGCTTGAATGCTTTGAGATTTCAATTGCGTAGAGTTTCGGTAACCTTCAAAGGTTGGATTTTGGACATATATATAGAGAGGATGTAGAATAGTGCCAATGGAGGGAGCACCAATCAGATCCTTCTATTTGTCGTTTGAATTCTTCCCATTGAGAATCCTTGTACGTTGCTGTTAGAGGTCTGCATTATAGTGCACTGTAGCTCTACAACTCTAAAAAAATCTTCTGACAAGATAGATCTTCTGCAGATACGCTAACACACATGACGAGTCAAACACTCAAGGCTTAATATTTTTGCGTTGATATTGATATTCATATTTATACATCTGGCTTCAGTACTGCTTGGACTCCTTCAGTCTTGAGTCTGTCTAAGATGATAATTCTACTACTGAAACATGTAACACAAACGTCTAACTCTAATATAAATCAGTAGCATTAGTTACATTAGTAAAATAATCATCAGAGGTTTTGGGATCTAATCAAAACAAAGTTAAGATAGATTAATTTCCAACAATTTATGAATTTTTTCAATACCAATATTCTCCGCATCTTGGATGATGGTAATATTTGTATGTCATGTTGGTTATCTCTATCAAGTAACCGTATCCATTTAGGATGATGACGTACTATTAAAGAACTCAAAATGTTTATCGTACTAAACCCTACAGATTGAGTTAGCTCAGGTACGATAATAAGGTTGAGTGATACTACTTAAAGAATTTATAAGAGATTAATTATTTTAAGCAGTCATAGTGCTATAAATAATTAATGGACGTGTGAGATCTTAATTACGAGAATTCGTAAGTCTAAATACAAGCACGACTCAATTTCGATAATAAATGAGTAGATAGGTATTTATTATCTAGTGAAATAAATAAATGTTTATGAATTAATTTATATTATGGGCAGAACATAAGATAATTAATTTATTTTCGGCACATCTTTATTCCTTGTATTTGATTCCTGAACTTGTCCACCAAGACATATATCCATGGATTTTTCATCGCCCCTATAGTCCAGCTAAGACCGTGTTTTGTTAATTATATTTTTAATTTGATACATTCTAGATAAATATTATCAGATATCTAAAAGATATCAAGAGATAATTTTCTAGATAAAAAATATCTTAATGATAGAAGATAGTTATTGTATTTATTAAATATATCATAATCATAATCAAATTAGGATTCGAAAGAGAGTATTATACATAAAGATAGGAGAAAGCCAGTAATATCTTATATACTACAGTTTTTGAAAACTATAGGAAAAAAGAGAAAATTTTGTGTTATCCATATATTGCTCTCACCTCAGCATTGAATATCAGAAATCCAGAACACAGTTCATAAGATCAAATTGTAGTCTGCTCTTGATCATCTTTATCAGAAATTTACAGGTAAACACATGAGAACTTCTACGTGTTGTAGTTAATTATATGAGAATGCTACAGATATAATCAATATAGAGTAAATTAAACATCCAAGATAGATCATCGAGAGCACGGAAGTCATATTTCCCAATAATGTGTTATATATAATACTGCATTTGTCCATGATAAGTGTATCGCAATTATCTTATTTGATGTCCACGAAAAATCTATCATATTTCTTTAGGACATTATTTATTATTCAACCACATAACCACTCATTATTTATCAAAAAATCAGTCATACTATTCACAACTTAACACATGGTGGGTTTTTTTTCTCCACTTAAATAACATTCATCAATAATTTTATTAAAACTCATATCGTCCATAAGTAATACATTTATTGTGGATAAGTAGAGTAATAATAACTATACTAATTTCTCAGTATTGAGTTTAAAATTTCAATTGTACCTTTGTTTTGCATGTTTTTGTCTTGTTTTTCTTCTTTTGTTTTAGACGATTTGATTTCTATTGGTTTATATTTGAAAATCTTTTGTGGGAATCATGTTCGTTTTCATTGTGTGTAGGGAATGATCGCGTTAAAGTACTTTGGGCATAAAAGCGCACCCAAGCGCCGGACTCGGCGTAGTCGGCTGTTGGGCGCGCCAACAGAGGTTCGGCGTCCGTCCGACGCCGGGCGCCCAAAGATGGAATCGTCCCAGGCGCCCGCGTCCGAAGCTGGGCCACGTCCGACGCTGGGCACCGAATCTCCAATCAGCCCGAGAGTGTCCGCGTCCAGCGCTGGAGCTCGTCCGGCACTGGGCGCCCAAGTTGGAGTTTCATCCGGAGATCTCGCGCGTCCGGCGCTGCACTGCGTCCGGTGCTGCACAAGACGTGAAATTTGTCCCGAGATCTCGCGCGTCCGGCGCTGCAAAAGATTTGAAGATAGTCCAGATCGCACCGTCCGGGTGGCATGCATCCGGCCGGCCCCGTTCAGAGCCGACGAGTCCGCACGCTGCATTGCGTCCGACCACAGGCGGCGCGCCACTATATTTTGAGCACGCGCATCCGGCGCTGGGGTCGAGTCCGGCGCTACGCGTGAATTTTTGGCCTCTATAAATATGTTTTAAACGTTGAAAACCCTACCTTCTTTTTATTCTTTCAGTTTTTCTTTCGCTCGACGCCTCCTCTCCGAGAACAATTTCTTCCTTCTAGTTTCCCAAGTAATTCAATTACTTTTCTTTGCTCTTTGGATTGAAGATTATAAATTGTAAGGATTATTGTTATTGGATTTCTACTATTGAATACTTTAATTCGATCGTTCATTCTTTTCCGTAAGATTTCTTTATTGCTTTCTTTCGTCTTCTCGTAATTCTTTAATGATGATTTCTACGTGTGGGTGTTGATTAATTTTGGTATTGATTTAATTATTCTTGTCTTGTCTTTATTCTATTCGAATTATGTCTAGGGTTTGTCATATTGATTCTGTGTTCTTCAATCTAGGGTTTAATTCTTGTCGAGATAATTTATTTGCTTTGTCAATTTTCTCCTAGTTAATTCGTCTTTCTTTCCTTAATAATTCATCGCCTAGGTAATCTACAGTTTTTAAGTGACGATCAAACAACTCTTTGTGATTAGAATGTTTATGAATTTAATTGCTTTCGTGTGGTAACTTAGTAATGCCCTGTTAAGTTTTCCTTGAGAGACGACTCGGATTAGCTTGCTCGCTAGGACGACCTCATTAGATTGCGAGGGACTTTATTAGTGATCTATTTAGTCCAACAAACTTTAGCGCCGTTGCCGGGGAAAACTTTAGGCGTTTTCTTAATGTTACCTGTTTTTCGTTTTTATTCTTCTCCTTGCCTTTCTTATTTTGTACCACAGTTGCGTTTGATCTCGTTTGTTGAGTGTTGTGTATGCAGGGACGCCGAAGTCTAACTCCTAGATTGGCATCCCCGTTGAAGTATACTCGTAAGCCACGGAAACCGCGACTGCCTAGTGTGGCGGAGTTTGATCACTCTGATTGTGATAGCTTCTGTGAGGACAGTTCTCACACTCTTGAAGGAGGATTCACTACCGTCGAGAATTTCTTGTTTGAAGAATCCCCACCGAGAACCATGGGTGACCGACGAAACAATAACCATGACAATGTAAACAACAATCATGACGTGAACGCTGCCCCTCGCCTACTGGGGGATTACTTTCGCCCAAAGATAGGGGAGACTACAAACCCTATCGTGTAGTGCCCCGCGGCATGTGGGTATGAGTTGAAGCCTAACCATTTCAATCTCATTCCCACTTTTCATGGCATGGCGAATGAGGATGCCTTATGCTTCATCAGAGAGTATAATCAAGTGGTGCAATCGTTCCCTCTGTTTGGCCTGAATGAGGAATAATTGAAGATGCGATGTTTCTCCTATGCTCTGAAAGATAAAGCCAAGTCTTGGCTTATGAGCTTTCCCGCCGACTCTTTGACAAATTGGAACACTACGGTGGTGGGTTACGTAGGAAAGCGTATGTTAACCCTCGCCGAGGATCCATCTTGGGTGTTTAATTCACCATACATTGATTATAAACCTAGCATGCGTCTATATAATTAAATCGCAACACGTTGGGGTTTCACGTGTTTACCTTTGGATGCGCCGAGGGTGGATCGAGCGGGATGAGCGGATCGAATGGATCGAGACTGGTGCTTTACCTTACGGACCGCATCCTCCAAGTCCGTAAGGTCAAAGCACGCAGTCTCGATCCATTCGATCCGCTCATCCCGCTCGATCCACCCTCGATGATCCAAAGGTAAACACGTGAAAACCCCAACGTGTTGCGTATTTAATTATATAGACGCATGCTAGGTTTATAATCAATGTATGGTGAATTAAACACCCAAGATGGATCTCGGGCGAGGGTTAACACACGTTTTCCTACACTGGTATCGAGCACGGGATCGAGAATCTTGGCTCTGTTGGATTAATTCACGCGTTTGATTATTACGTGCGTTATTATAATTGTGGATTTGTCGTTCATCGTGGCTCGTTTGTTTTGTTGGTTTTGTTTTTACACCACGAGAAAATCCGTGGTTAGATTAGATTTTATTATGTAAGTCTTATACGTAAAGAAGAGCTAAGCGAGCGAGCGAAGAACGAAACGACGGAAAACAAGTAGCTTCGGCGGTCTTACGGGTGGTTTCTCGCGGTGAGTCTCGCGGTCGCTATAAGCGATCGCGAGGGCTGCGGCGACGAGGGGCGAGCGTTCTCGCGAGATCCTGGCGCTTAGCGAGCTTAACTTCATGGTCGCGAGATTACCGCGGCGGCGCGCCGTGCGAGCTAGCGGGCGGCAGGCGCGTTCGCGCTGAAACCAGCGCGCCATGGCAGACTTCGCGGTCGCGAGGTATGGCCGCGGGCGGCGATGTCTCTCGGCGGGCGTTCGGCGCTTGGGCGTGGCAAGCGCAGCGTGCTTTCGGCGGGTCGCGGTCGCGTTAGCGATCCAGCGAGGCATCAGCGAGGAGCGCTGGCGGCGGCCGAGTGGTGGCGCGGTTGGGCTTTGCCCCAGCGCTGCCCGGCACATTTTGGGCCGACCCGGCACCGGACCCGTTTTCAGAGATTCCGGCCGTGCCCGCACGCGCGAGGCCCAATTGTTGAATCGGTCCGTGCCCGTGCACGCGAGGCCCGTTTTCAAGTTTAAATATCGCATTTTGTAAATCTATGTAATAGATTAGATTTAATTGTGCGGGTTTCACGATTGGGCGCGATGAGCGTTTATTTTATTTTTATCGTTCATATGCATGTCGTGGATGTTTAAATTATGCGGTAGCATGCTATGTATGTTTAAATTACGTTGACAAACCTTTAAGTGTTTTACGAATTGGATGCGCATAGTAAGCATGCTAGGTTTATCGCGTTTATCAAGCATATTTTAGAATTACTGCGAGCATGTTTTACATGTTGAGTTCTATAGAAAAGCATGCTAGGATTACGTGATCTCGCATGGACAAACCTTTTGAATAAAAAGACTAAGCAAGCAACCCGACAAATTAATTTTCAAATTAAAATGTCAAGACCTCCACTTTTGATCTCTAAACAAAGTGAGACGACTTTGTGAGTGGCGCCCACAGCGTGGCTTGCTTGCTTGTTTATCATAAGTTTGTTAGATGAGATTTCTAAATAAAACTTTTAAATCTATTGAAAGTGGGAGTTTCATGTGTAAACGCGATCACACGCGTGGCTTGTATGTGCGATTTTCATAAGTTCTCTAGTGATAGATATAAAATGAGATAACAAAAGAATTTGAATTGGGCGGTATGGTCCGGGTGAGTATACCAATTCTAAGAATTCATCTTCATTTGTTAAAATTGTGGTCAATGCTTAGACATCACTTCAGTACAACTTCCATGAAGTCCCTTCTTGTGATAGTGATGTGGTCTAGTAAGGTCCAATCATTAATTTCATTTGTCATAAGGATAAGTTGACATGGATTGAAATTAAGCGACTAAAGGTATATTTTAGTGCGGGTCGGGGGTTCATGTGTGGCGTCACACGCGTGGCTTGCATGTGGGATTCTTGGGCGATTGGAGGTTTCAATTAATATTGTTTTATCAAAAGGTTACAATATTATTGTTACAATTATTTACGATCGTATGCTTATGTGTTTTACATTATCGTTTGAGATATGTCTCTTACGCCGATTATCAATATGCTCGCACAAAATCCGTTATCGGTCCAAATTTTATCGGTGGAAGCGAAACATGGAATATGTTCTTATCATTTGAAGAACACATGTTTGTTCTCACTACTCTAAACCCGATGCCCTCATCGAGCGATCGACTAATGAGCAATGAGAGTCGGCGGACTTTGGAATAAGTCAAACAATATGGCTAAATGCTATATGATGACTACGATGTCCGAAGGTTTGCGGTGCGACATCGATCGATGGTAGAGCGATCGATATTTGGTCAAGTCTCGAGGTAAGTTTGGGCGATCGGATCGACGATCGCTTCCACACAATGAGAGAGATCTTGGCGTGTAAGATGGAAGAAGGAAGTTCGGTCCATGAACATGTCTCCACATGACTATCTCATGGATAGTCTTGATCGGTTGGGAGGAGGTATTGACGGCAAGCCAAGGTCGATATCATCCTCAATACACCGCCCAAGTCTTTTGAGAACTTTCGGCGTGAATGCGATCATGAGCAAGACCGAGTTTACACTTAGTCGGTTGCTTAATGATCTCGTTGTTGCGGAAGGAGTTATGGAAAAGGAGCACATGCTCTGCTAGCACATCTAAGGGCCCAAAATTTCCGTTGCAAAATGGAAATAGAAAAGGGTGCCAAAGGTGGTAAAGCGAGGAAATAGTGGGAGTAATGGGGCAAGAACATGGTTGCCAGGAGGCAGAAGAAGCCAAAGGGAAGGCGGTGCTTTGCTAAGGCAAGTGGCGGGCATTGGAGGCCAAGTGCCCTATGCTCGAGGCTCAAGGTACGTTTGCTTTTTAGTAACTAAACATGTTTAGCGACTTGTTCTACCCATTCTTGGGTAGTAGATACTGGCGCAATGATCATGTTTGTTACACCTGCAGGGTTCCTGCGGACAAGGAGTCGTTTGATGGCGAGATAACGATCTCCATGGGCAACGCGCGAAGTCGAAGTTGCGGTTGGAGATGTTTTTTATGTTTTGGGACAAGTTTTAGTTTTGAAAGGCGTTTTATATGTGCGGATTTTGGCGGAACCTTGTTTACTTTCAAATTATTTACTCATGGATATTACATTATTTTTGATAGTGGTGTTTCTATCATAAGAAATGACGGTTATACGTGTTGGCACCTTATATAATTCGCTTTATACTATTTCGCAAAACATAATACCTATAACTATGTTGCATCTTCATCAAACCCCAAAAAGAAAGTTTTCTTAGCAAGATGACTCTACTTTCTCTCGGCATCTTAGATTAGGTCACATCAATCTAAATAGGATCCAAAGGCGGCTAAGAATGGAGCGTTAGGTAATCTCACTGTTACTCGGGTTCCCATCTGCGAATCTGTATAGAAGGTAAGATATCGACCGGACCCTTCAAAGCGAAGGGTTATAGAGCCACGTAAATGTTGGAGTTAGTCCATTTCGACTGTGTGGACCGATGTCCACACAAGCTCGTGGAGGGTGCAGTATTTTGTCACTTTATTGGCGATTACTCAAGAGTGCGGATACATATACCGCTTCACCGCAAGTCCGAATGCTTTGAGAAATTCAAAGAGTTTAAGGCGGAGTGGAGCGAAGCTAGGTAAGAGTATCAAGTCATGCGGTCCGATCGCGGTGGCGAATACCTCGATGTGAGTTTATGGACTATCTAGTGAAGTGTGGGATTACATCCAACAAGACTTCAAGGCACACCACAAAGAAATGGTGTGTCGGGGCGAAGAAATAGGACTCTTTTGAAATGGTTAGATCTATGATGAGTTATGCTACATTGCCTATTTCGTTACGGGGTATGCCTTAGAGGCGGTGGCATACTTGCTAAATCTAGTACGAGTCCAAGTCGGTCGAAAAGACCCCTTCGAGTTGTGGTTTGGGCAAGCCCGGTTTAAGCCACATAAGGATATGGGGCGATCAAACACATGTTTGAACAAGAAGGCGACAAGTTGGAGGCTAGATCCGACGCAAAGGCTGTTTATTGGCTATCCTAGAGGGCGAAGGTGGTTTATTCTATAGTCTAAGGATCGGAAGGTCGTTATTAGCACTAATGCTCGATTCTTAGAAGAGGACTACATGAAAAATCATAAGTCCAAAGTTGAAATCATTCTTGATAATTAGAAGATGATCGTATTCCACCACCGATTAGGCCAAAGGTGCGAGATGTCGAGTCTAGTGGGAGGATCGACACGGATACTTCAAGAAATTGAAGTGGGTCGAGTTCCACTGGAGATACCGACCGTACAAGTGGTACCTGCTGCAAGTTAGAGAACCACAAGTATCTGCACCCACCGTTACCATTATGCTGTAGAACCTCGTCGTAGTGGGAGGTTGTTCGTCGACCCGAGCGATTTATGTTCGTGGGTGAATCTTGGATTTAGTCCCAGGGGATTTAACATGCAATAATCGACCCATGGACATCTGAGGAGGCAATACAAGATATTGATGCAAGATCATGGCACACCGCTATGGACTTAGAAATGGAGTCCATAACGACTATGGATGTATATGAAAGACACCTCTACCGGATGGCGAGGAAGCCATAGGTAGTAAGTGGATATCAAGAGGAAGAGATTCGAGATGGAGGTTTCGACTTTTAAAGCCGGGCTTGTGGCTAAAGGGTACACTCAGTTGAGGGCATCGATTTCGATGAGACCTTTTCGCCAGTAGCAATGCTCAAGTCCATCGAATTCTTCTAGCCATAGCAGCCCACTTGAACACAGAGGTTTGGCAAATGGATGTTAAAACCGCTTTTAAAGCGGTTACCTTGAGGAAGGTAGAGACATCTATATGCGACAACACAGAAGGTTATGTGGTAAAGGGTGAAGAGCATCTAGTATGGAAGCTTAAGAAGTCCATTTATGGACTTAAGCGAACCTCCCGATCATGGAACTTACGCTTTGACGAGGTGGTAAAGTCTATGGATTTACCCAGTTGCTAGCGAGAGTTGTGTGTATCGGTTAGATGTCAGCGGTGATGTGGTATTTCTTGCACTTTATGTAGATGACATCCTTCTAGTTGGCAACAACGTGAAAATTATCGGGCGTAAAGAGTTGGCTATCCGATCGGTTTCAAATGAAAGACTTAGGAGATGCAGCGTACATTCTTGGGATCGAGGTTTACCGAGATCGCAAGAAGAAAATGTTGAGCTTATCTCGGGCGTCTTACATTGATCTTGTGATTACTCGTTTTAGTATCGGCACCGCCAAGAAAGGATTGCTACCTTTCGGACATGCGTTCCTTTATCTAAAACGCGATCACCTATATTTGCAAAGGAGATAGAGGAAATGAGACAAGTTCCTTACGCTCCGCCGTAGGAAGTCTCATGTACGCAATGCTATGCACGAGGCCCGATATACGCTGTCACGGTAGGCATAGTAGCTAGATATCGATCTAACCTGGACAAGCTCATTGAATGCGATGAAAGCATATACTTAAGTACCGAAAAGGACTCGAGATTATAGGCTGGTTTACCATGCGGATAGTCTAATGCCTACGGGTTATACAGACTCGGATTTCAAGTCGACCGTGATGAGAAAAAGTCGACCTCGGGCTATGTGTTTACCTTGGGAGGTGGGCCGTATCTGGCGGAGCAAGCGGCGATGCATTGCGGACTCTACCATGGAAGCCGAATATGTAGCCGCTTCGGAGGCTTCTAAGGAGGTCAGATGGTTCAAGAACTACCTCATGGATCTAGATGTGGTACTGGTTTGCCCAAGAGTATCATAGTTCTTGTGATAACTTTCGGTGCGATGTGCAACTTCGAAGGAACCACGGACCCAAGCGACCAAACACATAGAGAGAAAGTACCATGTCATACGAGAAATCGTTAGGCGAGGTGGCGTCTTGATTGAAAAGATTGATCTGACGGAAAATCTAGCGGATCCATTCACGAAGAGCACTGCCGCAAAAGTCTACGATGGTCGCGTTAGAGGACTTGGATTGCGCTTGATGGCACCCACTTAGAAAGGAAACTTTTGTATAAGTGGGAGAAGCAAAGTGATGGTTGTTTGTAATAGCTAGTAGAAAGACACATTGTATACTAAAAGTTTGCTTTAGTATAAGTGGGAGATTGTTGGTTGTAATCAAAGCGTTTGGTTGAGCTTGTATACAATGTTTCGTTACCACTATTACAATCTCCTATCCGATTTGAATACTTGATTGCATATATCTCGTGTCCCTTATCTCATATATAAGTTAGATCACATTGTGTGTGAAGATCACGAGAGTACGTATGATTGGTCAAGTTTAATGAGATATAAAAGTTTCACGGTGAGGCGACTTAAGGACGAGTTGTCGGTTTAAATGCGGTATAGATGAAGTGACTTGACTTGGTTGCTTGTCTATCTTTGATGCGTCTCGGCGTATTGAAGGATCACGGTGAGATGAGTTCTTCTTTCGACCGTCGTGAAGAACCAAGATCTCGGTGACTTCGATAATCTAAACCTCGATAAGGTATTAGGTGAGTATGAGTTCTTGACCATCACTTTGACTTGTTATGAGTGAGGTTATATGTTCTAACAAATTCTCCGCATCTTGGGTGGTGGCGATCTTATATGTCACGCTAGTTATCTCATGTCGAGTAACCGTATCCGTTTAGGATGATGGCGTCCCAAGGAGCTCAAAGGTTTATTGTACTAAACCTGCAGGTTGAGTTAGCTCAAGTACAATAATAAGGTTGAGTGGTACTACTTGGGAAATAAGGATATTAATCGTTTAAGCAATCGGTTGCTAGAAATGATTAATGGACGTTCGATATCTTAAATCGGGGATTCAGTAATGTCTAAGTGCAAGCCCGACTCAACTTCGGTAATAAAGGGTAAGTCAACATTCTTTCTCTAGTGGCATGATCGAATGTTTATAAATTAATTTATGTTCGGGTGAACATAAGATAATTAATTTATTTGAGGCCCATCTTTATTCCTTGCATTTGATCCACGGGCCCATCCGTCAGGGCCGTAGTCGTAAGAAAATCGCGCCCTGTGTCCTCTCAAAGGAAAGATTTTATTCTCTTTATCCCACAAGGATATAATTATATTTATGGAATATGCATAGATCCTTTCCATATAAGATTATGGTAATAATCTTGAGAGTATGGAAATAATCCTAAGAGTATGGAAATAATCTAAGAGTATGGAAATAATCCTAAGTGTATGGTAATATTCCATATAGGATTATGGTAATATTCCATATAGGATTATGGTAATATTCCATATAGGATTAAGGTAGTGCATTATAAATATAAGGTATGAGATAATGTCTAAAGCATGCTCACATATTGAAAGCTAGAATTTTCGACCTCTCAGTATTAAGAAGAATTTTCGAAAGTTGTGAGTGAGAGCATTGGGTGATTTTCGAAGCATTCTCCATAGATCGTCCTCACTCGGCGTTGGAGATTGGGCAATCGGGATACTGGTCCGGAAGGTCAAAGCACGAGTCTCGATCCATTCGATCCGTTCATCCGTTCGATCCACCTCGGCGGATCCAAAGGTAAACACGTGAAACCCCAGCGTGTTGCGATTTAATTATATAGGCGCATGCTAGGTTTATAATCAATGTATGGTGAATTAAACACCCAAGATGGATCCTCGGGCGAGGGTTAACATCGTTTCCCTACCGGTTCATGTTGAGGTTCTATCCGCAGCGAAGACCAAAGATCTTCGATCCAAGATTACGGCGTTCAAGAGGCTGGATGAGCCGTTTCATGAAGCGAGAGAAAGATTCAAAGAGCTACAGAGGCAATGCCCACATCACTTCTTCCCGTTAGTTCTCTTGTGCCAATTCTTCTATGAAGGGATCCATAAATCCGATCAGGAAAAAGCTGACGAGGTGGCAGGGGGCAACATAGCTCATATCACAGCCGAGGCCCTAGACGAGATCTTTGATGTCATGGCAAGCAACTCCCTCCAGAAGGCATCTAGTACACGTCGGTCTTCTGTCAATTCCGTGGACACGGGATCGAAATTAATGAGGCAGATGGCACAGCTTATGAGAGAGATGAACGAGATGAAGATGAAGCGGTGAGTTCCTTCACCATCCAGAGTTTCTGACCTTCGTAGGAATTCGTCGCACCGCCTCAGGATTTCTCTATGCAGCCTTGTGGAATTTGCATGGAGATGGGACATACAACCGATGTTTGTCCCAATATGGGAGCACCCATCTATGAAGGCGGTGTCGAAGCCTACGCTATGCAAGGCTTTCCGCCTCGGCAGCCTTATGAGCCGAGGTCGACCTATGAGCAAACTCAGTCGCAATTCAATTCGAGATGGAAGAATCGAAGCCAAGGTCAGGGGTCGGGTTCAAACCCACAGACTCGATGCCCCTTGCAGCTAGCATACCGTCGCAAAGACTACCGGACACACAGCGATGCCGTCTCAGCAGTATCCGCCGAAGTAGCAGGTTTATAGTCAGCAATATCAGTATCGACAGCAGTCATATCCACAATCGTCATACCCGCAGTATCCCTATCTGCAGCAGCCACCGCCACCTCAGTATCCATACCCTCAGCAGGCTCCGCCTCCACCGCAGCAGTACCCTCAGCCGCCTCCACCGCAGCAGTACCCTCAGCAGCCTCCGCCGCCACAATAGTTTCCACGCGGACCCCCGCAATCTCAGTTGACTCCTGCTGAGGATTATCTCGACGCATACATCGCAAAGAACAATAAGAGAATCGACAGTACGGAGGTGACTATGAGGTGCCTCGAGGACACTATGGGTCAGATTGCCACTTCAATTAATGAGATGAGGCTGCAGAGTGGGGGAACAAGTTACCGGGGTAAGCTCATCAAGCTCATGCCGTGACGGTACTCCGAAGTGGAAAGGTTATCGACAACATGGTGAGTATGCCGACTCCTGTGCCTTCACAGGCACCCACTGTCGACGCTGAGCAACCTCATGTAGAAGAAGAGGTTCCCGAGAAGAAAGAGGAGATTGCGTTGCACAAAGCCTCCAATCATTATGTTTCGTTGAGACAATCCACAAAGGAATTGTTCAAGCCCCGGGTCCCTTATCCCCACCGGTTGACGAATGCCAAGCAAGACCAACAGTTCAGTGATTTCTACAAGTTGCTATCTCAAGTACACGTCAACTTACCTCTACTGGATGTCATCCGGGTTGTCCCTGCCTATGGTAAATTCTTTAAGGAGCTCGCCTCCAAGAAGAGGAATTGGGGAGACATTGCCAATGTGGTGGTCTCAAGACGGCTAATTCGATCATGCAACTTCCTCTTCCACCCAAGCTTCGCGATCCAGGTAGCTTTATTATTAAAATTGCTATGGGGAATGGGAAAGAGGCATTGGGTATGCTTGATTTGGGGACGGGGATTAATTTTATGCCTTATTCTATCTTTTAAGAATTATGTCTTAAGGAGTTGAAACCCCCAGGAATGACCCTTCAATTAGCTGATAGATCTATGAGATTCCCCAAGGGGGTAGTGGAAAATGTTATGATGGGGGTCTAATAATTTTGATGAATTTTGTGGTTTTGGAAGTCGGGGATGTGCGGGAGGATGGTAGGTCTCATACTGTTCTCCTAGGTAGACCGTTTATGGCCACCACTAATACCATGATAGATGTTAAGAGTGGTCTTATCAAGATGACTGTTTTGGGGACTACGGTTACATTTTCTGTGAGAGACAGACTTAATGCCCCTACTGCTCATTATATTGATGATTGTGCCTTTGTTGATGCTATTGAGCCCTTGGTCGAGAATGTATTTTTGCAGGCACACGCAGTTGAAGAGGTTTTTATGGGATCGGCCGACGAGCAAGAATTAGCACGTGAGCTGGCAAGCTTTCCCGAGTCACCTGTTGAACTCAAGGAGCTTCCAACGCATTTGAAGTATGTGTTCCTATATGAAGGGAAAGCCAAGCCAGTGATCATCTCCTCGACTTTGGCTCGGTATGAGAAATATGCGTTGATTGGTGTTTTGAAGAGGAATAAGCTCTCCTTCGGGTGGAGTTTGGCTGACATCCGTGGTATTAATCCCGCCACGTGTATGCATCGTATCACCTTGGAAGAAGGAGCTCGCCCGACGCGAGATGGTCAAAGAAGGTTGAATCCGGTGATCTCTGAAGTAGTGAAGAATGAGATCTACAAACTCCTAGGCGAAGGTCTCATCTTTCCTGTCGCCGATAGTGAGTGGGTGAGCCTCGTGCATGTAGTACCGAAGAAAGGGGGCATCACTGTAACTGAAAATAGCAAGGGGAAGTTGGTGTCGGTCCGAGCCACCACGGGATGGCGCATGTGCATTGACTACCGAAAGTTGAATGCCGCCACCAAAAGGATCACTTCCGTCTACCTTTCATTGATCAAATGCTTGATAGGTTAGCCGATCACGATTTCTATTGTTTTCGATGGCATGCGGTTATTATCGAGGTTGCTATAGCTCGGAGGACCAATCGAGGCGGCGTTCACGAGCCCGCATAAGACATTTGCTTACCGCCGTATGCCGTTTGGCCTTTGCAATGCACCTGGAACCTTCCAACGGTGCATGATGTCCATCTTCTCGGAAATGATCGACGACTACATGGAGGTATTTATGGATGACTTTTCTATTTTTGGCTCCTCGTTTGATGACTGTTTGGCTAAAATTGATCATGTGCTTAATAGATGTGTCGAGAGTCATTTAACTTTGAGTTGGGAAAAGAGTCATTTCATGGTTAAGAGTGGTATAGTACTCGGGCACTTGGTTTCTCAGGAAGGGATTGAGGTTGATAGGGCTAAGATTGATGTTATAGGGAAACTGCCCCCCACTTGTTGACGTAAAAGGGATTAGAAGTTTCTTGGGGCATGAGGGTTTCTACCGTAGGTTCATTAAGGATTTTTCAAAAATCTCTCAACCCCTGTGTCGTTTGCTTTCCCAAGATGTGCCTTTTGTATTTGATCATGATTGTATGCATGCATCTGTGTTGAAAGAAAGGTTGACTAGTGCCCCTGTGGTTGTAGCCCCGAACTGGAATGAACATTTTGAAATCATGTGTGATGCTAGAAATCACGCCATAGGGGTTGTTTTAGGTCAACGAGTTGATAAGATGCTCCGTGTAATTTACTATGCTAGTTCTACCTTGAATCATGCACAGGTGAATTACACAACCACTAAAAAAGAAATGTTAGCTGTGGTATTTGCTTTAGAAAAGTTTCGCTCTTATATCATAGGTTCTAAAGCGATTGTCCATAGTGACCATGCAGCTTTAAGGTACTTGTTAACCAAACCTCAAGCCAAACCTAGGTTGATCCGTTGGGTTCTTCTCCTACAAGAGTTCGACGTAGAGATTAAGGATAGGAAGGGGAGTGAGAATTGTGTGGTGATCATTTGTCCCGTCTCCAGTCTCCGAGTGTTAGACTCTTGCATGAGACTGTTGCTAATGATTTTCCTTATGAAAATGCTTTTGCGGTCTCATCTTCCCCATGGTTCGCTGACATTGTTAATTATCTTGCTTGTGGGAAGATGAGACCTGATCTAACCTTTCAGGAAAGGAAGCGTTTTCTAACCTTGTGCAGGCAATACTTCTGGGACGAGCCATATCTGTTCGAATTTGGGAAGGATGATGTGATCCGTCGATGTGTGCCTGAGGAAGAGCAATCCTAAATGTTGGAAAGATGCCACAATGGTCATTGTGGAGGGCATTTTGGTGGACAGAAGACAGCCT
The DNA here is from genome assembly GCA_036937905.1 of Salvia rosmarinus. Taxonomy (NCBI): domain Eukaryota; kingdom Viridiplantae; phylum Streptophyta; class Magnoliopsida; order Lamiales; family Lamiaceae; genus Salvia; species Salvia rosmarinus. Next base: position 54,082,666 of record CM072818.1, on the reverse strand, counting down.
TCAAGGTGCTCCACTCGGGATTCTACTGGCCATCATTGTTCAAGGACGCCCAAGTGTTCTACCGTGCTTGTGACCGATGCCAGCGCATGGGATATATAGGTGCCCGGAATGAGATGCCTCTCAATAATATTCTTGTGGTAGAAATTTTTGATGTGTGGGGAATTGATCATGGGACCTTTCCCTAAATCTTTTGGTTTTGAATATATTCTGCTTGCCGTTGACTACGTGTCCAAGTTGGTCGAGGCTATCCCCACTAGGACATGTGATTCTTATGTCGTCTTGAAGTTTGTGCAGGAGAATATACTTTGCAGGTTTGGTTTTCCCCGAGAAATTATTAGTGATGGGGGAAAGCACGTTTGCAACAAATTGTTCGAGAAGTTGATGAAAAAGAATGGGATTAACCACAAGGTGGCGATGCCTTACCACCCATAGACATCGGGATAAGCCGAGACTATCAATCGGCAAATCAAGGGATTCTAGAGAAAATGGTCCAACCTTCTCGAAAGGATTGGTCCACCAAACTTCCCGATGCACTTTGGGCATACCGCACCGCATACAAAAGCATCATTGGGATGAGCCCTTACCGTTTGGTATTTGAGAAGACGTGTCATCTTCCGGTGGAGATCGAGCACAAGGCCTTGTGGGCTATCAAAACCATTTCTTTAGAGATGCAAGATGCTTCCCAGCGTAGAATGTTACAACTCTCGGAACTTGAAGAATTCCGTAATGAGGCAAACGATGGATTTGAAGCCCGGAATGATTGAAGCTCTTTCCCGGGAAGTTGAAGTCTCGTTGGAGTGGTCCGTTCATTATCAAGGAGGTGAAGCCGTATGGATCGGTTGTGCTCACTAAAGAAGGTTCGAATGAATCGTTCGAGGTCAATGGTCAACGTGTGAAGCTTTATGTAGAAGGGGGTCCGATCTCCATCACGATGGAATCTATTTCCGTTGCTGAATCCTCGTTGTCATGATCTTTTCTCGTCAAGCTAATGACAGTAAACAAGCGCTTCGTGGGAGGCAACCCACGTGTTGGTTTGGTTTTTTTGTTTCTTTCCTTTACCTTGTTTCTTTTCCGTTTCGTTTTTTGTTGTGTTTTTGTTCTTATTTTGATTTTGTGTGGTGCATGATTACGAGTTATTTATCTAGAAGTTTTGGGTATTTGGAGAATATAAATCGAGACGAGGAATGATGTTCTTGCTCAGAAGAAGAAAATCCAAGCGCCGGACGCAAGCCACCGACGCTGTGCAATTTCAAAAAGTCATCCAAAGAGGTACCCCAAGCGCCGGACGCGCTGAAACCGGCGTTAGGTGGAGAACGTTTCCCTTGGGCAGAGTAGGAGACCCAGCGTCGGACGCCATGAAACCGACACTGGGTCCATATAAAAATTATGTTATTATATTAAAAAATAAAAAAATAAATATTATATAAAGGTTTGCGTAAACCTAACCCTAACTCTCCATCTCTCTCGCGCAGCTCTCTCTCTCTCAGAACGCTCGCTTCGTCTCCTCCGTCCGTGCTACCAACCCGTCGCTCGATTCATATCTCCATCCGGTGCTCAAGTCCTTTCGACGCTCAGCTCCATGCGCCGCAACACAGCGCGCGATTCCACCCGTCCGGCGTCTCGCCCAGCAACGCGTGTTTCGCCCAGCTTCGCTCGCTCCGTCCGGCGCTACAATTCAACGCCGCGCACAGCCACCCAGCGCCCGAAATCGCATCGTTCAGCGCTATCCTAGTGCCGCACGCCTTGCCTTCCGCACCGCGCGCCTCCACGCCGCTCAGCTCCACTTTTTGCCTCAACGTTGCGACTTCCCAGTGCCCGATACGCTCAGTCCGGCGCTCCGTCCACCGCCAGCGCCGTGCACCCCAGCACCCGTCCCCTCTCATCCGTCGTTGCTCTCAACGTCGCGCGCCGCGCATCGCACGTTCAGTGCCCGATTCCATCCGTGCCACGCTCCGCGCCCGCTCCACCTCCGTTCGGCGCTTCCCGCCGTGCGCCTCCGTCCGTCCGCGCTGCCATCAAGCGCCGCACGCCTCAACCCCAGCGTGCCTCTCCCCAGCACCCGCTCACCTTCGTTCGGCGTTGCACTTCCGTCTGGTGCTACCCTCTCACCGCCACCAGCGCCCGCTCTTCCATCGTCCGGTGCTTACACAGCTCCGCTCGCATCAAGCCAGCGCCCAACTAATCTCCGTCCGGCATTTCACCTAACACCGCACGCCAACGCCGCGTTCTCAGCCCGCAGTGCCCGCTCACCTTCGTCCGACGTTGCCCTCAGCGTCGCACGCCTCGCGTCTGGCGTTTGCTTCCGTCCGACGTTTCCAAACCTCAATGTTCAGCCTCCGACATACAGTGCCCACTCACACGTATATCAACATGGTTCGAACTAAGCAAGCTGCTGGTTCCAGCTCCCATCATCCTCGAGACGACGATGTTCCTATGGAGGAACCAGTGGAGGATATCAACATAATGTACTCAGCCATATTTCCTATTTATAGTCTTGTGGAAGGTACTCATTATCGTCGTTTTGCACATCCAGATATAGCTGCTCCACGTCAATTCAATTTGAATTTGATGCAAGGTTTAGGCCTTGAGGATAAAATAAAAAAATATTTGAAGAATTTAGGACTGCTGCAATATGCTATGATGGAATTGCCTGGTTATTCTCCGTTATTAGTTGAATTTTATTGTACGATGAATTTTGATGACGAATCGATACTATGACATGTCGTCTATTGGGACAAGAGTATGCTGTCACACCTCGTATTATGAAGGGGGTGTTTGGATTTCCGACTTCAGGTGCACACGGTGTACCTCCTTCATTTAATGTTAGAGAGGCTTGGCAAGAATTTTCGGGATTTAATAACTGGTCCTCAGTTGGAATGTCGAGTGTATTCATCAAGGATGCAGCATTGGCAATGGTACATAAATTCATCGCATTCAATGTTTTCGGGAATGAGCAGACCAACAAGGTCAATACTGCTGAGGTCATCTTGCTCACATGTGCGGTAAAGAAGACAAAGGTTTCGCCGACATTTTTCATTTGGGAACACTTGCAGCTAGTGCAGCGGTGTAAGAAATGTCACCACCCTTGTGTCAAATCCCTACTAGTCTGTCAGTGCAGTTAGGGATCATTAATAATGATGGACGACATATTCCTGGACAAGATCTGATATGACCTAAGATGATTGATCTTAGTGAGCTTCGAGGTGCCCCTTTTGCATATAACGAGACAACTCTTGTACCTCATCAGTTGAGGAATTGCATGAAGAGATATATGCATGCACAGCTCGTAGAAGCCCAAGCAGCCGATGCAGGACCATCTCATGCAACTTCGGATGATATGGTCATTTTTGATACTACTCTTGCTTCCGATGATGAAGGCGACCAGCATGCCGAGGCAAGAGAGGATACAGAGCCCGTTCAGAGCAACGCCGATCCCAATCATCCACAGTTCCCATTTCAGCAAGATGCATCGGCACAAGGATATAATTCAATACGTGAAGAGCTGGGCCAGTTCAGGAGTGAATTAGCTGGTCACTGGACAGAATTTTGTCAAGACATCTACCTCGATTTGATCAGCAAAATCAACGTCTTGACGAACAGAATCAATTGTGGCATAAGCGAGAACCGGTATTGGAATGAGTATAATCGGCGAGATGATTGGCGAATCGATGCATGGCGCTCTTGAGGCTCGATGGGCAACGCTTGGACCACATTTCATGGCGCTCCACCTCTACCACCGCCGTCCGACCAATAGTGATTCTTCACTATTGGAGTGTATGTGTTTTTCTATTTTTTTGTGCGTCGTGTTGTTTTCGTTGTTTTGCTTGTCTTTGTTTGCTGTTTTTGTTGGTTTTATCTTTTGCTTGATACCCCGCCATTCCGTTTGTTCGCTTTCAGGGAAGTCGCCTCTACCTTTCTCTTATATATTTATCTACAATGAGGACCTTGTCTGTTTTAAGTGTGGGGGGTTTCATTTTCCGTTTTGTTTGTGTTCTGCCGTATTGTGTTTTGTTGTTTCTTAACTTTTTGTTTGGATTAGAGAGGATTTTATTTTCTTGAAATCAATGGTGCATGAAGAATTATGCTTTAAGTTGAATTAATTGCGTTTTGATGTGAATTTCATTGTGTCTTGGTAAATGGCTTTTAGTGTGATGAAACTTAGGAGTCAATTTGAACTATGGGGCATGATTAGGAAGCTGTGATTAGACAATGTGTGTGATCGGTGTAGGAAAAACTAGGTTTAGCCCTCTCCCGAGGATCTATCTTGGATGTTTAATTCACCATACATTGATTATATATCTAGCATACACCTATATAATTAATTGCAACACGTTGGGGTTTTCTCGTGTTTACATTTGAATCTGTCGGCGGAATGGATCGAGACTCGTGCTTTGACCTTACGGGTGTATCCGGTTGCCCAATCTCCAGCGTCGAGTGAGGGCGATCTATGGAGAATGCTTGGAAAATCATCCTCAAGCTCTCAAGAATTTTCGAAAATCTCTCAAAGGATGAACCCTTAAATTCTCGAAAATAATGATGATGATTATTAATCATTGACCTAGATTTAATCTCTTACCTCATATTTATAATGCATTACCATAATCCTATATGGAAATTACCATAATCCCATATGGAAAATACCATAATCCTATATGGAAATTACCATAATCCCATATGGAAATTACCATAATCCTTTATGGAAATTACCATAATCCCATATGGAAATTACCATAAACCTTTATGGAAATGATTATTACCATAATCTTATATGGAAAGGATCTATGGATATCCCATAAATATAATAATATCCTTATAGGATAAAGAGAATCAAATCCTTGCCTTGTAGAGCATAGGGCGCCGATTTTGCCTAGCTTACGGGCTGGATGGGCCGGCCAGGATCAAATGCAAGGAATAAAGATGGGCCTCAAATAAATTAATTATCTTATGTTCATTGAACATAAATTAATTTATAAACATTTATTCATGCCACTAGAGAATAAATGTTAACTACCCTTTATTACGAAGTTGAGTCGGGCTTGCACTTAGACATTACGAATCCCGTATTTAAGATATCGAGCGTCCATTAATTATTTATAGCATTACATCGCTTAAAATAATTAATATCTTTAATTTTAAGTAGTACCACTCAACCTTATTATTGTACTTGAGCTAACTCAACTGCGGGGTTTAGTACAATAAACCTTTGAGCTCTTTAAGGGGCGTCATCATCCTAAGCGGATACGATGACTCGTCTGATAACTAGCATGACATACAAGCACCGCCATCACCCAAGACGCGGAGAATATTGGGTTAGAACATATAACCCTCACCCATAACAAGTCAAAGTGATGGTCAGCAACTCATACTCATCTAATACCTTATCGAGGTTTAGATCATCGTAAGTCACCGAGATCTTGGTTCTTCACGACGGTCAGATAGAAGAACTCATCTCACTGTGATCCTTCAATACGTCAGAGACGTACCAGCATAGACAAGCAACCAAGTTAAGTCACTTCTTATCTATACCGCAGCCTATACCGACAACTCGTCCTCAAGTTGTCTCGGTGTGAAACTTTTATATCTCATTAAGCTCGACCAATCATACGGACTTACGTGATCTTCTACACACTGTATGATCTAACTTATATATGAGATAAGGGGACATAGACATATGCAATCAAGTATTCATTTCAGATAGGAGATTGTAATAGTGGTAACATGAAACATTGTATACAAGCTCAACCAAAACTGCTTTCAGTATACAAATCCAACAATCGGTTGTCATATACTTCTTACATGGAACCCTTTTCTTGTATGATTTAAAAAAAAAGACAAAAGAAAAAGAAATCTGAAAATAAGTGATGTTGTGAAATAAGTGGGCTTAAAATTCGAATAAGAGGCTCTACCCCTCTTGCGTGTATTGTCTCTCGAATGGAGACTCTATGCTATGGGTATAGATATCTACGTTAGGATACTCGAGTGTATAACTTGAAGGTTTCACCTAACGATTATTGTCCTATAATCGGTTTTAAGTTCCACATATTTATTTATTTTTATCGTTTGAGATATCTTACATGAAAGGGAACCATGTGAGTTATATATTGATTTCTGAAATCATATTTGAGTCGAAGCACAACTATTTTATGATAAGTCACAAGTTTGGATTGATGAGTGAGGATTATTGTATTGAGAATTGTATTATTAAGATGCATTGAAAGGATGTGAATATATGATTGATTCTATTTGAAGTATTGATTCGATGTGTACCAATCTTTTCAAGAAACTAAAGTTTGCTCGAGGACAAGAAAGAGTTAAATGTGGGGGAGTTGTTTTGCATGTTTTTGTCTTGTTTTTCTTCTTTTGTTTTAGACGATTTGGTTTCTATTGGTTTATATTTGAATATCTTTTGTGGGAACCATGTTCGTTTTCATTCTGTGTAGGGAATGATCTAGTTAAAGTACTTTGGGTATAAAAGCGCACCCAAGCGCCGAACTCGCCGTAGCCGGCGCTGGGTGCGCCCAGCGTTGCAAGGTTCGAAAGCGCCCGCGTCCGGTGCTGGCACGTGTTCGGCGCTGGCACCCTGTAATACCCCAAATTTTTAATCAGTTATTAAAGAATAATTAAGGGTTAAATAGGGCATTGCATCCTTAATCTAAAAGAAAACATAAATATTTATGATCTAAAATACATAATGACTCTTAATAAAATAAAATATGATTAAGAATTTAACTATAAACTTATGAATGAAAGATTTTATTTAAGAATTTAAAATAATGTTATGATTGATTATTTGATCTTAAATGATCAAATAAATTTTATAATTGTTAGAAATTTTAAAATTTTTGCTATTTGAGTATTATATTTTCATATTATATAGTAAATATAATTATATGTATGTGGAGTTATGAAATGTCCTAAAGTAGGAAATTAAGAACAAAAGTTATATATATAATATATATTATTAATATTTCATTAATAATATATATATATATATATATATGCATGTTCTAGAAAATGAATGACTAAGCATGTGCATTAAAAATTTTCTTGGTGGACAAGTATTTGCATTAAATAAGTGATGAATAATCTTCAATTTAATTAAATGGAAATTTAAATAAATATGATCTATAAATACACTATCACACAACTCTTAAAATTTTTCCAAAAACTCTCAATCCTACACACTAAACTCACTCCTACACACACTACACACACTTGGGAGAATTTTTTTTTTACAAGTTAAATCTTTCAAATCCTCACTACTAAGCTTGATTCCAAGAATAATAAGGTATGATTTTGATTTCTTCTCAATCTTTAAGCATGGATTTTGTTATATATTTATAAAATTCTTGAGCATGTTAGTTGTATAATTTTAATAGGTTTTGTGAAAGTTATGAATGGATATTGATATTTTAGTTAAGAATTGATGATTTAGTATGGAATTGATGAATTGATGGTGGTATAGTTGTAGGAATTATGTTGAATTTGAAAAACCCTATTTTATGTGCTTAGGCCAAAGTAAGGAATTATTGATGTTATGTTAAAAATAAGTTGTGATTATATGTTTAAAGCATGCTTAGGCTAATAAATGGGAAGAAAAGATAGTAAAAATAAATTTTAGAATATATATATGTTCGAAATTTTCGAAAAAAAAAGGGAAGTGATGTATTGATTTTATTTTCTTCATTTAACTTAATATATGAGTTTAATATGATGCTTTGAGTATTATATGAATTTATTAGAATTTTCTAAGTTTATATGTTGAAATTGAAAAATTTTAGTTTAGGTGCTTAATTGCTAAATATAGATTAGAGTTAATATATGATGTTAATATTGATGGTTAAGCTTACACATGATATTAAATTGAGAAATTGGAAAGAAATTTAGAGAAATTATAATTCATGTATTTAATGGTATAAATTTCGAAAACTTTGGGAAAAAGGGAAAAATTATTTCTAATGTTGTTCTTTATAAATCTTATGATTTGTGAATATAGTATGTAAATAAGGACTAATGAAGTTTAATAAAGGATGTTAGAACTAAAAATGTGAAAAGTTTAACGTATGCGATTAATTGAAAATACTATGCTTGAACAACTTAAAAAAAAAGAATATAATGTTCAGATAAGGGATGCAATGACCCGAAAAGGCTTAAAATTTTTATAGTAAAAATTTTAGGCAAAATTGTCTAAACAGAACCTAAGAAATGAAAAAGAAAAGAAAGAGAAATTTTAGTTAGATAAATATGAAATATTGTATATGTATGATAATGTTATCAAATAATTAAAGGTACATCGAGAAAGGGAAAGGCAGTTAAGGAAGAAGAGGAAGGAGAAACAGGAGGACTAATAAAGCTTACCGACTAGGAACAACAGGTGGGCTTTCGAACTAAATAATAGCACGTGCTAATTTATATTGTTTCATTATGAATATTGCATGACTTCTAAATTCATTGACTTGCCAAATGTTTGAGCATGAGCATGATGCATTGCCTGTCCACGGAAAGAGAAAGAAAGAAAAAGAAATAAAGAAAGAATGAAGAATTTACCGACGTCGGATAGCGACCTTCGGGTCATAGCGTGTTTGAGAAGGAGGCCTACTTCTCAACACATAGACAGAATCCGTGGATATGCGAAGAGAAAGATGTCTGCTGACAAAGATCATGCATATGCATTTATTTTGAAATTGTGAAAATGAAAGCAAGTAAGAGTTTATTTTGAAAGGCATGCACAGGTTTTTCACTAAAACCCATGTGTATTGCAAAATTATGGCAAGTCAATCTTATAGCTCTAAGAGCAAAATTTTAACTGTTTTCGGCATGTGTTCACTGAGTGCTTATGTACTCATGCCCTGCATGTATTTCTAAACATGCAGGTTGAGCTTGAATTTCGGAGATGGAGTTGGAAAGGAACACTGTGGTTTTTTGTTAGTAAATATTGTTGTGTTGTGACTAGCCTTATGATTAAATCACTTTATGATCATGTGGGTGATAGTGGAATTAAACTCCTTATTATATTATGGTTGAGAATGTCCTTGGTCTGAATGGTCATTTTGATCTGTGAATAAAGTGAAATCAAACTCGTTATATCCTTGTCTATTGAGGTCTACTTGGTTTGATTGTAGTTATGATCTTTGGAAATTGTTGAAGTGGAAATTATTTGGTTTTACTTTGATAAAAGTTGTCTTGGAAAAACCTTTGTCCATTTTGTTGCCTTGCTGTTAAGCATGAACCTTATGTAAATTGTTATACTTGTTGCCCAGAGTTATATGTCCTCATACATGTAACTCAACTACTCTTCCTGTTGCCATACTCTGACTTGAGAAATGGTTATGCGATTGTCGTTTTGGTGGAGAGAAAAGCCCTTCCGTGAAAAGATTGATTGTTGTTTATCATTTTATTTCCGTTAGTTCTTGTATTCATTTGATTCTATGTAACTTATATATACTATTGGATCAAAATTTATAATTCAAATGATAATATTCCTTAATTGATCTCCCGAATTATGGCCGTCCCAACTTCCTAGAAATTCTTACTTCCTCATTAGTCCTAACCTTTTATGATAAGTCCCTAAGTCACAGCCTAATCTCTTGATTAAGAAATTGGGCTGTGACAGATTGGTATCAGAGCTTCGGTTCTATTGGGTCAGTTACTATGTTAAGTTGTTTCAATTTCTAATGAAAGTAGAGTTTGTAAAGCACAGTGTTCCAAATCCATCTCCGCCAGCTCAACCAGGTAAGTAAGATGAAATTTTTTTATAATGAGCATTTAGAAAGGAAAGCTATTTAAAAAAAAAGTCATGCTTTTGATAAAGTCATGCAGTTCACAAAAACATTCATATGATCAAGTTCTTTATATAATTGATAAAGCATGTATATGATAAGTTATGTGAAGTACGTGTTGAACTATGATAAGTAAATTTTAGCTTCAAGTATTTAAGTATATTAAGATAAGAATATTTTAGTTAGTAATTACATTTTATGTTTGGATGGCAAGGACTAGATCAACACCCAGAAAGAGTACAACACCAAGACCCCTTACTATTGGAAGGACGGATCAATTCTATGAATATCGTATGGATGAAACTCAGAACTTAGTAGAATTCCTGAACAGATTCGTTGAACTATGGATGCAAGTTAGGGAATTTGCAGTGACGAACTGGGATGGTATTCTACAGTTAGTGCGTGTACTTCCTTCGGGATGGCAGGAATGGGCAGCCGTCGTTGCCCTAGATTATATTGCTGAATATCGTAGTTTTACAGAGCTTCTGGGATTCGTGGATATCATTCGAAGACAGTATCACGCTACTCAGAGTCCATCTCCTGGTAACTATCCTCCGGTGGAAGGTTTTGTTTTTGCCGTCCATAATATCCTATCATCAGATATTTCCATTGAAAGTAATGAACCTCAGTTTGAAGTAGGCGAATCTAGTACATCTGTAGTAGTAGATTCGACCATTTCTGAATCTTTAATGGAAATCTCTGATACTTCTTTCTATGAAGACCAAGTTGTACCAACCGATATTACCACTTCTTCTGACCAGCTCACATCTGTTAATGTTACTACTTCTCTTGAGTTAAGCCCTATTATTCCTGATAATTATTTAACTCTTCTTGAAGAAGAATTTCCCCTTAAAGAACTTGTTGAAGAGGAATCTCCTCTTGAAGAACTTGATTATGTTGACTTTGATTATGATATGGATGTTGATGATTTAACTGATGACTCAACATGGTATGACTACCTTACAGCCATAAATGTTTCTCCACTTCAGTCCATACCATATGAATCTCCACATGAAACCCCACCCACATCTTTTCTCGAAGAAAACCAGTTTGAGACGGAGGCTGGATCATCTAGACCAACTGGAACTACCCGATCTTTCAAACATGAACCTGAATTTGTACAACCGGTTGGTACCACTCAAGTACAACCTCTTCAGCTTAGTGATCTGCCATTTGTCACGGACCCTTCTCTCCTTGAAACCGAAATCAGTTTTATTTCTCATCCTAAATCCAGTGTTAAACGTTTTTGTGACCCTCCATCAGAGGATGAATGCATTGAAGAGGTGTCGGAAGAAGAGAATACAGAAAACATACCAGACGTAAATACAGAAGTTGAAAGAATGGATGATGAGAATGAAGCATTGGGCCCTGACGATGGAAACGATATGGCATCAAGGATGGATTAAAAGTTAGAAGGAAATTAACAAGTAGTTTTGTACATTTGTGAATAGGTAATGAAGTAGGATTTATGTAAATAGTATGCATGTATAAAGTTAACCTAGACTGGATAGAAGAATTTCCGATGCCTACTCTACCAAGACAAAATTTTCCTAATGTAAAAAGTCCTCTTAGAGGCAATTTTCCATGATATGTAAATATTTATGTTATGTTGCTTGTTGCTTTCTTGCTTAACTTTGAACCTATTGTTTATCAACTATGCCAATTTGTTTACATGCAACTTTACTTACTAAAAACCTGACACTTTACTCTCTTTCTTATAAATACCGTACAAACCGACTGCATACACATTGTTCTCATAAAATTTAAAATGCAGTATGCCTCCAAGACGCCGAAACCGAAATCCCGTGGTAGAAGAACAAGCCAGTGAAAACATACCTCAACCTACCCCTGAACCCACCCCTCCTCCAAATACTAGAAAAATTTCTGAATTATTTCTTAGACAAAATCCACCATCTTTCTATGGAACTGGAAATCCTACCGAGGCAGAGGAATGGGTTCGGGCGATGGAGAGAATCTTCAAATTCTTAGAATGCTCGGATAAAGAATGCCTTTTATGCATATCCTTTCAATTAAAAGGACCAGCCGATTTTTGGTGGGAATCACGCCAAAAGACTCTCATTCCAGAAAGATTGGAAAACTTTACCTGGGAACAATTCAAGGAGGAATTGTTCGCAAAATATATTCCTCGGAGTTATAAGAAACAAAAAGAAATCGAATTCATGAACCTAAAACAAGGAAAGAAAACTATGGCAGAATATGATAGAGAATTCTGCACTCTATCACGCTATGCTCCGTATAGGATAGAAACTGACGAGAAGATGGCTGAGTTGTTCCGCTCAGGGTTACGTCAAGAAATAAGGATCATTTTGGCAAGTCAACCTGCTCTTTCATATGCCGAAACCCTGAACAGAGCTTTAGACATGGAATTAGAGATGCAGGCAGAAAAGATGGCTCCTGAACCAAACCCAAGTCCATCCCAAAGTCAAACCCCACAAAAGTTGATGCCCCACAATCAACGTTTTAAAGGAAAAAGAAGATGGGAAACAAGAGACTTTCCAAATAAGAAACCTTGGCAACGACCAAACCATCCTAATTCAAGTTCCTTCCGACCAACCTTCCAAAATCAATTGCCACCAATTCCAAACCTTCCCAGGATACCTTTGTGCCCAAAATGTAACAAAGCTCATACAGGAACCTGTAAATGGGGTACCAATACCTGTTACAGATGTGGTCAAATGGGTCATTATGCCAATAACTGCCCAACCCGACAAAGATTACCAGAGAGTGGAAGAAAGTCATCCTCTAAACAAATGCCACAAATGAAGGCCATAGGTAGTAGCTTTCAACAGCTAGCTCAATCAACAGCAGTGCCACAATACCAGATGATAGTGCCACCACAGCCTCAACAAACTCAACCCCAATATCAGAGGGCATTCGCCTTAAATCCAAGGCGACAAGAACGAATCGAAAACCGGCGGTATGGGAACGTTAAACGGTATTCCTATTGTAATTCTCTTTGATACGGAGTCAGATTCTTTTATCTCACGACATGCATAGATGTGTTTAAGCTGAACATAAAGCGAAGTAACCAGGATCTGAAAGTAATGACTCCTTTAGGTAAATCTACAGTAATTTCCCACATATGTTCCGACTTAGAATTTGAGTTGGGAACTCTCAAATTGAAAGCAAGATCTTTACAAGTAATATCAATGTGGGATGTAGATATTATCTTAGGAATGGATTGGTTAACGAGAAAATCATGTCGTAATTCGATGTGAACGACGAGAAATTTCGTTCCATCCTCTAGGAAAAGAACCCACTGTTTCTACGGTGTTGAGATGAAAGAAAGAAGAATTTCATAATCTCAAAGATTAAGTCGAGAAATTATTGAGGAATAAGGAAACTTGCCTACTTGGCATATTTAACTCTTGACGATAAAAAGGAACGAAGAATTGAGAATGTGCCAGTAGTCCAAGAATATCCAGATGTTTTTCCTGAAACGTTACCGGGACTACCTCAAGATAGATAATTGGAATTTACGATTGATCTAGAACTCGGATCATCACCTATTTCAAAGGCACCTTATCGTATGGCTCCTAAAGAGTTGCAAGAGTTGAAAATCCAACTTCAAGAACTCTTGGACTTAGGGTTTATTCGACCCAGTGTATCTCCATGGGGAGCGCCCGTCTTGTTCGTGAAAAAGAAGGATGATACCCTAAGAATGTGTATCGACTATAGAGAATTGAATAAGTTCACCTTGAAAAATAAATATCCGTTGCCTCGGATAGATGATCTATTTGATCAACTAAAGGGAGCTAGTATTTTCTCTAAGATTGATTTAAGATCAGGGTATCATCAGTTGAAAATTCGTTCAGAAGATATTCCTAAGACGACTTTTCGAACACGATACGGTCACTATGAGTTTGTAGTGATGCCTTTTGGACTAACAAATGCTCCTGCTGTGTTCATGGATTTGATGAATCACGTTTTTCACGATTATCTCGATAAATTTGTCCTAGTATTTATCGATGATATTCTTGTCTACTCAAGAGATGAACATGAACATGAAAGGCACCTAAGAGTTGTATTAGAAACTCTAAGAACTGAAAAGTTGTATGCCAAATTTAGCAAATGTGAATTTTGGCTGAGAGAGGTAAATTTCCTTGGACATATTGTATCAGCTGAAGGAATCAAAGTAGATCCTGCCAAGGTGCAAGCGGTACAAGAATGGAGATCACCTACGACACCTAATGAAATTCGGAGTTTCTTAGGATTGGCAGGCTACTATCGACGATTCATCGAAGGCTTCTCCAAAATCGCAAGACCAATGACTCAATTACTCCGGAAGGGAGTAAAATTTCAATGGACCAAGGAATGCGAAGAAAGTTTTCAAGAACTTAAGAAGCGATTGACTACAGCACCAGTGTTGACGGTACCGGAACCCGATCAAGAATTTACCCTCTATACTGATGCGTCAAAGAACGGACTAGGATGCGTACTTATGCAGGAAGGAAAAGTCATCGCTTATGCTTCACGACGGTGAGGTCGCACGAACTTAACTATCCAACGCATGACTTAGAATTAGTCATGTAGTCCATGCATTGAAGATTTGGAGGCACTATCTGATGGCTCGAAATGTGAAATTTTCACAGATCATAAGAGTTTAAAGTACTTCTTTGAACAAAAGATTTGAACATCGTCAAATAAGATGGCTTGAAATCGTCAAAGATTATGACCGTGAAATCAAATATCACCGCAAAGCGAACGAGTTGCGGATGCTTTGAGTCGGAAAAGTCGAGGCGCTAGGAATTATTCTCACCCAAGAACAAGAGTTGATTAAAGATTTCGAAAAGTTAAAGATAGAAATAGTACTTCCACCCGATACCCCTGCGAGTATCATATCAACTTTAGTGGTTGTACCAGATTTAAGGGTGAGGATCGTTAATGCTCAACGACAAGATGAACAATTGGAAAGGTTACGAGCTAAGATCAGAACAGAAGGACTACAAGATTACTGCGATGTTCGGGACAATGCAATTATGTTTCGAAACAGAATAGTGATACCTGATAACCAGAAACTAAAGGATGAAATTATGAGTGAAGCTCATAACTCGCTTTATACATCGCACCCTGGAAGCACGAAGATGTATCAAGATCTTAAACAACAATTCGTGTGGACCGGAATGAAGAAGGAGATAGCATTATTTGTGGAGCGATGTCTAGTGTGTCAACAAGTCAAGGCATTACATCAACGACCATATGGGAAGTTGCAACCCTTAGAAATTCCTGAATGGAAATGGGACCACATCGCCATGGATTTTGTAACCGGTCTACCAAGATCAAAGCGTGGGAACACGGCTATATGGGTGATTGTGGATCGTCTCACCAAATGTGCTCATTTCATCCCAATTCCTGTTACCTATGGAGCTAGCAAATTAGCTCAAATATATGTTCGCGAAATAGTACGGCTACATGGAGTACCTGTATCTATCACCTCAGATAGAGACTCCAAATTTACCTCGCGATTTTGGTCAAGCTTCCAAGAAGAATTGGGAACACACTTAAACTTTAGTACGGCTTTTCATCCTCAAACGGACGGACAAACGGAAAGAACTATTCAAACACGTGAGGATATGCTCCGAACCGTAGTGTTGGATCGAGGCGAACAATGGGAACAAGCCTTACCGTTAGTAGAATTCACTTATAACAATAGTTATCAAGCTACAATTAACATGGCGCCATACGAAGCTCTCTACGGTAAGAAATGCAGATCGCCTCTCTATTGGGATGAAGTCGGAGAAAGAAAAGTACTGGGACCGGAAGCTATTGAAGAAATGATCGGAATTGTTCGACAAATAAAGAGAAGAATTCAAGAAGCTCAAGATCGCCAAAAGTCGTACGTAGATGTTCGCCGTACAGAACTCAATTTCGAAATTGGAGACAAAGTTTTTCTCAAAGTTTCTCCAATCAAAGGCATACATCGATTTGGAATAAAAGGGAAATTGAAACCAAGATTCATAGGACCATACGAAGTTTTGGAAAGAATTGGAGCTGTAGCATACAGGATTGCATTGCCACCAAATTTTGGCAATGTACACAACGTATTCCACGTGTCGTAATTACGAAAATATGTGTTTGATCCTAAACACATCGTTCATCAAGTAGAAATAGTTCATGAGCCAAATCTAAGTTACGAGGAAAGACCAGAATGTATCCTGGATCACAAAGAACAACAACTAAAGAATAAATCTATTCCTTTAGTTAAAGTACAATGGAAGCATCATGGCTCAGATGAAGCGACATGGGAACTAGAAGAACAAATGAGACAGAAATATCCCGAACTATTTATCTAAGGTACTAAATTTCGGGACGAAATTTCTTTAAGGGGGAGGGAATGTAATACCCCAAATTTTTAATCAGTTATTAAAGAATAATTAAGGGTTAAATAGGGCATTGCATCCTTAATCTAAAAGAAAACAGAAATATTTATGATCTAAAATACATAATGACTCTTAATAAAATAAAATATGATTAACAATTTAACTATAAACTTATGAATGAAAGATTTTATTTAAGAATTTAAAATAATGTTATGATTGATTATTTGATCTTAAATGATCAAATAAATTTTATAATTGTTGGAAATTTTAAAATTTTTGCTATTTGAGTATTATATTTTCATATTATATAGTAAATATAATTATATGTATGTGGAGTTATGAAATGTCCTAAAGTAGGAAATTAAGAACAAAAGTTATATATATATGATTAATAACATAAAATAGAACATATATATATAATATATATTATTAATATTTCATTAAGATATATATATATATATATATATATATATATATATATGCATGTTCTAGAAAATGAATGACTAAGCATGTGCATTAAAAATTTTCTTGGTGGACAAGTATTTGCATTAAATAAGTGATGAATAATCTTCAATTTAATTAAATGGAAATTTAAATAAAATTGATCTATAAATACACTATCACACTACTCTTAAAAATTTTCCAAAAACTCTCAATCCTACACACTAAACTCACGCCTACACACACTACACACACTTGGGAGAATTTTTTTTTTACAAGTTAAATCTTTCAAATCCTCACTACTAAGCTTGATTCCAAGAATAATAAGGTATGATTTTGATTTCTTCTCAATCATTAAGCATGGATTTTGTTATATATTTATAAAATTCTTGAGCATGTTAGTTGTATAATTTTAATAGGTTTTGTGAAAGTTATGAATGGATATTGATATTTTAGTTAAGAATTGATGATTTAGTATGGAATTGATGAATTGATGGTGGTATAGTTGTAGGAATTATGTTGAATTTGAAAACCCTATTTTATGTGCTTAGGCCAAAGTAAGGAATTATTGATGTTATGTTAAAAATAAGTTGTGATTATATGTTTAAAACATGCTTAGGCTAATAAATGGGAAGAAAAGATAGCAAAAATAAATTTTAGAATATATATGTTAAATTTTCAAAATTTTCAAAAAAAGGAAGTGATGTATTGATTTTATTTTCTTCATTTAACTTAATATATGAGTTTAATATGATGCTTTGAGTATTATATGAATTTATTAGAATTTTCTAAGTTTATATGTTGAAATTGAAAATTTTAGTTTAGGTGCTTAATTGCTAAATATAGATTAGAGTTAATATATGATGTTAATATTGATGGTTAAGCTTACACATGATATTAAATTGAGAAATTGGAAAGAAATTTATAGAAATTATAATTCATGCATTTAATGGTATAAATTTCGAAAACTTTGGGAAAAAGGGAAAAATTATTTCTAATGTTGTTCTTTATAAATCTTATGATTTGTGAATATAGTATGTAAATAAGGACTAATGAAGTTTAATAAAAGATGTTAGAACTAAAAATGTGAAAAGTTTAACGTAGGCGATTAATTGAAAATACTATGCTTGAACAACTTAAAAAAAAGAATATAATGTTCAGATAAGGGATGCAATGACCGGAAAAGGCTTAAAATTTTTATAGTAAAAATTTTAGGCAAAATTGTCTAAACAGAACCTAAGAAATGAAAAAGAAAAGAAAGATAAATTTTAGTTAGATAAATAAGAAATATTGTATATGTATGCTAATGTTATCAAATAATTAAAGGTACATCGAGAAAGAGAAAGGCAGTTAAGGAAGAAGATGAAGGAGAAATAGGAGGACTAATAAAGCTTACCGACTAGGAACAACAGGTGGACTTTCGAACTAAATAATAGCACGTGCTAATTTATATTGTTTCATTATGAATATTGCATGACTTCTAAATTCATTGACTTGTCAAATGTTTGAGCATGAGCATGATGCATTGCATGTCCAAGGAAAGAGAAAGAAAGAAAAGAAATAAAGAAAGAATGAAGAATTTACCGACGTCGGATAGCGACCTTCGGGTCATAGCGTGTTTGAGAAGGAGGCCTACTTCTCAACACATAGACAGAATCCGTGGATATGCGAAGAGAAAGATGTCTGCTGACAAAGATCATGCATATGCATTTATTTTGAAATTGTGAAAATGAAAGCAAGTAAGAGTTTATTTTGAAGGCATGCACAGGTTTTTCACTAAAACCCATGTGTATTGCAAAATTATGGCAAGTCAATCTTATAGCTCTAAGAGCAAAATTTTAACTGCTGCATGTGTTCTTCGAGTGCTTATGTACTCATGCCTGCATGTATTTCTAAACATGCAGGTTGAGCTTGAATTTCGGAGATGGAGTTGGAAAGGAACACTGTGGTTTTTTGTTAGTAAATATTGATGTGTTGTGACTAGCCTTATGATTAAATCACTTTATGTTCATGTGGGTGATAGTGGAATTAAACTCCTTATTATATTATGGTTGAGAAAGTCCTTGGTCTGAATGGTCATTTTGATCTGTGAATAAAGTGAAATCAAACTCGTTATATCCTTATCTATTGAGGTCTACTTGGTTTGATTGTAGTTATGATCTTCGGAAATTGTTGAAGTGGAAATTGTTTGGTTTTACTTTGATAAAAGTTGTCTTGGAAAAACCTTTGTCCATTTTGTTGCCTTGTCATAAGCATGAACCTTATGTAAATTGTTATACTTGTTGCCCAGAGTTATATGTCCTCATACATGTAACTCAACTACTCTTCCTGTTGCCATACTCTGACTTGAGAAATGGTTATGCGATTGTCGTTTTGGTGGAGAGAAAAAGCCCTTCCGTGAAATGATTGATTGTTGTTTATCATTTTATTTCCGTTAGTTCTTGTATTCATTTGATTCTATGTAACTTATATATACTATTGGATCAACATTTATAATTCAAATGATAATATTCCTTAATTGATCTCCCGAATTATGGTCGTCCCAACTTCCTTGAAATTCTTACTTCCTCATTAGTCCTAACCTTTTATGATAAGTCCCTAAGTCACAGCCTAATCTCTTGATTAAGAAATTGGGCTGTGACACACCCAAAGATGGAATCGTCCTGAGAACGCCTGCATCCGACGCTGGGCGCCTGAAGCTTCAACCAGCCCGAGAGTGCCCGCGTCCGACGCTGGGTGCCCAAGTTGGAGTTTCATCCCAAGAGCTCGCGCGTCCGGCGCTGCACCGCCTCCGGCGCTGCGCAAAACGTGAAATTTATCCCGAGAGCTCGTGCGTCCGGCACTGCGAAAGATTTGAAGATAGTCAGAGACTCCACGCGTCCGACGCTGGCATGCGTCCGGCTCGGCATGCGTCTGGTGTTGGCCCCCGTTTCCGAGAGCTGACGAGTCCGGCGTTGCGCGCCTTATTTTTTAACGCGCGCGTCCGGCGCTAGGGTTGAGTCCGACTGCGCATGAATTTTCGGCCTCTATAAATATGTTTTAAACGCTGAAAACCTTACCTTCTTTTTATTCTTTCAGTTTTTCTTTCGCTCGACGCCTCCTCTCCGAGAACAATTTCTTCCTTCTAGTTTCCCAAGTAATTCAATTACTTTTCTTTGCTCTTTGGATTGAAGATTATAATTTGTAAGGATTATTGTTATTGGATTTCTACTCTTGAATACTTTAATTCTATCGTTCGTTCTTTTTCGTAAGATTTCTTTATCACTTTCTTTCGTCTTCTCGTAATTCTTTAATGATGATTTCTACGTGTGGGTGTTGATTAATTTTGGTATTGATTTAATTATTCTTGTCTTTATTCTATTCGAATTATGTCTAGGGTTTGTCATATTGATTCTGTGTTCTTCAATCTAGGGTTTAATTCTTGTCTAGATAATTTATTTGCTTTGTCAATTTTCGCCTTGTTAATTCGTCTTTCTTTCTTTAATAATTCATCGCCTAGGTAATCTACAGTTTTTAAGTGACGATCAAACAACTCTTTGTGATTAGAATGTGTAAGGATTATCCTTTGCCCAACGAATCACCACCAAATATAATAACGAAAAACAGTATGCAAGTAATAACACCAGAATTACGTGATTCGATCCAAGAACTGGATCTACATCCACGGGAAGGTAAAAGATTTACTTTGATAGATTCAGATGGAGATTACACAAGATAGCAAACTCACAAGAACAAGAAGAAAACACTCTCAAGCCTGCACAACCACAACAGTGACTTAACTTTCTCTCTTGATCTATCTGCTTTCTCTTTTTCATTCTCTCATACAACAATGATAAGAATGAAAACTTACTATCATAACCGTCTGCAAAGTAAGCTTATATACACAGCTCCAAACTTGGGAAGACTCTAACTGAAACCCTACGGTGGGTTAGTTTGTTAATTGTTGTAACTGTTTTGCAACTAACTTCTCAACTTATTTGATATTGCTGCTGCAGACCTTTTGTATGGAACTAAATAAGCAATGCAGATCACTTATCAACAGAATGTTTATGAATTTAATTGCTTTCGTGTGGTAACTTAGTAATGCCTTGTTAAGTTTTCATTGAGAGACGACTCGGATTAGCTTGCTCGTTAGGACGACCTCGTTAGATTGCGAGAGACTTTATTAATGATCTATTTAGTCCAACACCGTTCAAACTAGTTCTCCTTATGAGAATAGTATTGGGTAGGGGTATAAGCGACTTAAGCTAATTCACGGGTTATTTGAAAATTGGAACGATAATAACTCATCTCAGCTCGCGAGTTTCTCTCAATCTTTGTAGTATTTGGCTCGTAAGTTCGATATAAGCTTGAAATCTAATTTATAAAATATTTTTCTAATAGTCATAAATTAAAACCTGACCTTAATTCATGTGACCCTTTACACTTATATTAAAATTATATATCATCACGTATATTATAATTCTAATGATCATATTACGATATTCCACGACAAGCAATTAATTTAATTTTCAATCCACATTTACTAGTTATATTTTAAGCTCGATTAAGCTCATTTAGATTAGTGAGTCAATTTTAAACTTTCATTATTTAATAACTATCAAGGAATTTTTATTCAACCAACTCATTTTACATCCCAAACATTACCAAGTATGATGTCAAAATCTTGGATAGGAAAAAGACGACACTGCACTACTAGCTACATCTTTCGTTCAAGACCACTAACTCTCTCTGCTAAATCAATATTTAGCAAGTCCATTTTGTCGTGTGCGCAAACATCAAAATACTCTCTATGTTTTTGTTTTTATAAATATCTCTCCAATCGTCAAATTACAAATACTAACGAAAAAAATTGTAACTTTTTAATTTTAATGATAAATGCATCATATAACTAATTATCAAATTTTAAAAGTATTAAATAAGAATAAATAAAAAATATATAGTATTAAATAAGAATAAAAAATATATAAATTTACTCTCAAATTAGAAACTATTAACACTTATTAAAAAACAACAAAAAAATATTAATAGAACACTTATTACAAAACAATAAAAAAAATGAAACATTCAGTAAAAAACTGAAGGGGTATAATATTATTAATATTTATTTTGTTTTTTAAAATGGGTTACGTTGAATCGCAATATTCATATCTTAAACGATCCAGAAAGAATAATATTTAAATAATATTAAATGGCATGATCATCAGACAGACATCCCAAATTCGGACACGGCGTTTGTGCTTTACACTAATGAGGTCAGATAACAGTCAATATTTTGTCTCTTTCGGTTGATCCAGTTAATGCATCCATCTTTCCTCACGTGTTTGAAATTTCAACAATTCTATTTTTCTCTATTTCAAGATTTTGCGGCTGTTCCATATCTCGTTGGAATTAATTCGATATAATAAGTTTTCTATAATTTTCCTCACAAAAAAAAAAAAAGGTCATTGTTTTTTTATTTGTGGCATAGAGCCTGACTCAATGTTCAGGTCTTATTAATAATTTATGCTTATTATCGAGTTACATCGTTTATATCTCGAAAATAAACGATCAATGAACGTCGTTTGAATTAGGTTTGTGATGTAACGAAAATAATATCTCGAAGACTTACGCAAACAAGTTCTTTATAAAATAAAGTCTAAAAGTTTATGGTTTTAAAAAATGATTTTTTCTTATTATTTTGCTTCATGGGCTTTGACAATTCCAAAAATATTTCAGCTGGACTTTTAAGAGAATGGGCTTTGTAAATTTCGAATCTGTTAAGCTGACCATATTCTTCTGGGCCATCATCATAGGAAATAGATGAGAATTGGTTTAGCAGGTTTGAACAAAAATAATTGTAAATGCAACTGCAGTACTACGAAATATATCTTTTAACAAATTGGTTGCACAGGTATATCATATATGTGATGAAAATGAATTACAAATACATTTTAAATGCTACGTATTAAACAAAAATTATCATACAGACAGTGAAATGCGAATTGGAGTTGTGGAGATGTATTACTTTTCAGCTTCTTACAATCATGTCATTCATTTCATCTTCTAATAAATGAAGTTAAATCGATATATTTTTTAAATTATGGAACAAATATATACTTAAATAATTTTAAAAACTAAGCTCGGGCCTCTTTCTGGGATCTCTTTCTGTAAGTGGCGGGCTTAGGCCTCCGATTTGCTCTTATTACTTAAACGCATACTTCTCCTACTTTTTTTTATAAGTATTCGCTTTTCACTTTCTTTTTCCAATAAATGTCGTAATTCATAGTTTGAGTGTGAAATTATGATAATTTCTCATCTTATCATTAGTTATGTGTATGCACTTATTATGATAATTAATAAGGTTATAAAAATAATTTTTTAGATTTTTTTGGCATATGTAATTTGACGATGATGATATTTAAAGAAATATGGATGGAGTATTGAGCTTTATCGAAATTAATCATTGTATTCTTTTCGTTTATGGAATCATCATACATTATGTATGCTAATAAGGTATTAACTTTTAGAATATATTATTTTTCACATATATTGTATGATTAATTTAATGTAATTTATGTTTTTCAAACTCCACCTAATAAAATGCTATTCAAATTCCAAGAACAATGTTGACTTTACACAAAGAGAAACTTTTGTTTATAATTTATTTAGGGGCGGTTATTTTCATAGTTGATAATATATATGATTGAGTATTTTTATCTCCATTTTTAGTATTTGTAAATCTTATTCTTGTAACTTTCAATGGGATATAAATCAAGAAAATTATTTATGAAAATTGCCAAGAAACTTAAGATATCACAAAATTTTAATTCATATTAATAAACAATTGATTAGTCAATTATATCTTTATCTATTTAAACTAATATTCAATAACAAAACACCTCCTTAAGAAAAATCCATGATCACCAACTCAAAAGAAAAAAAGGAAAATTCTTGAATCATGGTTTATTACACTTTTTAAGCAGAACAGCCATAATAATAAGGCTGTTTTGAGAGGCGAAAAAATGGATGCATAACATTATTCATGTTTCCTCCCCAAATTCCAAAGTAGAACATATAAACGACCATCACCCTACTATTACTCTCCACCAATAGCCCAAGGAAAAGTCGTCACCATTATTATTATTATTATTATTATTATTATTATTATTATTATTATTATTATTATTATTATTATTATTATTATTATTATCCAAAAGCAAATTAAAATAGTTTATTAATATTTGTTACTCTAAAAGAAGAATCTATCTTTCAAAGTTTAATGCCCTAACTTTATGAGAATATGAGGAGTTAAGATCCTATTTATTTAATCTCCAACTCAAAATGACAAAAACAAGGAGGAAAGAGAAAAAAAAGTGTTAATGACTAAAACTAACCACAAATATAATTGACATACACAATTTATCCACATTGTTAAAATTGTTACCAAAATTACATAAAATTACCTACACTATCATTGATGTGTGGACGGCCAATGCATTTGAGTTCGTGTAAATGAATTGATTAGTGTGTTGACTACTTTATAGTTATGTTAAATTTTAAATAATTAGTATTACACTAAATACAATTTATTTAATTAAATATATTTTTAGTAAAAATGACTATGAAATAGTAATTCAATGCCAAAACAATAAAAAGTTATATTTCGTTCAAAAAATTAATTTGGAATTCATATTATATATAGCATTAGCGGTGGTTGTCCACCCTTGTTGAACGTTAGCCGCAGGTTAGCCGTCGGTGGAGAGAAAAAATATTAATTATATATAGCATAAAATGATGACGGCTTTCTAAAAAAAATCCATTAGCCACCGTCAAACTAGTTGTCAGCGAGGTTAGCTCCCATAAAATGCCACCATCATTTTTGCTAGAACTTTTTACTGAATATATAATTTTTTAATTATTAATTATGACTTTAACTTATGACTTTTTAAATTGAAAAATGAATAATAATCTCAATTCAGCCAAAAAGTAAATTATAAAAGAGAAGAATCGATGCATTAAGTTTGTATATTTGAATAAAAAGAATAGAGAAATTAAGAGTATGGGTAAAAAGAGAACATATATTATAATACGGCCTAAAGCGTCACTTGTGTGAAAATGGCGTGTGATACAAATGGTGAACCTCTTGCATTCCGGATTTTCTGGCGAGCTCTGCTCCACAATTCAAGAATGCAAAACTATATTGCGACGGCCCTTTCACGTTATTCTATTTCTATGATTTTTCTATTTTTAAATAGTAATTGCATTAATTCTTGGATATTTTGAAAGCAATGCAGCAATTGCTGTCAAACAAAGAGGGGAACTCAGATTATTTATTGACGATATATAACTACAGTTTTACCCTTGCTTAACTCGAAGATCGATAAGGCCAGAGTGGTACACCTAGTGGGCGCTAGATAGAGGAGTCTGTGAGCGTTGGGGTATTCACGGACGCTGGGTTTGGGAATCATAACAAAACATAAATAATGTATAAAAATAATATAACACTATATTTAAAATAACATAACATTGCGTCGTACCCAACCGGTGTTGGGTGCACTGAGCGAGCTCTGGCCAACAAATGCGGGAGGAGCGCGAGCAAGCGTTGGGAGTGCGTTTTCCAGCATGTATTAAAACCGAAACTCATATGCATGTTTATATTCAACTGTATTTATTTTTGTATTCATTTAAATAAATAGTTCAGTTCAACTATATGCATGGTTTGTTTTTTAAAATCACATAACAAATCAAATTAATAATCTACCATTAATGTAGTGAAATAAGCTAAAATAAGCTTAAAAATACGAAAAAATCTTCATCATAGGATCTATGAGATGAATGGATGAGATTGAGTATTACATATTACCTCAGGGTACTATATAATTCATCCTCCCTCTCTCTCTCTCTCTCTATATATATATATATATATATATATATATATATAGGGGATGGTTATAGTGAGAAAAGTGTTAATTGTGAGAAATAGGAATAAATCTCAACCATGTATTGCAATATAATCAATGGATGAGATTTGTGCATAAATATAGAATTAAATAAATCTCAATGTATTCTTTATTGCTGTAAAAATTCGAGAAGGGTAAATATGAGACAACAAAATAATTAACGCAGGTAAGATATGGAAATCTGCTCAAATTCCATGAAAATAGGGATTAATTTTCAATGAGATTCATTGGGGAGAACAATGCCATAAACACAACATTTAATTGAAATCTATCGTTTCCCCTCCCCAATTTCTATCGTTTATGTAATTGCTGCAACCGATTCATTTAATATCAACACAAGATTGAAGAAGCAGAAGAACCCTAAAATTATCAAATCTATACGGAGGCTGATAACATCTCTGTCGAAGACGCTCTAAAATGTTGAACGAAGAACGACGACAGCACAAGGGAAAAGCAGTAGAAAGGGAAGATGGTCAGTTGTTCTATCATAACTTAGCTATACTTTATAAATCTGGATTGAATGGGTTTGTACGATTTTAATTGCATATACTTTATAAATCTGGATTGAATGGGAAGAAAGGGAAGAACTCGATTGAATGAGTTTTTTCCAACCGATTGCTATACTTTTTCCGTCCGAATCTAGGGTTTAAGTGTTGGTCCTTTTCAAACTCGTTTCAAGTGTTTTGATGTCATTGCGTAAAAGGTTTTTGATTTCCTTTTTTGGTTAAAAATATGTTGTCCAAAAGTATGACAATGAAACATTGTCATTATATATGAATTAAGCATTATGTGATTGTTGTTTGTGGTCCCAACATTAATGTTTTTATTTGGGTATAATATTACACGATTCTCTTTCTACATTTTTTTACTGTTGTTCTTAATATAATAAGGTCTCTGTCTTTTGAGTTTTTACATTTGTTATTGCATATTGATCTAACATGGGTTGCATATGTATTAGTAATTACGAAATAAATTAATTTATGCCATACATGTGTTGTCTGTGTTTGTTGCACATTTTATTATTTATATTGCATATAATATACAGTATATTGCATACATGTAACATATGTGCACTTATAAAATAAGTCGTTACTGTAATTTTTGCTTTAAGTACAACACATGTTTAATAGAATATTTGTTGCATTATGCAAGTGAAATATATTTGTAGCATATTCTTTGTAATAAGATTTTAAATACTATGATTGATGCCAAAAGTTTAGAACATTGTAATATGTTGCTGTCAAAAATTTCTATTGATGAAATCATATGCAATCTTGCATATTGAATATGTTATGCATGTATATAGCATTTTCATAACCGATATGTACCACAAATAGGATATAATTTCAAATTTTATAATGCCAATACAACACTGTCATTATATATGAATTATGAGTTATGTGATTGATCTTTGAGGTCCCAAACGTTTTTTGCTTTAATAATACATTGGTTCTTTGTTTGGTTATTTTTGCCTGTTTGTAATAATATGCTGACAAAAAGTAACATGATTTGTTTATTGCATATTTAAAAATTTGTATTGCATATAGCAAAAATGTAATTGTAATTGTTGCAATTCTGTGTTATTTGCATTAATATTTATATCTGTGTCTGTATATCAAGGCATAAACTAGTATTTTGCATATAGAAGGCATGTATACAGCACATTATAAGTATATATGTGGCACACGGATGGTACTTTATATATTGTTTACTGTTTATTCATAATAAGCTGAAAGATGTCACATGTTTTGTTTATTGCACATTTGTCTTCTTTGTATTGCATAATATACTGATTTTGTAGCAATTGTATGTTATCTGCAAAAAAGTGAAAAGGTATTGTAATTGTGAGTTATCTGCAATAATATGCTGACAAAAAAACATGATGTGTTTATTGCACATTGCAACATTTGTATTGCATAAATTCAGGATTCTGTAGCAATTATGTAATTGTATATCTTGGCTAAAAGTAGACTATTGCATATAGAAGGCATGTATACAGCACATTATAAGTATATATGTGTCACACGGATGGTACTCTATATATTGTTAACTGTTTTTTCATAATAAGCTGCAAGATGTCACATGTTTTGTTTATTGCACATTGTCTTATTTGTATTGCATAATATATTGATTTTATAGCAATTATGTAATTGTAATTGTTGCAATTCTGTGTTATTTGCATTAATAGTTATACTACTGTGTCTGTATATCTAGGTATAAACTAGTATTTTGCATATAGAAGACATGTATACAGCACAAGATAAGTATATATGTGGCAAACGGATGGTACTCTATATATTGTTAACTGTTTATTCACAATAAGTTGAATGGTGTCACATGTTTTGTTTATTGCACATTGTCTTCTTTGTATTGCATAATATACTGATTTTGTAGCAATTGTATGTTATATGCAAAAAGGTGAAAATGTATTGTAATTGTGAGTTATCTGCAATAATATGCTGACAAAAAAAACATGATGTGTTTATTGCACATTGCAAAATGTGTATTGCATAAATTCAGGATTCTGTAGCAATTCTGTAATTGTATATCTTGGCTAAAAGTAGACTATTGCATATAGAAAGCATGTATACAACACATTATAAGTATATATGTGGCACACGGATGGTACTCTATATATTGTTAACTGTTTTTCATAATAAACTGTAGATGTCACATGTTTTGTTTATTACACATTGTCTTATTTGTATTGCATAATATACTTATTTTGTAGCAATTATGTAATTGTAATTGTTGCAATTCTGTGTTATTTGCATTAATATTTATAATATTGTGTCTGTATATATAGGCATAAACTAGTATTTTCTATATAGAAGGCATGTATACAGCACAAGATAAGTATATATGTGGCAAACGGATGGTACTCGATATATTGTTAACTGTTTTTTCATAGAAAGGTAAAATGTGTCACATGTTTTGTTCATTGCACATTGTCTTATTTGTATTGCATAGTATACTGATTTTGTAGCAATTGTATGTTATCTGCAATAATATTTATAATTCTGTTATTGTATATTTGAGGTTAGAATGAAGACTGTTGCATATGGAATGCATTAATATAACATATTTTATATATATGCTGCACACGAATGTGACTCTATATATTTTTTCCTGTTTAGTCATTATTTATATATGCTGCAACCGAATGTGGCACTAATCTTATAATAATATCATTTCTATAGATCGAGGTAAGAAGAAGGTTGCAGATATAATTAGACAGAAACGAGGATTACATTTAGAGGTTGAAAAAGAACATCAGAAAAAAAAATGATCCCAAGGAGATACCTGGTGAAGTAGCAAGTGATATGGAAAATGATAAGCAGGATGAAGATGAACGGGAATGCGATAATGATAGTTTATTTCCTAACCTTGTTGGACCACGGAATGCAACACGAGCCCTACATCCTGACCTTGTCGACATCCTCTTACGTTTTGTAATCATAGATTGTGAGTTGCTTGGAGAATTCGAAATTGGTTTTTTAACCCCCTCTTTATTACAAACGATATAACGCCATACTATAGTATCATCATCGTATTTGACTAAAATTGTCATACGCGTTCCAAACCCACATGAAACACCATACTCAATATAAAACTTTTCACCCTCCTTTAAGGTATTAAAAACCTTTCCCACATATGGTTTCATCTCAGCAGGACAATTCGGGTAAATAAGTCCTCGAAATTTTCAACCATACATCCAACATCAGCTGAGAAATAAAATATAAATTGGATTAATGCAAACATAATATGGTGTAAATGATGACAAGGTGCAAAGATAATATGGTGTAAATGCTGACAAGGTGCAAAGATAATATGGTGTAAATGCTGACAATCCTTACAATGTACAATTTCATTGCAAAGATAATATGTTTATATGCAACAAATATACATTTACGTGCAACAAATATACATTAATAATGCAACAACAAAAAAACGAAATTAAGAGATACGAATGTAAAACTAAATTAATCACATGTTCCATGAAGCAGACAAACAATGAAAAAAATCTTGCAAATACAAATAAAGCAACTAAAACGACCAAGATAAAATAAATTGCAAAAAACAATAATACAATATTACCAATACAAAATAAATTTACAGTTTGCACATTAAACAAATGCTAAGATATACAAATGCATTGGAACTACAATTATGTTTATAGACAATAAATATAATTATATGTGCAATAACTATACATTAATAGTGCAATAAAATTTAGCGAACTAAGATATACATTAAAATGTAATACAAAATTACAATGATGTCGCATGAAGCAGAATGGACAGAAAAAATACTAACTAATACAAATAAAACAACTAAAACGACAAATATAAAACAAAATGCAAAAAAGCAAAACATACAATATTACCAATACAAACGAAAAAACGACGCACATTAAAAAATATTAACAAGTTACAATTTCATTGCAAATATAATATGTTTATATGCAACAAATATACCTTATATGTGCAACAAATATACATTAATATTGCAACGAATTAATCTAAATAGTATATACCTTATAATGCAAAACTAACTTATACAGAAGATCCATGACATTTACACAGAATTTCCATGAAGCAAGAAAACAATAAAAAAAACTTATATATACAAATAAAACAACTAAAACGACAAAGATAAAACAAAAGACAAAAACCATAATATAATAACTAACGACGAACATTCCAAAAATTCTGATAAGTTATAAAATGTTTGCAAAGAAAATATGTTTATATGCAACAAATATACATTATATGTGCAACAACAATCAATCGATAGATTGATACATTATCATATAAACAAGACAATACCTTGTTGTTCCATGGAGATAATCAAGACGAAAATTCTGAACAAAAAAAAGATGTATATTTTCCTTCACTGAATAAATTTCTGTGCGGTAGTATAGATATATCAAATCTATACTTATCCATAAATAGAAGATATATAATCCCATGAATTAAGGTAATAATTGTCTCTACAAATTTTCAATTCCAAAACTGTCATCAGCAAGGAAATCGGATGCATAATTCGTAGCACAAATAGAAGTAACGTTTAGCACATCTATATTAAATCTGAATCATTGATTTATGGTGATAAATGGACAGGATTTATTCATATTTCTCACAATATTTATCATTCCTATATGATCTATATATATATATATATATAAATTGATTCATGTATATGTAAATTTTAATATACATAAATAAGAATAAATCATGATCATTAGATTTGAAAATCTGATAGTTATTTTTAAGTATACATCTGAATTAATTATATACACATCTCTGCATATAATTATATATTTTTGTATCTATGTCATAATTTGTGCATTGAATATGAAACTTCCATATTGATTTATCAAATATTGATATTTATCCTCATATTTACACTATAAGGAGTGTCCAAACGATAACCACTCCCTATAGAGAGTGAACACTCCTTATAGTGTAAATATGAGGACAAATATCAACATTTGAAATTATCATGTGGACATTCCTTATAGTATAAATATGGGGATAAATATTAATATTTGATAAATCAATATGGACACTTCAGATTCAATGCATAAATTATGATGTAGATGTACAAATACACAATTTTATATAGAAATATGCATATAACTAATTCAGATACATATTTAAAAATAACTATTAGATTTTCAAATCTAATGATCATGATTTGTTCTCATTTATGTATGTTAAAGATTGTATATCAATTATATTTGAAAATCTAATGGATATTTTTAAGTTTGCATTTAAATTAGTTCTATGTACATTTTTACATATAATTGTGTATTTGTATATCTACATCATAATTTTGTATTAAATCTAAAGCGTTCATATTGATTTGTTAAGGATTGATATTTGTTCTCATACTTACACTATAAGGAGTGTCCACACGATAACATTATATATATATATATATATATATATATATATATATATATATATATATATATATAGGGAGTGGATCAATGAATCAGCATCTTTTTTGGAACTCATGAACCATGATAAGACTTTGAAGATGATGATAAGCGGTATAAAGTTGTGCATAACGAAAATTTTCTAAAATTATTTTATTGTGCAATAATGTTAAAAGTTTCGTTATGCACAACTTTATCTTATTTATGCATTATCTTCAACGTCTTATGTATGGTTCTCAAGTTCTCAAAAAGATGAGTTCTCACTGGATCCAATCATATATATATATATATATATATATATATTAACAATTATAGGAATCAATTTATAAGCGGCACACACTTTTCCCATCCGATGTGGGGCTAGTGTACATTTTAATTGACGGTGTATTGTTTTCACTAAAATTTAATTAGAATTTATTAAATTTTTAATTATTGTGTATAAAGCACGATTATAATTTATACATAAACATATAACATTGTCTTGCTAATGTCATGTGCCACATAATATTTTACAAACACAGCCTTGAAGATTGTATATAAGTACTTAGAATTACTATGTGTCCTAGTGCATCAAATTCAGTTTTCTTTTCTTTTCTTTTAAATTTGGTCACATTTTTTTCTCACTGTATAGTGTTGATCCCAGTGTAAGTATTCTACATATTTCCTAGCATATATGAATATGTAACTATTGTGTTGGGTTGGGTATCCTATATGAATTTAGATTTTGTCAAAAATCAATATCCGACCCCAACTCTCAACTAATGTGTGTTATTGGATGCATCTTAAATAGTCGAAGAGTCCCTCAAAAAGAAAATAGTCGAAAAAGATTGTATTCATTATTAAGTTTAGCCTAATGTTTGAGTTAGCTATGGGAAGGATTACCAGAAATTCCAGACGCCGAATAGCACTGATAAAATTTACAAGTGTTTCCAGCAAAACTCAAATAATTAGGTACACAAATATCTAACTAATCAACAATTGTTGAGGGATTTCCTATTGATGTAAATTACAAATCTGCAGAACACTTACCTACTGCTGTTGTTGGGGCCAAGAGCAGAGGAGACGCCGCGACGGGGTTTGGCGGGGTGTGGGTGCTTTTTGGGGGACTAAGGATGTGACGGGGCGGGGCAGAGCGCCGGAGGCGACAATGAGGCGAGGCGGGGTGGGGTGGGGCCGGAGCGGAGGGAAGCAACGAGACTAGGGCTTAGGCTGCTACAGTGTTGTCGCCTTGGTTTTCGCCTGTAGCCTGTTTGATTTTGGGCGCGACAGGGCGGGGCCGGCGGCGGCGCGGGACACACAGGAGAGAGATACGCGAGGCTAGAGAGAGGTAAGATGTCCTTTTTGTTATCTTTTAAATTTTTATTTAAATCAATAATTTAATATCTGAAAATAAAAATTAATACAGGTATTCGAATATGCCTTATTATTTGACAGGTATACCCAATACCTAATTATCTAATATACATGATATCCGATCACGACCCGAATATCTTATTATCCGACCTCGTATAGGTCGGATCGGATAATACATGTCATCCAACACCCCATTAGATATCCCTGGGGGTGAGTATTCAGGTATTTGGTCGGATATGATCAAAAAAATATCCGAAATTTTAGAAATGATATCCGAACCAAACCGAAATAATTTCGGTTACCAAACTAAAATAACCGAAAATTATTTCGGATATTTCGGTTAAAACCGAATTTTTTCCTTGATTTTGAATTCTAAACAAAAACATACAAAAAACATTCTAATAATCCACAAATAACTAGTTTGCAATATTTATAAATAACATTGCCAAATACTAAATAACTCATTACCAACAATCTTCATAAGTTCAAAGTTCAAAAAACATTACCAAAACGAGCAGTATGCAGCGACGAATCGGCGACGGCATGGCGTTGACGGCGTGGTGAGAATTGAGAGTTGAGAGTTGAGAGAATGTATTGTGGAGTGGTTGTGGGCGGCGCGACTCAATAGAAGAATATAGAATCATTTAGGTAGGTTTTTTTAGGGCAAACTATGTATATAATTATAATATCAATATATTGTATATAAATATAAATTTCGGTATCGGATATTCTAAAAAACTCATACCCGATCGAAAATCATACTATCAAATATATTTGATTATAACCGAATCGTCCGAATAATCGATTTCCCGAACCAAATTAGATATTTCGATTTGGTTCGGTTCGATTATTCTATTATTGAACATTTTGCTCACCCCTAGATATCCCCATAAAATGGGTGAAACTCAATCGCACAGCAAACAAAATATGAAAATAATGCGAAAGGCGCGCATATGTATATGAATAAAATATAATACACTGTCTGCTACTAGCAGATTATACAATAAGTAAGACAATATAGAGATCAACAATACCCATAATAAAAGAATGAAATAGAGAAAAGGGAAATAAGAGAAGGAAGAAGAAATCCCATGAGTGGACCACATTTCATTACCGAAAAGGTTCCACACTCCACGCATCCTTTTAAAATTACAATAATGCCCCATTTCACTCAATATGATTGAACTAATTTCGTCTTCTCTCAAACTCAATAGAAAATTTAAACATTAAATATATTTAATTAACGTCCACGTCACTCTCGTTTGTCCTGTTGCAGACCGGATACAGCATTAAACCGATTGACGAAAATGGCGATCGATAGCTGAAACTGCAAGAAAATACAGGTTGCCCCTTTTCCACATTGTTTGACTCCTCCATTTCCCACAGCCGAATTCATGCGAAAAGATGAAATCATAACATACGCGCTTCAATCGAGGAAAACGCAGCTCACGCATGCTACTTCCATTTAACGTTGATGAGATTAAGATACACTACGACGACACGTGAAAGAGGAAGAAGAGGAAAACATGGCGGATTCTTCTTCGTCGTCGTTTTCCTCTTCTTCGAAGCTCGTGTATTTTGTAGTGGTTCCGTTAATCATGCTGTCCGCTCTTGTGG
Source organism: Salvia rosmarinus (assembly GCA_036937905.1). Taxonomy (NCBI): domain Eukaryota; kingdom Viridiplantae; phylum Streptophyta; class Magnoliopsida; order Lamiales; family Lamiaceae; genus Salvia; species Salvia rosmarinus. The sequence continues at coordinate 54,048,249 of CM072818.1, read as the reverse complement.
TTATACTCAATCAGAAGCCTTCTACCTCCTTTTCATGGCCGCCGTCTCAACCTCTGAGCTACACCGCGCCGCCACCTTCTTCTTCCGCCACAACTGCTGCGGAGGATCAGCCACCGCCGGTAATGCCCAACCTTCCAAAATCTGCTTATTTTAGTAGCATGATCAAGCTAAACAGTTTCAATTAGTTGCTAAATTTCAGATGTGAGCAGAAGTCGAAATAATTTAAGCATGCAATTAGACCTCACCTCTGTTTTACCCTAAGTTTGAAGCTTCGGATCTCAAGACTACTGATTTCTTCAAATTCTGGATATTTTGGTTTTCATGCTGTTGCTAGACTAAAAGAAAAACGCTGCCTTCTGCCATCGGCACCTACATCCCCCAAAATACTGACTTTTGCCCAAAATCTTGCAGGATGTCAAGAGCATGAAATCGTCGAGAAAATCTTTCGATTCAGGCAAACTAGACATGGTGGAGGTTAGTTTAGCTAAAGCTCGAGCAAACATCCATGAAGCTCAACGCAACAACGAATCATCGTACGATCCCGAGTACATCCCAGAAGGTCCATTCTACAGAAATCACAACGCTTTCCATAGGTACATTACTACCTTAACTATCATGAATCACAAACAAATATGAGGTTGTTGACCATATTCGTGCAGGAGCTACTTGGAAATGGAGAATACTTTAAAAATGTACATATATGAGGAGGGAGATCCCCCGCTGTTCCACTACAGCAAGAGCCTCGGGATCCTCGGAATCGAGGGCATCATCATTCACCTGATGGAGATCAGCAAGTTCCGAACCAGAGATCCTCAGAAGGCGCATGTTTTTATGGTTCCCATCAGCGTGCAGTCCATCGCCGCCTACGCTTATGTAAGACACAACCGCGCATGGGATCCATTGCAGAACATTGCAAGGGACTACATCAAGCTCATCTCCACGCAGCATCCTTACTGGAATCGAACTCTCGGGCACGACCACTTCATCATCGGTTGCCATGATTGGGTAAATAATTATCCTTAATTCCTTCAAATTCTTAACTGCATTTTCATCTTAGTTTGTAAGAATAAAATCCGCCCGCAGTATGTTGAGTTATGGGGCCTGAAAGTATCTAGCCGGTGGCGGAGGCAGAAAATTTTGTGGGAGCGCTATTGTTCGAAATTTTATATATGGGTATTGGGGAAAAATAAATTTCTGGATCATATAGAAACAAATAGCTAAAAATTGATTTCAGGGGGTCCAGCCTACACCAAGCCCCACGTCTCCACCACTGCTGCATCTAGCCCTGCTAGATTATAATTAGGGCTATTGTTACTTATAAATTACCTCTCTTTTTCTGTAATTGTGTCCGAAAATTATATGTGTGAAAACACATGCTTGGGCATAGTTGGGAAACCAATTCTCGTGTGTGTGTGTTTTGTTTTTGTTTTTTGTAATTGTTTTGTGCTTTAATTTCGTAACACACTCTGCTGCAGACGCCGACAGTTTCTCAAGGTGTCACAGACCTGTACAAGAACTCGATCAGGGTCCTCTGCAACGCCAACACCTCGGAAGGGTTCAAGCCAGGGACGGACGTCTCGATGCCGGAGATACACCTCCCCGAGGGCACGACAGACGGGTTGATTGGGGGGCCGCCCGCAGAAGATCGTACCATTCTAGTGTTCTACGCGGGAGGCATCCACGGCTACATCAGGCAGGTCCTGATGGAGCAATGGAGAGGCAGGGACTCCGACGTTCAAGTTCACGAGTACCTCCCCAAGAACATGTCGTACTATGGCATGTTCAGGAGGAGCAAGTACTGCATCTGCCCCAGCGGGTGGGAGGTTGCGAGCCCGAGGATGGTGGAGGCGATCTACATGGGCTGCGTTCCGCTGCTGCTCAAGGACCACTACGCCAAGCCGTTCGACGACGTCTTGGATTGGAGTAAGTTTGCCGTTGAGGTTGAGGTGAAGGAGATTGCAAACTTGAAGAAGATTCTGATGGCTATACCTCAAGAGCGGTATGTGGAGATGCAGAGGAATGGAGTGAGAGTGAGGCGGCATTTTGAGGTTAATTTCCCTCCTAAGCGGTATGATGTGTTCCACATGATTCTGCATTCAGTGTGGCTTAGGAGAATCAATGTACAACTCCATGATGCTCATCAACATCAAACTTGAGGAACTGAGGCGAAATGTCTCTATCATGTTTGTACATTTAGGTATCTGTTAATTTCTGGTTCTTAATAAATTATTTTACCGATTTCCCAGGAAAATTATAGGATAATGTTTGAAAGGCATTTTTATTTTCTCCCGCTACTTCAGTAGTACAGAGATCAGAATCAAATAAAAATTTGATTGTATATCAAATATACAACATGAAGCTTTGGATTCTTGATTGATCTCTCAAGTCAATATACATATTCCTCAAGAGATTAATATGTGTGAGATGGTCTTGCACACACAACAAACAAGAACATTGTTGATTCTAAATATTGTTGTCACTCCCCCTAAAAGAAATGAAAAAGAGAAAAGAGAAGAAATTGCGGTCACGTCTTTTAGCAATTCTCATTATTCCCACTTTATCAAATACACAAATATATGTTTAGCACCAACAATTGAAGTAAAAGTTGACATGCAATTAGTACTAGTGGCTGATTTTGCGAATGTTCGTGCACTTAACCCTATTTACTTACAAATATTCAGCCTGTGTACTCGTCTCTGTTTCCTTAGATTGATATCTTGTCTTTACAGATAAGATTGACGGTGGATACTTTTTTTAATTAATTATTTGAACTACTCCGAAGATCTTATAAAATGGTTTTTGTTCTGAGTTAGAAATAAACTATTGCATTTTGGGATAAATTAGTATATGCGACGTTGAACATAGGGATGTCAATGAGTGAGTTTTACTCGAACCGATCCGGAACCGCTCAAAACCCATTAAATTTTAAAACATCGGTTCTGGTTTTGGTTTCGGTTTCAGACCCGCTTCACACCCGGACCGTTTAGATCCATAGTTTAATGGTCCGGTCCGGATCTGGTTCTGGTTCCAGAACCAATATTTATTTATTAGTTCTGGTCCGAGTAAAACCTGTCTATTGACAAGCCTAAGTTTAAATAGGCTTGTCAATGAGCTAGTTTTATCCATATCGATTCGAAATCACTCATAATCCATTAAATTATAAAGCAACGGTTTCGATTTCACTTCTGGTTCTTGTCCGATTCTGGTTCCAGATCCGCTCAGATCCAGATCGCTTAAGACCCATAGTTGATGGTCCGGGTTCGATCCGGATCAAGTGTCTAATGGATCGGTTCCAAAACCAGAACCATTACTTATTTATCGATTCGATCCGGATAAAACGTACTCATTGACATCATTGACATCCCTAGTTGAACATATTAAAAGTGACAAATTGACAGTAGTTCCAATGCTTGCATCAAAACAATAAAGAATACAAATGGTAATCTTGGCAAGATCTGATTTAAGAGAAAGTTATTTTTGCAGTAACTAATTAAAATAGCTTTATTGATCGAATCTGCAACATCTAGCTTTAGCCTTTAGCTTGCTAGAGGTTGATAGTTACGATCGAATTAATGATAGAAAACGACTTTCTTAAATTTATTTTTTTGGAATCTCGAATCTCTAATTTTAGTTTACTTTAAATCTACTAACTCTTTAACAACTTAGCTAACCTGACTCTTTAAATTATATCCTTGCTAGTAACTTAAAATCATAATTTCATAAACTCAAAATTGATGGTAGGAATTATGAAACCCCATCTTGAAAATACTCTTTTCATATCTCTCTCAAAAAAGAAAGAAACCCCTGTTCCTTCAAGTTTTTACATTACAAATACATGGCTATTTAAAAACAACAAATCAAAAATATATAAAGTATGATTAAAAAATAATTAAAACACATTCTCGATAGTCGATCCATGAAAAAAACCCGGCCATTGTACTTATCTCACTTTTTTTGGTATTAAAAGTGATGAAAAATTGAAGTGACAATTAAGAGGTAAAATCTTATCTAAGAAAAAAAATTATTTTGATAATTTCGTAAATAGACATTCTGAATTAGCTTGTTTCAAAAAGGGAAGATTTACTCCCCGTAGCCCCCACATCCCATAGGTAAAAATAACGATGATTCAACAGTTAAGAATATATGAAGATTTTGTTTAATGTCCACAAAAAATCATTCTAAAGAGGATCAACTCCCATACTGCGACCGTTATGATTTGATCCTTGTTCCAAATCTACTAATTCTTAATCAACTGAACTAAGCTCATATGAACTATTTTATGAATTAGCTATGCATTTAGGCATGTTGATGTGTCTATATCAAAGTCTCAATTTATAAATTAGGATAAAAGTTTGAACTAATAAATTAGGATAAAAGTTGGAATTGACAAAATATATAGGATAAGTGACGAAGCCATTCATATTATTTTTTGACACATAATTGGTTCATCTTGAATTAAATAAAATATAATCGATAATCTTATACACATCACAAATACACCGTGAATATTTTAGCTACTAATTCTACTCAAATTCACAAAGTGAATGACCAAGATTCAGTCCCCAAATCTCCCAAGAAAGTAAAACCAAAGAAACACATCCAACAAATATTATCACAAAAATTATTATTATTATTATTATTATTATTATTATTATTATTATTATTATTATTATTATTATTATTATTATTATATACCAACCAAAAGATAGAAGACGATACATCAATCCATAATATTCAGGCCAATGAAAAAGTTTACAAAAACATTCGAAGCTGCTTTCAGAAGTCACAAACACAAGAAACACAATCACTAATACAATTATGAAAAACAAACCAAAAGAATTACATTATTTCATCCTTACAAATGAGGAGAGGCATAATCTGCAGCCAAGTCAAGATAACAGATCATACTATATATTCTACAATCCAATATTTAACCCAAAATAAAATAAAATTTGAAAATGTGTATATCCGACTCCAATTCACCTGTCACAAATCTTCAACTCCATGCAATCTAATATTCATTCTTCTCAACCAAATCGAATGCAGCGTCATATGAAACACATCATACCTCTTCGGGGCAAATTCACCTCGAAATGTCGCCGTGCCGCCACACCCCGCCGCTGCATCCTTATATACTGCCTCGTCGAGATCCCCGCAAGGATGCTCTTGAGGTTTGGGATGTCCTTAACCGGGACCTCAACGGAGAACGACTTCCAATTGAGAATGTCGCTGAAAGGCGGCACGTACCCATCCTTCACGAGGACGGGGACGCACCCTGTGTAGAGGGCCTCAACCATACGTGGGCTTGCGACCTCGTAGCCGCTGGGGCAGATGCAGTACTTGCTCTTCCGCATCATTGCGGAATACGAGACACCTTTCGGTAGATATTGGTGGACTTGGATATCAGGATCCTTGTTCTCCCAATGTTCGAGAAGAATCGGCCTGATCGGGCCGTGGAGCCCGCCTGCAAAGAAGGCGAGAATCGGCCTTCGGGAAGGCGAGGGACCACCAACCAGCCCGTTCGTCCGGCCTCCGGGCAGGTTGATCTCGGGGATCGACACGTCTTTCGAGGGTTGGAACCCTTCGGACACGTTTGCGTTGCATAGGGCCCGAATCGAGTTCTTGAATAGCTCTGGAAGAGACTTTGAAAGCTCAGGCCCCTATAACACCCAATCTCCTTGGGATTAATCATTCATTGTAAAGGATTGATGATTTTGAAAGCACTAGGCATCTAAAAACAAAAAAATCGATAGACAGAAACATACTGACAATCTAAGAAAAAGCAGCGTGTGAATCGCCCAAAACAATAATGGTAACTATAATTAAAAGCTAATGAGAAAAAATGTGACATACCCAATCATGGCAAGAGAGCATGAAGTGGTCGGAACCAAGGCTCCGACTCCAATACGGGTATCTCCCTGCTACAAGATCGACGTAATCTTTCACAGTTTGTTTCAATGGCAACCAATGATCGGGAGCATTTCTGTCGTAGATAAAGTGAACCATCGATACCACACTGAAGGGAAGGAAGTAAACACTTGCTTTGTCCGGATTTCTAGTCCGAAAGCTCGACGTTTCCAGCTTGTAAATGAAATTTCCCTCCATAGAATAGATGCTTCCGCAAGGACCATTGTGGAATATAGGCTGCTCCCCTTCTTTATAGATGAACACTTTGAAGAGCTTTTCCATCTCAAGGTAGCTCCTGTATAATTGTGCTTTAGAAATCCGAAATCGGATACACAAGCTAATAAATTATGCAAAAGCATATATAATAAATAAACAACCCTTACCTGTGAAAAGAAGAGGGATTCCAGTATATAGGACCCGATGGGACGTAGTCGGGATCGGAAGATGCATTTCCATTTTTCGCATCTCTAATGGCAGCTCGAGCTTTCTGCAACTTGGCCTCAAGAATTTGCAAGTTCGTAAACCTTCTACTTATCCGGGGGCTCGATGGAAGAATGTGAGTATCGTTTAATAGAGTAGAGACATTGGACTCTTTCGGTGTGATTATTAATTCCACTTTGGTTCCATCACTCTGTTTCAAGATTAATGATCAATATAGAAACTATACAAGGAAACCAGAATCATACACAAGTTGAACCAACAACAACATCCCCAAAACTTACTAATAAAAATAAAAATCAATTGTTCTTTTTGGTAATAGAAAAACACCTTAGAAGGAAATAAATAAAACGCAGGGCACAGCTATTTACGTTATCTCATATCGTATACTATAAAAATAATTTCCTCACTGTGAATTTCAGGCATCCAGTAATAGGATGTATTGATCCATATCGACAATTTGGTAATTTAATGTTAATGTAAAATTAAGATGTTTCAGGATAGATATTAACATATATGGCCATATGGGCATGCTAACATGTGGAGGTAGCAATTAAACTTATGAACTCTATTATATATGTATCACCAGTCACATCTTAAAATTATATTCCAAGGTCCTAAAAAATAACATATAGATCCTACCACTACTAGCATTACGTAAGAACATGAAATCAGCAGACTAAATAAAATAAATAAATAAAATTTCCTGCATAGTCCCGCTTACAACTTTTTTAACAAATTACGTGATTAGTTGTCTTTTGCAGTTTTGCTGCATTATGTCTATATCAAATAAACAATTCCTCAAATCGTTTTCTTATACATCCAAGTACCCTTAAATGACATCTACTTTCTTCAATGATTGTAGTCACCATCTTACCTTATGTTCATTTTATTTGCTTTATTCACATATTTCCTTGTTGAAAATTACATTATAATGTTTCTTGGTATTGACCAGAGCATCCCTAAAATTAAGTAGACGCGCACTCCCATAGTATCGTTCTTAGCTAAGGACAGGTCCTCTCGTAGGTCTAGGTCGGGTCGACTCAACTCAGACCATGTCCCATTAATGTTGGTATATTAATTCGCAAATGATATTATTTATTCAAAACAAGTGATACAATAATTCATTTGTTCATAGCATTTACTCAGAGCAAGTGATACACTTATTCAGAATAAGTTATACATTTATTCACAACAAGTTATACAAAGATACATTTGTAAGCCGGATCAGGCCAGGTCAACGTTAATGTTGGTACGTTAATTCGTAAATGACACATTTATTTAGAACACATAATACATTTATTAAGAACAATTGATACTTTTATTCACAACAAATGATACAATTATCCATTTATACAAGATTGGGTCGGACATATCTAGGTTGAGTCGACCCACAAGATGACTATGACCCGACCTTATGTAAGGTCCACACTACCTGAGTTCTTGTGAATTAAGTATACATAGCCCAAAAACTTCTAACCTTACACAAATAATCATTCCTTCCAAATTTAATATTTTATCTTATGACGAACTCTTCCTTGAAAAGAAAAGATTATATTATGCAATCATAATGGATTCTCCAAATTCATCCAGTAAGGTTCCATTTATTTTATTTTTTTCAATTAAATACAGAAATTTAAAGGTAGTGTCACAAGGTTCCCTTTATTATATTAATCAGATGTCTCTTACATTTTTAGATTAATATCTTCCACTGTAATCCAAGAGATAGTACGCTTCAAATTTGTTTATCATTTGCGCTAAAACTTAGTACGCCGACTGTAACTTTAGGAAATGAATTACCCAAGAAACTTCATAGGATTGTGTGACCGTTTATAACTCACAATCCAATTTTTTTTTATTTAGTATGGTAATCAAAATATAATGTTAAATGGAAAGTACGCATCACATGTGCTGCCCCTGCATTGATATTTATGAACTGGAAAACGCAAAAATTTGTGCAATTAGGCTATGATTTTAGGAATTTTGAGAGGTCAGGGTCTGTGTGTACCAGTGGACATTTTTTCAAACTATACCTTATTTACTCCATCAGCAAATGATTTTTTCCACATTAAGAATACTATTGAAGTCAAGATATCTCTGGTCCCTCTCGCCACTAAATCAACCCCAATTCCACACAAAAAAAAAACACTGGAAAAGGAAAATTAATTCATAGAGAAATAAAGAAGAAGAGGAAAATAAGAGAGTTCTTACCGGCGCTTCGGCCTCTCTAACTTGAATACCGAGCGGCGGCGCGGCGGCGGAGTGTTCGAGAGTGTAGTCAACGGACATCGCCTCCTCCCTCTCGCCGCCGCCCACCACTCTCCGACGCAGCTCCAAACCTGCGCCGCCGTCTTCAGCCGGCGGAGGAAACTCATCGAAACCGGTGGATGAATTATGTGGACCTCGAAAACCTGAAATTGAAGAACCGGGATAAATCGAACCCCAGGTCCATGGGTAGTAATTGGAGGAGAGCAGCCAATTCGAAGACTTGGACCCCATCAAAACTACCATCACAGAAACCACCATTAACGGCAACATAAACCCCAGCAGCCTCGCCGCCGACGACGACGTTTTCCACCACGAACACATCCATCTCTTCCACCCCTCCATCATCCCCACCCCCTCTCTATATACACAGATTCAATAATCTCAGTAAATGGGAACAAATCCACAAAATTTACCGAGATCACACCGTTTTCTGGATTCTTGATTTTCAAAAACCTCTGATTCTGTATTTACTTTCTTACTCTTTCTCTTTTGATATTTTTTTTACTAGCAATATCCAGCTACTAATTAATGAATGCACGTATAGGAGAGTAGTGTGTGAAAATATGAGGCCTTTGGGAAAGTGAGAGATGAGCGACGATTGGTTAGAGGTGGCTGCAATACACCGCGCCATCCCGCCAAGCGTCTACAGCTTTGGACCTTTATATTCGAATCTCATGCAGAAATAACGTTTTTTTCTCACTTTCCGATTCTACCCCTCTTGCTTATAGTTACCGCTTGCGTTCTACTCGCTACAGCTGTCACACACGTCCCATTTGGATGCTCCTTTTTCAGAGGTGGGATTACAAAATTGGGGGCGGCGCGTGGGGGTGTTTTGGGCTTTTTAGGTTTGGAAATCTTTGAGAGTTAATGAAGGTGCTTAATGGCATTTGGAATTGGGATATGTATCTAATTAATAGGAATTAATTAAGGGCTTATGTTTGATACTCCCTCCCTCCCAATAATAATGGCTCCTTTCTTTTTTGCACGTAGATTAAGTAGAGTTGTATTTTGTGTGTAAAGTAGTGGATGACACGAAATTCGAGGTACTTTTTAGTAAAAAAATATTACATTTTTTGGAAACGGACCAACTTAATGGGACAACCGTGCCAACAATAATGAGATGAATGAAGTATTTTTTACTTGGTACAGATTGTTTGTGAAAAATCGGCAGCTATGTTTAGTGTAACTGATCAAACTTTTGGGTCGTTTACTTGTTTCAAATCTAGTAGCTATTAACCAATTAACTCTTAACCAATTAAATTAAGCCTAGAATTGACAATGATCATTTACTTGTTCACTATCATACTGTTAAAGGGTGCTTATATATTCCGGAAAAGGCTGTAATTTGATATAATAAACAAATAAACTAATATTATATTATTATTAATAATTATTTGTGAGCACTAGAGTTAATATAAATACCACATGTACTTTACTTTCACAAATATCATATAAGAATTATCAACTATGAGATCTTGTATATCATAAAACTAAATAAAATTAAAATGAGAAAATAGTACTCCAAGTATACTTTTAAACATATCTTAAGCAAAAATATTCATATATCAATATATTTACTGTTAACTATTTCGTATTTATGAAATGATTATCTAAATTGTCTTATCATAAAATTGGATGGAATTAAAGGCATGCATGGTGAATTATTAATGTCTCATTCCTGCATAGGCGTCATGCATATTCTATAGCATATAAAACGACTTACGTAAAATACAACAAAAGTTTGTGGAATTATGTCCGAATTCTAGAGAATTGTTTGTAGCTTATATGGTATAAGTTACTATTATGTATAAAATTTTAAGTAATATGTAATAATGTTTAATAAGCGCAAATATGAAACAGAAAAATCAAAAAACACGTCAAGAAAACATCAATCAGTCTTAATTACAAAATATCAATAAATATATACGAAGAAGTCATATTTATGCTTTTCTTTGTGGAATATGTACTACGATTGCCGGTATGACTTTCCATACAAAGATTCATGTATGGAATAGTGTGGTAGATATATAAAGTACAGATAAAATTAATGTCAATTTCCAAGTAAAAGTAATAAAAACGCATATAAAAATCGCAGATGATTAAATTTTCGTAGATGGATTATTCTAGAAAAATGCAATAGCGTTTTTAAAGTAAGAATTTCAATGGTATGAGAAGTTGATGCGAGTAAAGTATTTGAAATAAAGACAAAATTCGTTGTCAGTCGCCTTAAATCATATAATTACGTGTGAGTTTCAAGGTTGAATTAAAACCTCAGAAAAATAAAAATAAAAACAAGAGATTGCGATGAGTCATTAATTTAATAAACCACGGCGGCTTTGTGGATGATGACAGGTGGAGTACCGACCTTCAAAATGACAAAGTGTCATTTTATTCGATGGAAAATGAAAGTATTTAGATAAGGGAAAAGGAATAACAATGGTACAATAATTAATAGCAAATTTTCTCCGTAGATTAAGAGGGTGTTTGGCTGAGTTTAGAAAGCTCTTTAAAATAGATTATAAGTTATTTAGGAATTTATAACTGTTATAAAATATTTGGCAAAATAAATTTCTAAGCAAATTTTATAATTTGTGAAAATAAGCTCCAACAACTTATAAGCCCCTAAAAATAAGTTGGTCAACCCTAACTTATTTTTTCATAAACTTATACTAATCATAAATTTATCAAAATAACCTTATTATAGTTCGTTATTTTCTACACATACACTATCAACTTCACCTCTCGTCAATTTTCTCTCTCAAACTCACTATTCTTTCTCTAGTTTATAAGATCAATTATCCAAACACTTTAACAACTTATAAAGACTGAGACATTACCTTATATTCTCTGGAACTTATAAACTCTCTAAAATGTTTTAGCCAAACACCCTCTAATTGAGTTACACATAGAAGTTGATAGGAATGGAGAAATGAGACAAAGGACGTGATATGTCAATGGCGTGTTCTCACTCCGCAGCATCCTAATACTTAATAACCACAACCTACTATATATGTGTCCTCTTTTTTTTTTTTTTTTTTTTTTTTTTTGTATCGTGGGGAACCCGATCGCTACCTTAGGTCTTGACTTGGGTAAACCCCATGATCCTGTGCAATAGCGCAAACCACACGGGGACAAGTGAAACCACTTGAAAACCAGGGTGTGGCGAGCCAAATCCATAGAGGCGTTTGGTGGGGTTCGAACTCATGACCTCTCTACCACGCGAACCCACCTTAACCATGTGTCCTCTTCTATTATAGTAAACGGGTTAATCTTGAGTTGATTCCACTCGTTTATCAAATCTTGTTCATACTTGTTTATGAAATATGTTATTTTCCTTACTAAAAAAATTAATAATACATTATTAGCCTGGTCTGGGTATTGCCATGTGGAGTTACTTCTTTTTACGAATGAACATATTTAATTTAATGCCTAAACTTATTAATTACAAGTAACAGTTCTGGAAAGGAAAAAAAATTAAAAAAGGCTTCAACTCATATTCACTTGTTCCATCACGGGAAAAGTAATTAAAAAGCATATTATAACTTGACAGAAGTATATCATTACTTCGAACTAAAATTTAATGTAAGACTCGCTCCCGGAAGTCATTATCTTTCACATATCCCGCATATATATCTTGATGCTTATAAAATTGAAATAAATGAAACTTTAACATAATTTAAACGCTTAAAACTTCAATATCCAACACATGATATATCCTCAGCAAATAAGGAGCATATAACTCTAAATTTCAGGTACCAAAATTCAGAATCTAATGTTTCTCTAATTAATACTCCCTCTATTTTATTATTGTGGACTCGTTCTTCTTTTTGGGCTATTCCACCCTTGTTGGCTTCTTTAAAAAAAATGATTTTACAGTAAAAATTTATCTTGAATTTCGTATCATACACTACTTTATACATAAAATACAACTCTATAATCTACGTGTCAAAATAAATGAGTCAAGAATAATAGGACAGAGGCAGTACATCACAAAACAAATGCGTGCACTTGTGCAATTCCATTTATGAGAGGTCACACAAAGTTTATTTCACCTTTCATTGAAAATCATGTTCAGTCACTATATATATTTTTAATGTATATAGTAGTGATTTTATTTTCATTCGCCAAATTATTTTGTATGAAGTTGAGGAAGACTAATCTTCATAACTGAACCCGGGAAAACATCAACCGGGTCACGGATATGTGGATTCTCAGGATGCCGCACTTTTCGCTTCCTTCACCTACAACGTACATTTCGTCGCACGCCGCCGCCATGCAGCGTAATCTCGGCGCCTTCAGTTTGTCTATTTTATTTTTCTTGACAAATAGGACTTAACACAGTAAAGACATATCATCATTTCATTTGTTTATTTTTATTATTTAAAACAAGGATGATAGGAGTGTGGACAATTAATTATTTAGAACGAAACGTTATTGCAGTTATGCAATAAGGAAACTGTTCTTGAAAGAGTTGAGTTTTTTCCTAAGGCTTCTTTGCAGCAATATATATAGGAAAAGGACCCATCGCTACTTTGCGTGATTTGTTTGTACATGACATAATATATCTGTTATTTTTAAATTTTTGATTTTTTTATTACTAATAAAAGTGATGGATACTTTCTAAGATGTTTTTTTTTCGAACTTGTATAATGAAATATATAATTCATAATTTGAATTATGGAGTAAATAGTGTGACCGTCCTTTATAAAAGATAATATACTCCTCTGACTAAAAAAAATCTTAAATCTTAATTACTTTGCAATGGTTTTGTACACTATGTTTCGAATTATTATAATTTATATTGTGCTGTTTCTATAGACTATTCACTTCCTGGTTTCTTGGCCGAAATTTCAGTTTTTTTGTTTGAATTCGAATAATACTTAGTTAAAGATTGATCGATCTTAATTTCGTCTAATCTAGCCTCTATTTATATACAATTATAATGACCTAGATCTCGAATCCAAGATCTCTTCTAAGATAGGATCTCAATCCTATCACTTCTCCAATTAGGATTCTCTTAGATATGGCCGAATCTTCTGCGTTCCCACTGGTTTAGGAGTCTTCTTGGGCCGAACACGTCTGGGCCGAGCTTAATGTCAGGCTTATTTATATTGGACCGATGCTTGGGCACAGTAGTTGGGCAGATCCTATCACATCCCCCCAAAAAAAAGACTTGAGGCGAGGTCGTGATGGGTTTGAGAGTTGTAATTCACCAGATATTCGTTTATGACGAAGTGGAGCGCGATCGATTCTGTTGCTGTCCTTCCATCTTGACTAGGCTTGGTGTTGTTGAGGCTTCCGAAGTCGTATGTCGCTGGCTTCGCCTGTAGAGCCGTCTGCCAAGGTCATGTGTTGCTGTTTGTGTATCTTGCCGAGGCGTTTTGCCGAAGTTCTGTTGCTTGGCTTCACATGCTGAGGTGTTTTACCGAAGTCATGGTGCTCGACTTCACCTGACGAGGCGTTATGCCGAGGTCTTTTGGCTGGCTTCACCTGACGAGGCGTTATGCCGAGGTCTTCTGGATGGCTTCACCTGATGAGGCGTTATGCCGAAGTTTCGGGGTGGATACATGACGTCGTGCCGAGGCTGAACACGGGATTCTCTGCCGATGTCGAACAAGGGATACGGGATTTGCATTTAATGCGCATTGAATGTGGCAGTGGTTGAGTTCCCGATAAAGTGCATTATTGGGGGAATAACTTCCTTGATACGTCATTTCCCGTATCACTTTAGCCATTTCTGATTTCAAAAAATTTCAAAGCTTTCTGCAAAACTGAAAAGTGCTCAATTGTCGCCATTGTTGTCTTTGCCGCGTCCGTGCCAGCATCTTCTTCGTTACTCTCTTAAACCAGTAAGTTTTCATGGCACCTTCTTCTTCCTCGTCTGATGAATCTCGCCGATCATATCAGTGTCACCACCGAATTCTCCGGTGGATGTGGGAGTTTTTCCTTGAACTGCTTCAGCCGATATATACGTAGGTTATGCTTCGCCTCGGTTGATTTTGGTAAAGTGTCGTCATTTCCTTACCTTCTAGAATATTCTTCAATCTTAGAGCTTGCGGCTCAGTTTTTCATCCCTAGGTCTTGTGAATTCATTGCTCCCCGGCCGGAGGATAGGGCTAGCGCTCCTCCGACGGCTTCGTCACGGTTTACAAGGATAGCCTTAAAAATGGCCTTCGTCTTCCCTATCCTTCTATATATGTCGAACTGCAACAGTTGTTCGCCATTCCCTTAAATTTGATTAACGCCGAACTCCTTCCGCATTTGACGGCCTTGGTGTCTTTCAAGATCGGCATAACTTCCTTTGACCTTAGGACTCGTCCTTAGGTTCTTTCAGTTTAAATCCAGCGCGGGGTGGTATTATCTCACACCGTCGCAATTTCAAATTAAAGACGAAGTCGAAAATCTCCAACCGGCACCGTAAATTTTCTTTTGTCGTTTTCCGGTCATTCCGGTTAAATTCGAATCGTGAGAAGTCGGCCGACATGGCTACGGATTACGACTTGGCGCTTGGAGCAATCCTTAGACAAGATCGGCTTGGTGGACGAAGTCTTTTCCGAGGCCGAGCTTGCACCGTGGGTGAGCCTCGTGATCCCGCCACCACTTGTGGAGTCGGTGAAGGTGAGCCCCTTTTCATTCTTTTTTTGTCTAACGAGTTCGTTTCCTTTGCAGTGGACTTCGTCAGAGGAAAGAAGAAGAGGGCCGGGTCGAGCTCCGATGCCGAGCCTTCTACCTTAACATTGAAAGAGGTACCCGAGGCCTCTTCTGAGTGAACTGAAGATGTCCTGAAGTCCCATTCGCCTCAGCCTCTCCAAAGCTTTAAAAGGATAAGGAACGCGATTCCCGATGCCACGGTCGCCCACGAACCGGAATACGTTATTATCGGTTCTCGTGTCGTCACGGTCTTTCCCCGAGGTAACTCTATTGTTGTACTTTGCGCATAGTTGAGTATGCTTTGTATTTGTTTGACATGGTTGGTATTGCACAGGGGGTTGAGGACTTGTCTGCCGAGCTGGCCAAGGTGTCCACCCAACTGACGGCGACGTCCGCCCAATTGACGGATTACTTGAAGGCGTCGTCGCTCGGTTTGAGGGTGGCTCGCCGCCGGGAGTTAGAGGAGGAGAAGACTCTCCTTGTTTGTGAGGTTTCCGAGGCCGAGATTAAAGCTCGGAAGGCGGCCAGGAGGGAGATCGCGGTTGTGGCGGCTGCCGAGGCAGAGAAGGCAGTCGAGGCGGCGAAGGCGAGGGCAGCCGAGGCCGAGGTCAGCGTATTGAAGGCCGAGGTGGAGGTGGCGCGACGTCGGGAGGCTCAACTGGCGGCTTCGCAAGGAGAGATGCTCTGTGCCCTTGCGGAGAAGTTGTTCCTGTCAAGGAGATTCTCCGGACTGGCCGGTGACATGGCCGAGGTTTTGAATAAGCGCGTGGTCGCTTCCACCCTCGATGAAGTCGCCGAGGATTACCCGCAGTTGGAGAAGTCCAAATACGGGTATGAGGTGGTGGAGACTGAAGACCTTCTGCGGGAGTATGCTAAGGTCCTTGCCGACGGCCTGAGGAGCTTGCCCGTGCTAGGGGATCTGTCGTCCTCGCCGACGCTGTTGACTGCGGAGTCGGTTCGTGCCTGCTCGGTGGATCGGGACCCTGTGATCGAGGCTATAATGGCCGATCTGGGTAAACGGTCGAGGGCGACGGCGGCTGCCGAGGTCGCAGGAATGGCTGAGGCGATGCACTCTGGGACTGGCAAGGAGGCCAAGGCTGCTGGAATTCAGGAGGAGGAAGCCAAAGCTTCCCGAGTCCAGGAGGAGGAGGCCGAAGCTTCCCAAGTCCAGGAGGTGACCGATCTTGCCCGGCCCGAGGGCGAGCCTGGAGGGTCATTGATCCCTCTTTTTTTCTTTTTGTAAATGTATATGTACATTTTGTTTCGCTAAAGGCATAATAAAATCACTGCTTACGTGAAGAAACTTGTCTTTGTATTCGGCCTTACCCTGAAATGCCTGATGCTTCCCCTTGGTTGAATCAAATTGAAGCCTTGACATGGGCTTTTGAATCGAAGAGGTTGAACTCCTCCATATGAAGGACCAAATAGGCCATGTGTGTGGGAGGTCGACATCAAGCTTAGGCTACCCAGAGAGCGCGACGAGCTTCGTGCTCGCCTCTTGGAGTTAGAGGATAAGTTCGAGATTCTTTGAGAAGAAAGCCGAACCGGTCGTTGAGGAGCATCTTGAGTATGAAGAGATTACACGCCGAGGTGGTGGGATGACCATTTTCGAGGCCGAGGCTAAAGTTGAAGAGCTCGCAGCCCACTGTTGGAGATATAGGGACGAGTACGGCTCAGACTCTTGGCAATATCAGGAGCAATATGCCGATCTTAAGAAGGTCGGTGCTGTACAAGATCGTCGTGGCTCGTCATTCCTTCCTTGAGCGGGTGCTTCGTTCGATGCCCGGGGCCTCTACTTCTGCAGCGACTCCTCCGACTGCCGCGACTTCTGCTTTAGATTTTTATATACAAGATAGGCGCGGTCCAGTGAGCCGTCGGCGTCGTGTACCATCGAGTAACCAAGGTCGAGTATCGTCGAGCGGCCGAGGTCGCCTTGCAGACCTAGAGGTCGGCTGGCGTGGCTCTCAAGATAGATCGGGGACGAGGTAGAGGTAGGGTTAGTATAGACTAACCGTTGAATCCCGATTTTCTAGGATCGCTCAGTTTTCTCGGCCCCCTGGGCCCTCTTCGTCCTCGTAATGTATAAATTGTATACTTTGAAATAAGAATAATTTTTCTTTGCTTCGTGTTGACTTTTCAAGAACACTATGTCCTTTTATTACCGTAACCAATAAGAAGGTAGGTCGTCCTCGTATTACACGAAGGTAGTTCATCCTCGATAAACGAAGGTAGTTCAGAACGACCCGGCTTCGGATTGACGGCCGACCCCACGATCAACACGAGTCTTTTCGTGTGCTTTGTCACTCACTCACACCCCGAGAAAACTTCCTGCGGTCACCCATCCACAATTGCTCCAAGCCAAGCACGCTTAACTTTAGAGTTTTATGAGATGGACTCCCGAAAAGAAGATGCATCTTGTTGGTATGAGTAGCACATATAAAATCCTTTAAGCTCTCCTCGAATATGCGGTCCCATACCGCATATTCTCGAAATCCTCTCATTCCGGTGCGTTTGGTTCATTCATGTACCCTCCTCTTTGAAGCCTTAATCGAGCCGCCTCGTCCATGCCTCTGACCGCGATCACTCCGCATTTCTACCCCGGCGCCACATGCCCACCAACTTCCGCTTGGTTCGTCCCGAACCACACCGTCTTGGGAGAGGTTCGGCTCGATACCATCTGTGACGACCGGCCGGATTGATTGGTGACCCCACAGACCAACGAGTCTTTTCGGTGTGCTTTGTCTCTCACTCTCCACTCACGAGAAAACTTCGGTCACCATCCACATTGCTCCAAGTTAGCACGCTTAACTTTAGAGTTTTATGAGATGGACTCGAAAGAAGATGATCTTGTTGGTATGAGTAGCACATATCAAATCCTTTAAGCTCTCCCCGAATATGCAGTCCCATACCGCATATTCTCGAAATCCTCTCATTCCGGTGCGTTTCGGTTCATTCATGTACCCTCCGCTTTGAAGCCTTAATCGAGCCGCCTCGTCCATACCTCCGCACCGGCGATCACTCCGCACTTACGCCTCGGCCACATGATTTAAAACAAATATGCAGGTATGGACCGCATATTCGAGGAGAGCTTAAAGGATTTGATATGTGCTACTCATACCAACAAGATGCATCTTCTTTTCTGAGTCCATCTCATAAAAACTCTAAAGTTAGCGTGCGCTGGAGCAATCATGGATGGGCGACCTGGAAGTTTTCTCGGAGGTGTGAGTGAGGACAAAGCACACCGAAAAGACTCGTGTGGTCTCGTGGTCACGTCAATCCGAAGTCGGGTCGTTATAAGTTCGTCCTCGCACGAAGGTAGTTCATCCTCGAAATAAACGAAGGTAGTTCGTCTCGAAATAAACGAAGTAGTTAGGTCTCGCACGAAGGTATTCATCCTCGAAATAAGCGAGGTGGGGTTCCTTTTTGGCAAGAAGTATTTCTAGGGGTGGTCCTCCTCCTCGAAATAAACGAAGGTATAGGTTCCTTTTTGGCAAGAAATATTGCTAGGGGTGGTCCCTCTCCCGAAATGAACGGAGGTATGGTTCCTTTTGGCAAGTTTTATCGCTAGGGTGGTCCTCTTCCCGAAATAAAGCGGAGGTATAGGTTCCTTATTCGACAAGTTTTATCGCTGGGGTGGTCCCTCACGCTCGCTTAAAGTTCGTCCTCAGATTAAACGAGGGTAGTCATCTCCGTCAAGGGTATTTCGTCCTCCTTGGAGGTATTGTATAATGGAGAAGAGATAGTATGCATAAGTGGCAAATAAAACATGCAAAAATATTTTATTGATAAAGGACGGCGTAACAATGTAACAAGACTCGGACACGACCAAGCAGGACTCGCATGCACTCGACACTTGACACTTATGTAAAATATCTCTTCAGATGAATGATGTGCCACGTGTTGGGTATTTGCTCAACGGATATATGGGCGAGCTTATCGACCCTTTCCGAGGACTTATTCGACCCTGAAGGTCCTTCCCACGTGGCTTCCGTTTGCCGAGCTTTACGGCTTTCTCGACTTCATTATTTGAGTACGAGGTCGCCATCGGGAATTGTCGGGACTTGACACTGGTTGTAATACCGAGCTACTTGTTGCTTATACCGAGCTTCTACGATGTGGCGAGGTCTCTTTCTTCGAGTAGATCTAGACCGGTTCATAGATTTTCCTCATTTGCTTCGGTAGAAGTGAATGGTGGGGCTCGCATACCGATCTCTGAGGATCAACGCTTGGTTCCGTATGCCAAGCTATAGGGTGTTTCTCCGTTCGATGTTCGAGGTGTAGTACGGTACGACCATAGGACTTGTGGTAAATTTTCCACCCAATTGCCCTTTACTCGGTCGAGGCGAGTTTTGAGTCCTTTCACGATTGTCTTGTTAGTGACTTTGGTTTGACCATTTGCTTGAGGACGAGCCACCGAGGTGAATTTCTGCTGGATCCGAAGCTCTTGACACCATTCTTTGAATACTTTATCCGTGAACTGTGTCCCATTATCTGAAATAAGGATATGAGGGATGCCGAAGCGACACATGATGTTCTTCCAGACGAAGTTGAGGGCGTTTTTGCTCGTGATTTTCACCAAGGTTTGGCTTCCACCTGCCGTGAAGTAGTCGATCACGACAATCGTGAATTGAAAGCGCCACGGAGCTTTGCGAGAAAGGACCACGATATCGATCCCCATCGCATAAATGGCCGAGGGCTTTGCATCTTTGGCGAGGTCGGTTTGAGGTAGCCTCGCACGCTTCCATGAATTTGGCACTTCGGACATTTCTTCACGAGATCAATTGAGTCCTGGAACATTGTTGACCAATAGTATCCCCATCGCATGACTTTTTTTGACAAGGCACGGGGTCCGATGTGACTTCCACATGATCCTCGTGTACTTCTTGTAGTACGTAATCAGCTCGGTTTGGACCCAAACACCTTAGGAGAGGCTGGAGGTATGATTTTCTATAGAGGACTCCTTGCTCAAGTATATATCGCAGAGACTTGCTCAAGATTTTTCTAGCATCGAGCCTATTATGGGGTAGTTCACCTTTCTCCAGGTATTCTCGAATGAGAGTCATCCAATTGGGTTCTTCATCAGAGACTATGTTGACCTCGGCTCCGGTATCATCATCGTTTATGCTCCTGTTTCGGACTTCTTCTACTGGCGAGTTCGTTGACGACGAGGCCAGTTTGCTTCAGACGTCAGCTCGGCCATTTTGTTCCCTTGGGATGCGAACCAACTGGAAGTGTGAGAAAGTTTGTTGTAGGCTTTTGGCTTTTTCAAGGTATTTCTTCATCCTGTTACCTTTTGCATCGTACTTCCCCAACATGTGGCTTACTATGACTTGAGAGTCACTGTGAACTTGCACGGCTCGTATCTGAAGGCTTTGAGTTAGGCGAAGTCCCGCAATTAAGGCCTCGTATTCCACTTCGTTGTTTGTATTTTTGAATGCGAATCGAAGTGCGTAGGTGATTTCTTGGCCATACGGTCCTAGGAGTAAGATACCTGCTCCGCTACCCGTTTTTCCTGAAGCCCCGTCAATGTAGACTTGCCAGCAATCCTCCGGTGTTTTATCTATTGGTTCGGCTTTGGCATCGTCTGATACGGACTCGGTGGGTTTCGGTTTCTCGGCGAAGTTAGCCTCGATAAGAAAGTCTGCTAAGGCCTGACCCTTGATGGCTTGACGGGGGCAAAAATATATATCGTGTTCGCCCAATTCAATTGCCCACTTCGCAATTCTCCCTGAGGCTTCTGGCTTCGTCAATACTTGTCAAAGTGGGTGATCAGTGAGAACTTGTATGGGATGTGCATGGAAGTATGGACGTAATCTCCTTGCAGCATTTACTAATGCCAGGGCGAGCTTCTCCAAAGTCTGATACCTTGTTTCTGGTCCTTTTAGTGTTCGGCTGATGAAATACACGGGGAGCTGACGTCCTTCCTCTCGTACCAAGACTACACTTATGGTTTCGTCCGAGGCGACGAGGTATAGGGAAAGGACCTCTCCTTTTTTCGGGACGGATAGAGTGGGGAGTTTGGCGAGGTAGTTCTTGAGATCTTCAAAGGCGGACTTGTGAATATCATTCCAGGAGAACTCTGGAGTCTTTTTGAGTATTTTGAAGAAGGGCAGCTGCTTATCCGCGGCTTTTGAAAGAAAATGGCTCAGTGCGGCTATGCAGCCTGTCAACTTATGTACGTCGTGGATTGTCTTCAGCATCGTCATCTCCACAATGGTTTGAACCTTGGACGGGTTGGCTTTTAACCCGTCTTGTGAGACCCAACACCCCAGAAATTTTCCAGACCGAACTGCGAACGTGCATTTCTGGGGGTTGAGCTTTAGGTTGACTTTTCTAAGTAAGCCGAGGACAATCTTGAGGTCGGCAACACATGTAGCTTCCTCCTTGATTTTGACGACGATGTCATCTACGTACACTTCCACATTCCGACCTATGTAGGGCTAAAATATTTTGTCCACCATTCTTTGATAGGTGGACCCTGCATTCTTGAGTCCAAATGACATCTTCTTATATGCAAAGACTCTGAAGTCTGTAATGAAGGTTGTTTTGGCCGCGTCTTCGTCGTCTATCACGACCTGGTGATATCCCTTGTATAAGTCCAGAAAGCTGAAGACTTCGTACCCGACCAAAGCGTCAACCTTCTTGTCGATATTGGGAAGGGGGTAACAGTCTTTTGGGCAATGTTTATTGAGATCGGTGTAATCGATGCACATTCGCCATCCCCCTCCTCCTTTCTTCACCATCACGGGTTGGCTATCCGGTGGATACTGACTTGAACAAGATGCGAGCTTTTAATAATTGATTCACCTCGTCATGTATGACTTGATTCCGTTCAGCTGCAAAAATCCGTTACTTTTGCCGAACTGGTTTCACACTCGGGTCAATGTTGAGACGGTGGGTGATAATAGTTGGTGAGACCCCGACCATGTCAAGGCGACCAAGCGAACACGTCTCGAATTCCCTGTGGGTTTGATGATCTGTTTCCTTAATTGAGGTACCGGTAGAACCAACTTTGACGACCTTGAATGGCTCATCTTCATACAAAGTGCAACCTCCTCACCGAGTTCTCGAGGCGGCGATGTCCTTCCGGTTCCAACTCCTCGGGTTTCTTTAATTGCTATACTGCGGGTCTTGAACCAAAGTTCTCGCACCTCTCGTGGCGACTGTGACGCATTCCTTAGCTTACTCGTCTCCCGGATCACGGCTACTCCTCCTTTTGTAGGATTTTTATTGTCGGTGGTAGGTTGAGCACACCGCCTTACTACGTTCAGCCGGTCTCGCCCAAGTATGATGTTGTACTGGCGAGTGTGTTGGATTGTATACTCAAAGCGGTTTTGGTTGAGCTTGTATACAATGTTTCCTGTTACCACTATTACAATCTCCTATCTCGAATTGATTACTTGATTGCATATATCGTGTCCCTTATCATATATAAGTTAGATCATACGGTGTGTAGAAGATCACGTAAGTCCGTATGATTGGTCAAGCTTAATGAGATATAAAAAGAATCACGGTTGAGACAACTTGAGGACGAGTTGTCGGTATAAATTCATGTATAGATAAGAAGTGACTTGACTTGGTTGCTTGTCTATCTTGATGCGTCTCGACGTATTGAAGGATCACATCGAGATGAGTTCTTCTATCCGACCGTCGTGAAGAACCAAGATCTCGGTGACTTACGATGATCTAAACCTCGATAAGGTATTATGTAAGTATGATTTGCTGACCATCACTTTGACTTGTTATGGGTGAGGGTTATATGTTCTAACCCAATATTCTCCGGATCTTGGGTGGTGGCAGTGCTTGTATGTCATGCTAGTTATCTGTATCGAGTTACCGTATCCGTTTAGGATGATGACGTCCCCTTAAGGAGCTCAAAAGGTTTATTGTACTAAACCTTGCAGATGGAGTTAGCTCAAGTACAATAATAAGGTTGAGCGGTACTACTTAAGGAATTAAAGATATTAATTATTTTAAGCGATGAATGCTATAAATAATTAATGGACGCGATATCTTAAATACGGGATTCGTAATGTCTAAGTGCAAGCCGACTCACCGGTAATAAAGGGTAAGTCGACATTTATTCTCTAGTGGCATGAATGAATGTTTATAAATTAATTTATGTTCTGGGCTGAACATAAGATAATTAATTTATTTGAGGCCCATCTTTATTCCTTTCATTTGATCCATGGGCTGGCCCATCCAGGCCCGTAGCCACATGGAAATCGTCGCCCCTTATCCTCTAAGGCAAGTATTTGATCTTCTTTATCCATAAGGATATTATTATATTTATGGGATATGCATGGATCCTTTCCTAATGGGATTATGGTAATGCATTATAAATATAAGGTAAGAGATAAGATCAAAGCTAAACCTAAATTATCCGTAGCATAATTTTCGAAAATTCCTATAGCTTTAGGAGAGATTTTCGAAATCTTGGAAGAGAGGATTAGGGTGATTTTCTGTAGCATTCTCCATAGATTGTCCTCACTCGACGTTGGAGATTGGGCAATCGGGATACAGTCCAGAAGATCAAAGCACGAGTCTCGATCCGTTCATCCCGTTCATCCCCGACAGATTCAAAGGTAAACACGAGAAAACCCCTACGTGTTGCAATTAATTATATAGACGCATGCTAGGAATATAATCAATGTATGGTGAATTAAACATCCAAGATAGATCCTCGGGAGAGGGTTAAAATCAGATTTCCCTACAATTGGTATCAGAGCCTGGGATCAGTATCTTGGCTTTGTTGGATTAATTCACGTTTGATTATAACGTGCGCATTTAATTAATTGTGGATCTGTCGTTCATCGTGGCTCGTTTTATTTTTTGTCGGATTTTGTTTTTCACCACGAGAAAATCCGTGGTTAGATTAGATTTTTTCCCTATAAATCTTATCTGTAAAAAAAGAACGAAGACGAAAGCACGAAGAACGAGACGACGAAGACTCACCGGGAGAAATCGGACGCACGGCGTGAGCACATCGCTCGGCGCCATATGCGCATTTCTCGATGGCATCGGCGAACAGGGGCACAGGCGCGGGCGGCAAGCCTCGGTCGGACGTGGCGGCGAGATCGGCGGCGCCAGCGCGTCTCGGCAGTTGGCGCACCAGCGTCGGGCGACACGGGCGTGCGGGGGTCGCAGGCTCGGCAGCCGGGCGTGCGGGGCGCGCGAACCTTGCGCAAGGCCTCGGCACGCCTCGGCGCTGAGGTGCGGAAACTGAGAGCGGCGCTCGCGGCGCTTCATGCGGCGTGAGCCGTGCCGGCGGCCAGCGGCGGCAGCGCGCATTGCGGCGTCGCGGCTACGCTTCGGCGGCGCGCCGGGCGGTCGCGGGAGCACTGCAGCGTTCATGAGGCGGCGCTGCTGCGCGGCAGCGAGGTGGCGGGACGGGCGTGCGTTTATCGCGAGATCCCAGCGTCCCGCGGCGCGCCAGCGACCGTGGGGTAGCCAGCGGCGGCATGCCGAACCGAGGCGGCGTGGGGCGCGAATTTCGCGCGAGCCTCGGCGGTGCTCGGCGGCCCTAGTGCGAGGAAACCTCAACGCGTGGATTTCGCCGCACGCGGGGCTTCGCGATTATCGCGCGAGAAACCGCACTGCATGATTTTCTTGGCGGACCAGCGTAGCGCGAGGATAGGGCGGCGGCGGGCTTGGCGCGCGCATGGGGCGTGCCCTAGCGCAGCTGCCCGGCCCATCTTGGGCCGACCGGCCCAAACCCCGCCTGCACCCGATTTTTCGGCTTGAACCTTTTTTGGGCCCAAATCCAGTTTTGACGAATCCGGTCCGTGCCCGTGCACGCGAGGCCCGTTTTTGAAGATTATGAAGATCTGTACTTTGCAATTCTATGTAATAGATTAGGCAAGAAAGTGCAGGTTCCACGAGTGGGCCACGATGAACGTTTTATTTTATTTTAATCGTTCATTGCATGTCATGGATGTTTATATTATGCAGAAGCATGCTATGTATGTTTAAATTACGTAGATAAACATATTATATGTTTTCGTGATTGGATGCGCATAGTAAGCATGCTAGGTTTATCGCGTTTTCAAGCATATTTTAGAATTCTGCGAGCATGTTTTACATGTTGAGTTCTATAGAAAAGCATGCTAGGATTACGTGATCTGCATGGACAAACCTTTTGAAACAAAAGACTAAGCAAGTAAACCCGACATATTAATTTTCAAATTAAAATGTCAAGACCTCCACTTTTGATCTCTAAACAAAGTGAGATGCCTTTGTGAGTAAACGATCACAGCGTGGCTTACTTGCATTGCTTATCATAAGTTTGTTAGATGAGATTTCTAAATAAAACTTTTAAATCTATTGAGAACGGGAGTTTCATGTGTGGCGTCCACACGCGTGGCTTGCATGTGCGATTTTCATAAGTTCTCTAGAGATAGTTTTAAAAGAGATAACAAAGGAATTTGGATTGGGCGGTATGGTCCTAGTGAGTATGCCAATTCTAAGAATTCATTTCTCTTTGTTAAAATTGTGGTCATTGCTTAGACATCACCTCGAGTACAACTTCCCGAAGTCCCTTCTTGCGATAGTGATGTGGTCTAGTAAGGTCCAATCATTAATTTCATTTGTCATAAGGATAAGTTGACATGGATTGAAATTGAGCGACTAAAAGGTATATTTTAGTCCGGTCGGGGGTTCGTGTGTAAACGCCCACACGCGTGGCTTGCATGTGGAATTCCTTGGGCGATTGAGGTTTCAATCAATATTGTTTTATCAAAGGTTACAATATTGTTATTACAATTATGTGCGATCGTATGCTTATGTGTTTACATTGTCTTTTCGGATATGTCTCTTACACCGATTATCAATATGCTCGCACAAAATCCCTTATCCGGTCCGAATTTTATCGAGTGGAAGCGAAACATGGAATATGTTCTTATCATTTGAAGAACACATGTTTTTCTCACTACTCCCAAACCCGATGCCCTTATCGACGATCGACTAATGAGCGGCGAGTCAGCGAGGACTTTGGCATAAGTCGAACAATATGGCCAAGTGCTATATGATGACTACAATGTCCAAAGGCTTGCACCGCTGACATCGATCGATGGTAGACGCGATTGAAATATGGTCAAGTCTCGAGAGTAAGTTTGGGCTATCGGATCGGACGATCCTTCCACACAATGAGAGAAATCTTGGCGTGTAAGATGGAAGAAGGAAGTTCGGTCCATGAACATGTCTCCCACACGACTCACCTCATGGATAGTCTTGATCAGTTGGGAGGAGGTATTTACGGCGAAGACAAGGTTGATATCATCCTTAACACACTGCCCAAGTCTTTTGAGAATTTAGGTGAACGCGATCATGAGCAAGACCGAGTATACACTTAGTCGGTTGCTTAATGATCTCGTGGTCGCGGAAGGAGTCATGGGTAAAGGATCATATGCTCTTGCTAGCACATCTAGGGGCCCAAATTTTCGTTGAAAATGGAAAAGAAAAGGGCACCAAATGTGGTGAGGCAAGAGAAATAGTGGGAGTAATGGGAACAAGAACATGTCGCCACGGAGGCTTAAAAAGCCGAAGGAGAGGCAAGTGCTTCAAGCGCGGCAAGACGGGCATTGGAAGGCTAAGTGCCCTATGCTCAAGGCTCAAGGTACGCCATTTTCTTTAAACGGAAACATGTTTAGCGACTTGTTCTACCCATTCTTGGATAGTAGACACGGGTGCGATCGATCATGTTTGTTACACCTGCGAGGGTTCTGCGACAAGGGAGCTGCATGATGGCGTAGATTGTGGGAAAACATATGTTAAGCCCTCGCCCGAGGATCTATCTTGGGTGTTTAATTCACCATACATTGATTATATTCTAGCATGCGTCTATATAATTAATTGCAACACGAGAGGTTTTCTCGTGTTTACCTTTGGATCCGCCGAGGTGGATCGAGCAGATGAACGGATCGAGCGGTCGAGACTCGTGCTTTGACCTTCCGGATGTATCCCGGATGCCCAATCTCCAACGCCGAGTGAGGACGATCTATGGAGAATACTACAAGAAATCACCCTAAACCCTAGGCAAATTTTCGAGATCCTCTCTTATGGAGTGGACGAAAATTGTGCTCTCAATACTTAAGATTAGCTCAGACTTTTTCTCATACCTTATATTTATAATGCACTACCTTAATCCCATATGGAAATTACCATAATCCTATAGGACATTACCATAATCCCATATGGAAATTACCATAATACTTTATGGAAATTACCATACCCCGTGATTATTACCATACTCGTGATTATTACCATAATCTTATATGGAAAGGATCTATGCATATACCATAAATATAATAACATCCTTGTGGGATAAAGAGAATAAAATCTTTCCTTTGAGAGCGGTGGGCGTCGATTTCTTCCAAAGAGTAATGGGCACGGATGGGCCACCAGGATCAAATCGAGGAATAAAGATGGGCCTCAAATAAATCAATTATCTTATGTTCAAACCCGTAACATAAATTAATTTATAAACATTCGATCATGCCACTAGAGAAAGAATGTTGACTTACCCTTTATTACCAAGTTGAGTCGGGCTTGCACTTAGACATTACGAATCCCGTATTTAAGATATCAAACGTCCATTAATCATTTATAGCAATGATCGCTAAAACGATTAATAACTTTATTTCCTTAAGTAGTACCACTCAACCTTATTATTGTACTTGAGCTAACTCAACTGCGTGGTTTAGTACAATAAACCTTTGAGCTCCTTAAGGGACGTCATCATCCTAAACGGATACGGTGACTCGACTGAGATAACTAGCGTGACATACAAGTATCGCCATCACCCAAGACGCGGAGAATCTTGGGTTAGAACATATAACCTCACCCATAACAAGTCAAAGTGATGGGCGAGAACTCATATTCACCTAATACCTTATCGAGGTTTAGATCATCGTAAGTCATCGAGATCTTGGTTCTTCACGACGGTCGAGAAGAAGAACACATCTCACCGTGATCCTTCAATATGTCGAGACGCATCCGGCATAGACAAGCAACTAAGTCAAGTCACTTCTTATCTATATCTGCAGCCTAAACCGACAACTCGTCCTTAAGTTGTCTCGGTGTGAAACTTTTATATCTCATTAAGCTTGACCAATCATACGCACACGTGATCTTCTACACATCGTATGATCTAACTTATATATGAGATAAGGGATACAGATATATGCAATCAAGTATTCAATTCGGATAGGAGATTGTAATAGTGGTAATGGAAACATTGTATACAAGCTCAACCAAAGCGCTTTCAAGATACTAAACCAACAATCTCCCACTTATACTAAAGCAAACTTTTAGTATACAATGTGTCTCTACTAGCTATAACAAACAACCATCACTTTGCTTCTCCCACTTATACAAAAGTTTCCTTTCTAAGTGGGTGCCATCGTTAATCCAAGTCCTCTAACGTGTCCATCGTAGACTTTTTGCGGCAGCTCTTCGTGAATGGATCCGCTAGATTTTCCGTCAGATCAATCTTTTCAATCAGACGTCACCTCGTCTAACGATTTCTCGTATGACATGGTACTTTCTCTCTATGTGTTTGGTCGCCTTTGGGTCCTTGGTTCCTTCGAGTTTGCCATCGCACCGAGTTATCACAAGAAACTATGATACTCTTGGGCAAACCAGTACCAAATCTAGATCCATGAGGTAGTTCTGAACCATATGACCTCCTTAGAAGCCTCCGGCGCTACATATTCGGCTTCCATGGTAGAGTCCGCAATGCATCGCTGCTTTGCACTCCGCCAAGATACGGCTCCACCTCCCAAGGTAAACACATAGCCCGAGGTTGACTTTTTCTCATCACGGTCGACTTGGAACCCAGTCAGTGTAACCCAAAGGCATTAGACTATCTCGCATGGTAAACTAGCCTATAATCTCGAGTCCTTTCGGTGCTTGAGTATATGCTTTATCGCGATCCAATGAGCTTGTCCAGGGTTAGACTGATATCTAGCTACTATGCCTACCGCATAGCAGATATCGGGCCTCGTGCATAGCATTGCGTACATGAGACTTCCTACGGCGGAAGCGTAAGGAACTTGTCTCATTTCCTCTATCTCCTTTGCAGTCATAGGTGATTGCGTCTTAGATAAAGCGAACGCCATGTCCGAAGGTAGCAATCCTTTCTTGGCGGTGCGCATACTAAACGAGTAATCATAGTATCGATGTAAGGCGCCCGAGATAAGCTCAACATTTTCTTCTTGCGATCTCGGTAAACCTCGATCCCAAGAATGTACGCATCTCTAAGTCTTTCATTTGAAACCGATCGGATAGCCAACTCTTTACGCCCGAAAGCGACTTCACGTTGTTGCCAACTAGAAGGATGTCATCTACGTAAAGTGCAAGAAATACCACATCACCGTTGACATCTAACCGATACACACAACTCTCGCTAGGCAACTGGGTAAATCCATAGGACTTTACTACCTCGTCAAAGCGTAAGTTCCATGATCGGGAGGCCTGCTTAAGTCCATAAATGGACTTCTTAAGCTTCCATACTAGATGCTCTTCACCCTTTACCACATAACCTTCAGGTTGCTGCATATAGATGTCTCTACCTTCCTCAAGGTAACCGTTTAGAAAAGCGGTTTTAACATCCATTTGCCAAACCTCTAGGTTCAAGTGGGCTGCTATGGCCAGAAGAATTCTGATGGACTTGAGCATTGCTACAGGCGAAAAGGTCTCATCGAAATCGATGCCCTCAATCTGAGTGTACCCTTCGCCACAAGCACGGCTTTAAAAGCGAAACCTCCATCGGAATCTCTCTCTCAGATATCCACTTACTACCTATGGCCTTGCCATCCGGTAGAGGTGTCTTTCATATACATCCATAGCCGTTATGGACTCCATTTCTAAGTCCATAGCGGTGTGCCATGATCTTGCATCAATATCTCAGACGCCTCCTTGTATGTCCATGGGTCGATTATTGCTGTTCGTCTCTCGACTAAACCAAGATTCACCCACGAACATAAATCGCTCGGGTTGACGAACAACCTCCCACTACGACGAGGTTCTACAGCACAATGGCAGCGGTGGGTGCGGATACTTGTGGTTCTCTAACTTGCACAACTTGTTGTGTAGGTACCACTTGACGGTCGGTATCTCCAAAGTGGAACTCGACCCACTTCAATTTCTTGAAGTATCGGTGTCGATCCTCCCACTAGACTCGACATCTCGCACCTTGGCCCTGTCGGTGGTGGAATACGATCATCTTCTAATTCTTGAAGAATGATTTCAACTTTGGATTTATGATTTTTCATGTAGTCCCTTCTAAGAATCGAGCATTAGTGCTAATAATGACCTTCCGATCCTTGGGACTATAGAATAAACCACCTTCGTTCCTCTAGGATAGCCGATAAACGACTTTGCGTCGGATCTAGCCTCCAACTTGTCGCCTTCTTGTTCAAAGACGTGTCGGATCGCCCCATATCCTTATGTGGCTTAAGCGGGCTTGCGCCCAAACCACAACTCGAAAGGGTCTTTTCGATCGACTTGGATGGTACTAGATTTAGCAAGTATGCATTGCTTTCTAAGGCATACCCCGTAACGAAATAGGCAATGTAGCATAACTCATCATAGATCTAACCATTTCTAAAAGAGTCCTATTTCTTGGCTCGACACACCATTTTGTGTGGTGTGCCGGTGAAATCTTGTTTGGGAGGTAATCCCACACTTCACTAGATAGTCCATAAACTCGTTATCGAGGTATTCGCCACCGCGATCGTAACGCAGATGACTTGATACTTCGTCTCCACTTCCGCCTTTAAACTCTTTGAATTTCTCAAAGCATTCGGACTTGCGGTGAAGCGGTATACGTATCCGCACCTTGAGTAATCGTCAATGAAAGTGACAAAATACTGCATTCTCCACGAGCTTGTGTGGACATCGGTCCACACAGTCGAATGGACTAACTCCAACATTTCTTTGGTTCTATAACCTTCGCTTTGAAGGGTGCGGTCGACATCTTACATTCTATACAGGATTCGCAGACCGGTAACAGAGTAACCGTGAGATTACCCAACGCCCATTCTTAGCCGTCTTTGGATCCTATTTAGATTGATGTGACCTAATCTAAGATGCGAGAGAAAAGTAGTGTCATCTGCGAAGAAAACTTTCTCTTTTAGGGTTTGATGAAGATGCAACATAGTTATAGGTGTTATGTTTTGCGAGAAATAGTATAAAGCGAATTATATAACGTGCAACACGTATAACCGTCATTTCTTATGATAGAAACACCACTATCAAAAATAACGAGAATATCCATGAGTAAATAATTTCAAACAGAAACAAGGTTCACTGAAAATCCGGCACATATAAAGCGTCTTTTAAAACTAAAACTTTTCTCAAAACATAAAGTAACATCTCGCGCGTTGCCTATGGAGATTGTTATCTCGCCATCAAACAGACTCCTTGTCCGCAGGAACCCCGCAGGTGTAACAAACATGATCGATTATGTCCAGATCTACTACCCAAGAATGGGTAGAACAAGTCGCTAAACATGTTTCCGTTATTAAAGCAAACGGCGTACCTTGAGCCTTGAGCATAGGGCACTTGGCCTTCCAATGCCCGCCTTACCGCACTTCAAGCACTCGCCTTCTCCTTTGGCTTCTTCAAACCTCGGTGGCAACCATGTTCTTGTTCCCATTACTCCCACTATTTGCCTTCGCCTCTTCCACCTTTGGTACCCCTTTTTCTATTTCCATTTTGCAACGAAAATTTTGGGCCCTTAGATGTGCTAGCAAGAGCATGTGCTCCTTTTTCCATAACTCCTTCCGCAGCCACGAGATCATTAAGCAACTGACTAAGTGTAAACTCGGTCTTGCTCATGATCGCATTTACGTGAAAGTTCTCAAAAGACTTGGGCAGTGTATTGAGGATGATATCAACCTTGGCTTCGCCGTCAATACCTCCTCCCAACTGATCAAGACTATCCATGAGATGAGTCATGTGGGAGACATGTTCATGGACCGAACTTCCTTCTTCCATCTTACACGCCAAGATTTCTCTCATTGTGTGGAAGCGGACTGTCCGATCCGACTGCCCAAACTTACTCTCGAGACTTGACCAAATATCAGTCGCGTCTACCATCGACTGATGCTGCATGTTTGCAAGCCCTTGGACATAGTAGTCATCATATAGCATTTAGCCATATTGTTTGACTTATTCCAAAGTCCGACTCTGTCCGCTCATTAGTCGATCGTCGATAGGGCATCGGGTTTAGAGTAGTGAGAACAAACATGTGTTCTTCAATGATAAGAACATATTCCATGTTTCATTTCCACTCGATAAAATTTGGACCGGATAACGGATTTTGTGCGAGCATATTGATAATCGGCGAAGAGACATATCAAACGATAATGTAAACACATAAGCATACGATCGCAAATAATTCGTAATAATAATATTGTAACCTTTGATAAAACAATATTAATTGAAACCTCCAATCGCCAAGGAATCCCACATACAAGCCACGCGTGTGGGCGCCACACATGAACCCCTCGACCGGACTAAAAATACCTTTTAGTCGTTTAATTTCAATCCATGTCAACTTATCCTTATGACAAATGACATTAACGATTGGACCTTACTAGACCACATCACTATCGCAGAAGGGACTTCGGGAAGTTGTACTTGAGGTGATGTCTAAGCATTGACCACAATTTTAACGAAATAAAATGAATTCTTAGAATTGGCATACTCACTCGGACCATACCGCCCAATTCAAATTCTTTTGTTATCTCTTTTATATCTATCTCTAGAGAACTTATGAAAATCGCACATACGAAGCCACGCGTGTGGGCGTTTACATGAAACTCCCACTTCTCAATAGATTTAAAAGTTTTATCTAGAAATCTCATCTAACAAACTTATGATAAGCAGTGCAAGCAAGCCGCGCGTGTGGGCGTTTACTCACGGTGCGTCTCACTTTGTTTAGAGATCAAAAGTGGAGGTCTTGACATTTTAATTTGAAAAATTAATTTGTCGGGTTGCTTGCTTAGTCTTTTTATTCAAAAGGTTTGTCCATGCAGATAACGTAATCCTAGCATGCTTTTCTATAGAACTCAACATGTAAAACATGCTCGAAATTCTAAAATATGCTCGATAAACGCGATAAACCTAGCATGCTTACTATGCGCATCCGATTACGTAAAACACTTAAGGTTTGTCAACGTAATATAAACATACATAGCATGCTATCGCATAAGTTAAACATCCACGATATGCATATGAGCGATAAAAATAAAATAAACGCTCATCGCGTCCAATCGTGAAACCCGCACTTTCAAGCCTAATCTATTACATAGATTTACAAAGTGCAATTAAACTTCAAAACGGGCCTCGCATGCACGGGCACGGACCGGATTCAACAAAGGGCCTCGCGTGCACGGGCACGGACCGGAAAATCTGGATAGGGCTGGAAAACGGGTTCGGGCCGGTCGGCCCATTGTCTGGCGGGGGCGCTGGGGGGCGAGGCCCGCCGCGCCCAGCCCGACCGCGCGCCGCTTTCGCGTGTCCCTCGCGGGCTACCTCGCGATCGCTAACGCGACCGCGACCCGCCGAGCACGCGTGCGTGCGCGACGCCCAGCGCCGAACATCCGCCGAGAGATGTCGCCGCCCGGCGAAACTTCGCGACCATGAGTCCGCCGCAAGCGCGCGGGTTTCGCGAACGCGCCGTCGTCGCTCGCTTTCGCTCGCCGCTGGCTTGGCGGCGAATCCGCGCCTACCGCCGCCGCGTGGAGCTGAGGATCTCGTCTTGCGAACGCACGCCCGCCGCCCGCGCCTCGCGATCGCCGCCCGACCGCATGGCTTCGCTCGCGAAACCGCCTGAGGACCGCCGAGAGACTGTTTTTCCGTCGTTTCGTTCTTCGTTCTTTCGCTTCGTTTTCTTTTACGATAAGATTTAGAATAAAATATAATCTAACCACGGATTTTCTCGTGGTGAAATAACAAAATCCGACAAAAATAATAAACGAGCCACGATGAAGCAGCATGATCCACAATTAATAAACGACGTAATAATCAAAGGTGAATTAATCCAACAGAGCCAAGATTCTGATCCCAGGCTCTGATACCAATTGTTGGGAAAACATATGTTAAGCCCTCGCCCCGAGGATCTATCTTGGGTGTTTAATTCACCATACATTGATTATATTCCTAGCATGCGTCTATATAATTAATTGCAACACGTAGAGGTTTTCTCGTGTTTACCTCGATCCATCGAGGTGGATCGAACGGGATGAACAGATCGAACGGTCGAGACTCGTGCTTTGACCTTCTGGACTGTATCCCGGATGCCCAATCTCCAACGTCGAGTGAGGACGATCTATGGAGAATACTACAAGAAATCACCCTAAACCCTAGGCAAATTTTCGAGATCCTCTCTTATGGAGTGGACGAAAATTGTGCTCTCAATACTTAAGCATTAGCCTAGACTTTTTCTCATACCTTATATTTATAATGCACTACCTTAATCCCATATGGAAATTACCATAATCCTATATGGACATTACCATAATCCCATATGGAAATTACCATAATACTTTATGGAAATTACCATACTCCCAGGATTATTACCATACTCTCAGGATTATTACCATAATCTTATATGGAAAGGATCTATGCATATACCATAAATATAATAACATCCTTGTGGGATAAAGAGAATAAAATCTTTCATTTGAGAGCAGTAGGGGGCGCCAATTTCTTCCAGTAGCAATGGGCCTGGATGGACCAAATTGTGGATCAAATGCAAGGAATAAAGATGGGCCTCAAATAAATCAATTATCTTATGTTCACCCTTAACATAAATTAATTTATAAACATTCGATCATGCCACTAGAGAAAGAATGTTGACTTACCCCTTTATTACGAAGTTGAGTCGGGCTTGCACTTAGACATTACGAATTCCGTATTTAAGATATCGAACGTCCATTAATCATTTATAGCAATCGATCGCTTAAAACGATTAATAACTTCATTTCCTTAAGTAGTACCACTCAACCTTATTATTGTACTTGAGCTAACTCAACTGCGGGGTTTAGTACAATAAACCTTTGAGCTCCTTAAGGGACGCCATCATCCTAAACGGATACGGTGACTGACATGAGATAACTAGCGTGACATACAAGCACCGCCATCACCCAAGATGCGGAGAATCTTGGGTTAGAACATATAACCTCACCCATAACAAGTCAAAGTGATGGACAAAGAACTCATATTCACCTAATACCTTATCGAGGTTTAGATCATCGAAGTCACCGAGATCTTGGTTCTTCACGACGGTCGAAAGAAGAACACATCTCACCGTGATCCTTCAATATGTCGAGACGCATCAAGATAGACAAGCAACTAAGTCAAGTCACTTCTTATCTATATGCGGCTTAAACCGACAACTCGCCCTTAAGTTGTCTCGGTGTGAAACTTTTATATCTCATTAAGCTTGACCAATCATACGGACTTTCGTGATCTTCTACACACCGTATGATCTAACTTATATATGAGATAAGGGACACGATATATACAATCAAGTATTCAATTCGGATAGGAGATTGTAATAGTGGTAACAGGAAACATTGTATACAAGCTCAACCAAGCGCTTTCGCCAAGATATAACCAACAGAGATAACGATCTCCATGGCCAACGGAGAAAGTCAAGGTCGTTGCGATCGGAGATGTTACTTTATGTTTTGATAGAATGTTTAGTATTGAAAGATGTTTTATATGTGCGGATTTTCTGGAACCTTGTTTCTGCTTTCAAATTGTTTATTTATGGATATTCGTTATTATTGATAGTGGTGTTTCTATCATAAGAAATGACGAAGTTATACGTGTTGGCACCTTATATAATTCGCTTTATACTATTTTCGCTAAACATAATACCTATAACTATGTCAGCATCATCTACAAACCTTAAAAGAGAAAGTTTTCAAGAAGATGACACCACATTTCTCTGGCATCTTAGATTAGGTCACATCAATCTAAATAGGATCCAAAGACGGCTAAGAATGGGAGTTGGGTAATCTAACGCTACTTGTTCCCGTCTGCGAATCATGTATGAAGGTAAGATGTCGACCGTAACCTTCAAAGCGAAGGGTTATAGAGCCAAAGAAGTGTTGGAGCTAGTCCATTTCGACTGTGTGGACCGATGTCCACACAAGCTCGTGGAGGGTACGAGTATATTGTCACTTTCATTGACGACACTCAAGGTACGGATACGTATACCGCTTCACCGCAGTCCGAATGCTTTGAGAAATTCAAAGAGTTTAAGGCGGAAGTGGAGGCGAAGCTTGGTAAAGTATCAAGTCATCATGGTCCGATCGCGGTGGCGAATACCCCAAGAACGAGTTTAAGGACTATATTTGGTGCGGTGTGGGATTACCTCCCAACACTACACCGGCACACCACAACAAAATGGCGTGTCGAGCGAAGAAATAGGACTCTTTTGGAAATGGTTAGATCAATGATGAGTTATGCAAAGATTGTCTATTTCGCAGGGTATGCCTTAGAAACGGTGGCATACTTGCTAAATCTAGTACCATCCAATTTAGTCGAAAAGACCCCTTTCGAGTTGTGGTTTGGGCGAAGCCTAGTTTAGCCACATAAGGATATGGGCGATCCAAAGCACATGTCTTTGAACAAGAAGGTCGACAAGTTGAGGCTAGATCCGACGCAAGGTCGTTTATTGGCTATCCTAGAGGAACGAAGGTGGTTTATTCTATAGTCCTAAGGATCGGAAGGTCATTATTAAGACTAATGCCCGATTCTTAGAAGAGGATTATATGACAAACCATAAATCCAAAGTTGAAATCATTCTTGTGAATTAGAAGATGATCGTATTCCACCACCGACAGGCCAAAGGTACGAGATGTCGAGTCAGTGGGAGGATCAACACGGATACTTCAAGAAATTGAAGTGGGTCGAGTTCCACTTGGAGATACCGACCGCATAAGTGGTACCTACCCAACAAGTTGTGCAAGATAGAGAACCAAGTTTCGCACCCACCGTTGCCATTGTGCCATGTCGCCTCGTCAGTAGTGGGAGGGTTGTTCATCAACCCGAGCGATTTATGTTCGTGGGTGAATCTTCAATTTAGTCCCGGAAACGAGCAGCAATAATCGACCCATGGACATACAAATGAGGAGATACAAGACATTGATGCAAGATCATGGCACACCGCTATGGACTTAGAAATTGAGTCTATAACAGCTATGGATGTATATGAAAAGACACCTCTACCGGATGGCAAGGAAGCCATAGGTAGTAAGTGGGTATCTGAGAGAAGAGAGATTCGGATGGAGAGGTTTCGCTTTTAAAGCCGTGCTTGTGGCGAAAGGGTACACTCGGATTGAGGGCATCGATTTCGATGAGACCTTTTCACCGTAGCAATGCTCAAGTCCATCAGAGTTCTTTTGGCCATAGCAGCCCACCTGAACCTTGAGGTTTGGCAAATGGATGTGAAAACCGCTTTTCTAAACGGTTACCTTGAGGAAGGTAGAGACATCTATATGCAAGAACCCGAAGGTTATGTGGTGAAGGGTGAAGAGCATCTAGTATGGAAGCTTAAGTCCATTTATGGGCTTAAGCAAGCCTCACGATCCGGAACTTACGCTTTGACGAGGTGGTAAAGTCCTATGGATTTACCGGTTGCCTAGCGAGAGTTGTGTGTATCGCTTAGATATCAACGGTGAAGTGGTATTTTTGCACTTTATGTAGATGACATTCTTCTAGTTGGCAACAATGTGAAGTTGTTATCGACGTAAAGAGTTGGTTATCCGATCGGTTTCAAATGAAAGACTTAGGAGATGCAGCGTACATTCTTAGGATCAAGGTTTACCGAGATCGCAAGAGGAAAATGTTGAGCTTATCTCGTGCGCCTTACAATGATACCGTGATTACTCGTTTTAGTATGCGCACCGCCAAGAAAGGATTGCTACCTTTAAGATATGGCGTGCCTTTATCTAAGGAAAGCGATCACCCATGACTACAAAGGAGATAGAGAAATGAGACAAGTTCCTTACGCTTCGCCGTAGGAAGTCTCATGTACGACCGCTATGTCGTGTCCCGATATCCGCTATGCGGTAGGCATAGTAGCTAGATATCGCCTAACCCCGACAAGCACATTGATTGCGAAGAAACATATACTCATGTACTTGAAAATGACTCGAGATTATAGTTGGTTTACCATGCGGATAGTCTAATGCCTTTGGGTTATCTGGACTGGATTTTCAAGCCGACCGTGATGAGAAAAAGTCTACCTCGGGCTATGTATTTACCGTGGGAGGTGGAGCCGATATCTGGCGGAGTGCAAAGCAGCGATGCATTGCGGACTCTACCATGGAAGCGAATATGTAGCCGTTTCGGAGGTCGCTAAGAGGCGTATGGTTCAAGAACTACCTCATGGATCTAGGTGTGGTACCGGTTTGCCCAAGAGTATCATAGTTTCTCGTGATAACTTTCAGTGCGATGGCAAACTCGAAGGAACCACGGACCCACAAGGCGACCAAACACATAGAGAGAAAGTACCATGTCATACGAGAAATCGTGAGGCGAGAGGACGTCTTGATTGAAAAGATTGATACGACGGATAACCTAAGCGGATCCATTCACAAAGAGCTCGCCGCAAAAAGTCTACGAAATGCACGTTCGAGGACTCGATTGCTTGATGGCACCCACTTAGAAATGAAACTTTTGTATAAGTCAGAAGCAAAGTGATGGTTTTGTTTGTAATAGCTAGTAGAGACACATTGTATACTAAAAGTTTGCTTTAGTATAAGTGGGAGATTGTTGGATTTGTATCTTGAAAGCGGTTTGGTTGAGCTTGTATACAATGTTTCTGTTACCACTATTATAATCTCCTATCTGAATTGATTACTTGATTGCATATATCGTGTCCCTTATCTCATATATAAGTTAGATCATACGATGTGTAGAAGATCACGTAAGTCCGTATGATTGGTCGTTTAATGAGATATAAAAGAATCTGGTGAGACAACTTGAGGACGAGTTGTCGGTATAGGCTGCGGTATAGATAAGAAGTGACTTGAATTGGTTGCTTATCTATGCCGGCATGCGTCTCGACGTATGAAGGATCACGATGAGATGAGTTCTTCTATCCGACCGTCGTGAAGAACCAAGATCTCGGTGATTTACGATGATCTAAACCTCGATAA
Organism: Salvia rosmarinus; assembly: GCA_036937905.1. Classification (NCBI taxonomy): domain Eukaryota; kingdom Viridiplantae; phylum Streptophyta; class Magnoliopsida; order Lamiales; family Lamiaceae; genus Salvia; species Salvia rosmarinus. Next base: position 54,008,803 of record CM072818.1, on the reverse strand, counting down.
GGTATTAGGTGAGTATGAGTTCTCGACCATCACTTTGACTTGTTATGGGTGAGGGTTATATGTTCTAACCCAATATTCTGCATCTTGGGTGGTGGCGGTGCTTGTATGTCATGCTAGTTATCTCAGACGAGTTACCGTATCCGTTTAGGATGATGACGCCCCTTAAGGAGCTCAAAGGTTTATTGTACTAAACCCCGCAGTTGAGTTTGCTCAAGTACAATAATAAGGTTGAGTGGTACTACTTAAGGAATTAAAGATATTAATTATATTTAAGCAATGTAATGCTATAAATAATTAATGGGCGTGCGATATCTTAAATACGGGGATTCATAATGTCTAAGTGCAAGCCCGACTCACCTTCGGTAATAAAGGGGTAAGTCAGCATTTATTCTCTAGTGGCATGAATGAATGTTTATAAATTAATTTATGTTCTGGGCTGAACATAAGATAATTAATTTATTTGAGGCCCATCTTTATTCCTTGCATTTGATCCCTGGGCTGGCCCATCCAGGCCCGTAGCCATATGGAAATCGGCGCCCCCTATCCTCTAAGGCAAGGATTTGATCTTCTTTATCCATAAGGATATTATTATATTTATGGGATATGCATGGATCCTTTCCTAATGGGATTATGGTAATGCATTATAAATATAAGGTAAGAGATAAGATCAAAGCTAATCCTAAATTATCCATAGCATAATTTTCGAAAATTCCTATAGCTTTAGGAGAGATTTTCGAAAACTTGGAAGAGAGGATTTGGGTGATTTTCTGTAGCATTCTCCATAGATCGTCCTCACTCGACGTTGGAGATTGGGCAACCGGGATACAGTCCAGAAGATCAAAGAACGAGTCTCAATCCGTTCATCCCCGACAAATTCAAAGGTAAACACGAGAAAACCCCTACGTGTTGCAATTAATTATATAGACGCATGCTAGGAATATAATCAATGTATGGTGAATTAAACATCCAAGATAGATCCTCGGGAGAGGGTTAAAATTAGATTTCCCTACAGAGTGGGCACTGACCACGAAGAACTGTATCACTTTAGTAGAGCTAGTCGGTGCTCTTCCTACTGTGACGGGTAGGTCTATCACTCCGTCTGGGCACGTCTCTTCCTGTACGAAGCTTCGGAGTGGTGGCGGTGCTTGTGCAAGGCGCGCCTCCTCTACTCCTAACTTGTCAAAGCATTCCTTGAAGAGGATGCTCGCCAACGCACCACTGTCGATGTATATGCGCTTCTCCAATTTGTTTGCGACCACTCCCTGGATCACCAATGCGTCCTGGTGGGGCACTACTGCGGGTACGGGGTCGTCCTCGAAGAAAGTGATCGCCTCGTCCTTTTGAACCTCTTGGTGATGTGTTCGAGGTGTGGGGACTTTGGCTTCACTTTAAGGGAGGACTTTGTAACTCATGGGAAGCCCGTGATGGTGGAGACGACCCATCAGATTAGGGTTCGTCGTCTCCTTCCTTCGTCGCTGTCGCGCTGCTTTCTTGTGAGGGCACATTTCCTCCTCTCCGCCTCTCTTCCGACCTCGGTAGGGGCTTCAGTCTTCGCAGCCGTCGGCCTCGCCCTTTGTACTTTTTCAGACTCCATCCTGCACTCAACATCTCGATGTCTCCCATGAGGTCTCTCGCACTCCTCCGTGTCGTGTCCGTAATCCTTGTGGAAAGAGAGCGATACTTGTCCTTGGTTCGGCGTTTTGACCCCTGTCATTGGTCGAGGCTTCTCGAACATATTCATGTGGAGTTCAGATCTTTGCCTTGGCTTCGTCGAAGCGAGTATATTGAGGTCGCTCAGGGTGTTACGCGTCCGAGCACTCGACTCTATGGGCGATGTATTCTTTCCAAGGCACCCGTCGGCCTTGGATTGATCCCGTCCTCGCCTCCTTTCTTTATCGGAGGGTTCCGCTTTTCGCTTCGCGCTTCTCTATCGGCCTCGTCCGCTTTGGCGAACCGGTCGGCTATCGCCACAGCTCTGTCGCGAGACGGGTTCGTTGACGATCTCTTTGTATAAGGCCCCCGGCAAGATACCGTTTTGGAAGGCCGAGATGATAAGGAGGTCATTCACATCTTCACTTTCGGGCATTCCTTGTTGAACACGGTCATAAAGTCGCTAACGGACTTGTCTCGGCTTTGCCTCACGGTGAGGAGATGTGCCGACGACGTTTTTGACTCAGCCTTCTGGAAGAACCTTCGATGGAAAGCCACCATCAGGTCGCGGTAGGAACCAATGCTTCCGGGAGGTAGACTGTCGAACCACCGGCGGGCGTTGTCGACTAGTAACTCCGGGAAGAGCTTGCACATGTGAATTGTGTCGAGGCGTTGGTTGATCATGTTATACTGGAACTACGAGAGGAAGTTCTGCGGGTCCCTTAGTCCGTCATAGGGGGCGATGCTCGGCACCCGGTATTTGTCTGGGAGTGGAGTGTCGAGTATTTCGTTTGAGAACGGGGTGACTATCTTCCGCACTCCATCGAAGCCGCCCTCCGAGAGGGGCGGAGTTCGTCGTCCGAACTCGTTTTGATGACCAGGACCGACCTCGCGGTGGTCACGACGTCTTTTCCCGCGCTGTTCGTCCCTTGCGAGGTTGGTTTGGGCCCCAACTCGTGCAGAGGTATGAGCGCCCATGACTTGGATGCTGGAGGATCCACCTCGTCGTGGTGCCTCGTGTTTAGACGAGGCTTCGGCGTTCCTTTCTTCGGGATGCGCCGACCTTGTGCTTGGCTGAGGTAATGGAGGAAGCTCTCCTTGTTTTTCTCAAGAAACCCTCGACGGCGCCGTCGAGGTTCATCTCATGAGTGGAGGTTCTCCTCGTCTTTGTTGCGATCTCCTTCGCTGGTATTCTCGCTTCATGCGGGATGGGATTACCTTGTTCGTCGAGGCTTTGGACATGCCCTTCGGGGGTCGATTCTAGGACCGGACTTTTTCCAAGCCGAGCTCGTGGCGATCTGCCGCCGTTGTTGTTGTTGTTGTCGGTGACGACTGGATGCATGACTTCGGTATACATCGTCGTGATTGATTCCTCAGAAACAATGGTTGATCGAAAACACAAAATTTCGCTTTCCATGACGGCGCCAAATGATCGATCTTAATTTCGCCTAATCTAGCCTCTATTTATACACAATTATAATGACCTAGATCTCGAATCCAAGATCTCTTCTAAGATAGGATCTCAATTCTATCTCTTCTCCAATTATGATTCTCTTAGATATGGCCAATCTTCTGCGCTCCCCTTTGGTTTAGGAGTCTTTGGGCGAACTCGTCTGGCCGAGCTTAATGTCGCTTATTTATATTGGGCGCGATGCCGCCCAGTAGTTGGGCGTATCCTATCAAAGATATTAGTTTAGTCATGTGAATTAGGTGCAACTATGATCAATTTGTAAATGTGGTTAAATTACTATAGGCAAGTTTTCTTGCATTCATGTGAAATTGAGTCAAAACTACGATGAACAAATTGTAATTTATGAGGTGAACTTCTGTGTAGACGTTGATACATTTTCGTTAGTGTAAATAATATTTTTATTTGGTATAAATGATATTTCTAATTACGGAATAAAAATAATATTTTTAATCAATATAAATAACACTTTTATTTAAAATAATTGATACTTTTGAACACCCACGTAATACAGACGTCTGTAAGAAATTTTGTGATAATTGATTAGCACATAATACTTTTAGGAAATAGTGTATAGATATATAAGAGATAATACATTAATGCTCAAATATAAAAATAAATCTATTAAGAAATTACAAGTTTTGACTTTGCTTGGATAACGTCAGCTAATTTTTATTTTGCTTTGAGGAGTAATAAATTTACATAATATGGACATATATAATTGGGATAATTTTATCATTTTATAGTATAGCCGAAAGTAAAATAATTAGTCCATTTAATTGAAATTTATACTTTACACAATTAGCGTTTGCGGTAATTAAGGACGACATTTATTATATTATAGTGTAATTAAATGGATTTGATTAATTCACCGGTTTATATGTATAGAAGAATGATATGCTACATACTTATGCCGAGCAGGTTCCATAAGCACAGCTCACGTACCGTACTCATTAGCATTATTTTTTGTTTTACATATTTATTTTAATTCCAATACTCCATATATGGTTATTGACAACATTAATTTTACAAATTACATAACATTCAAAACTCGATTTGTATTTTTTATTCATTTATTTGAAAATAAAGGGAGTCTTTATTCTTATGTAATTTGTAAAATTAATGATGTCAATAAAAATTTCTGACGTGTTAGAATTAAAATAGATGTATAATATAATAAATATTAATACGGATTACGGACTAGATTTGAGCGATGCTCGAGATAGATATGTTTAGGGGTGAGCAAAATATCCAATAATCGAATAACATATCCAAATCGAACCGAAATATCATATGTTGCATATCATTTGGTTCATTTACTTAAATGTCTTATTGTACAAAAATAAGAACAATTAATCTCCATTGGATATTTTTTTGGACGGTTAAGATTAAGATTAATTTTAGACGTTTATTTATTGTTTATCTATGTATAAAGATTATTAATGTAATTTCTAGATTTATCACGATATTAGATTTGAAGGGATCTATCAATTCATAATACGATTAGGCTAACCAACCGCCACATCAGATTAATTGCCTACGTGTCATTTCAGATTTGCTTCATTCTGAATTATCTTTATTCTCCTGTTTATGTATTTTCTATCAAATTAAAAAATTAATGAAACTGACGTCTAAATTGTATTCTTAAATAGCAAAACATCAATTAAGGGTGTATTAAAGTCAAATATATGTTTAATTAGGAAACTTGAAATCAAAGGATATATACTATGTTTTTATTCTCGATGGTTAACGTCTAATATGTATACTTAAATAGCAAAACATCAATAATTAAGGGTGTATTTAAGTCAAATATATGTTTAATTAGGAAACTTGAAATCAAAGGATATATACTATATTTTTATTCTCCACTTTATAATTTTTCTATCAAATTAGCCGATTAATGAAACTCACTAGTAAAATGTATTCTTAAATAACAAAACATCAATTGCCTACGTGTCATTTCAGATTTGCTTCATTCTGAATTATCTTTATTCTCCTGTTTATGTATTTTCTATCAAATTAAAAAATTAATGAAACTGACGTCTAAATTGTATTCTTAAATAGCAAAACATCAATTAAGGGTGTATTAAAGTCAAATATATGTTTAATTAGGAAACTTGAAATCAAAGGATATATACTATGTTTTTATTCTCGATGGTTAACGTCTAATATGTATACTTAAATAGCAAAACATCAATAATTAAGGGTGTATTTAAGTCAAATATATGTTTAATTAGGAAACTTGAAATCAAAGGATATATACTATATTTTTATTCTCCACTTTATAATTTTTCTATCAAATTAGCCGATTAATGAAACTCACTAGTAAAATGTATTCTTAAATAACAAAACATCAATTAAGGGTGTATTTAAGTCCAATATATGTTTAATTAGGAAACTTAGAAATCAAAGGATATATACTATATGTTTATTTTATATTTTAATCAAAATAATTTTGGTTAGAAAAGTCTACTTTTGATATATTAAGACTAAATATTTTTGGTTAGGAAAGTCATATAGTCGTACAATCATAATTCTGATAATGGATCAATCAAAAAACTTTTATGTTTTAAGGAGTAACTTCAAAAAGGAATCCTTATAACCTAGTTGTCCATCTATAAAGTCATGAATTATAATAATGTGTTCTCTTGCATTAGGGGGTGCTCGAATTTTCTCTTGACTCTCTTTCTCTCGGTTGATTTTCTTGGTTCAGACAACGTCATCGTCGAGGTTTTGGGCTATAGAGATTGCCCTGGTTTTTGCGTTAAATGTAACTACTTTTTAGTTTTTTTTTCCCTTTCTCGAATGAGTAGCTGTACACAAGATATTTCAAAGAAAATGTCGACGACCAATGGAACCATACGTTTGAGTGTCATCAACGAAAAAACGAGGAACGAAATTGTGATTGTGATTTGAAATATTATTTGATATCTTCCTTCTCTCTTTCTCTATCTCTCTATATATATAATTTCCTTCTCTTCAACTACTTTAAATTTTATTTGAAATATTATTTGAAGCTTGTGATTCGAATATTATATATAGTCATATAGCACATACAGAATTATGAACAAATTGATCAATATGATCATTGTGTGACATTACTGACATAAATATAGGGATTGAGATATAATTTTTGAACATTTTTTTTCGAATTTATGCACTAGTGATATATTTGAAGGATGTGCCACGAGCGTCAGATGCCATGGCCTCCGTCATCTTTTATCGTACTATAAAACATGATTATAAAATCAATCCTCAAATAATTCCATATAGAAATGTCAAAATTATAATGATTTATTATATGATCTAATTTTTAATATCAATATTTCCTATGATCTTTCTATTTATGCTCTAGCCATACACTTGAGGGATATGTCCTGACCGTGTGATGGCTCCTATTATGTTGCTCTATCTGTCTCATTTAAAGTGTCTTATTTCTTTTGGACACGGGTATTTAGGATGAATGTATAATATAGTTAAAGTGATAAAAAGTGGATAGGGTCCACACTTTTTAAAAGATAATTATTTTCTGAAATGAAATTAGATATTGTTATGGGACAATCCAAAAAGGAAAGTAAGATATTTTAAATGGAACAGATGGAGTATTATTTATTATTTAAAACATTATAGAAAATAATTATGAAATTAATCATCTAATAGAAATCTTAAAATTACAGTGACAACCATCAATTTCTTACTGATTTCATGTATTTACAAAAAATATCCTTTCAAACTGGGGTAGATCTACACTTATGGTTGGGGTTGGCTCAAGCCTACTCCAACCTTTTTTTATTATTATTATTAATGTTAGAAGGAGCTGGTTGCCGAAATTTCATGACCTTAAGCTGAGTTTATCAACAACCACCCCAACTACCCAACCATCTAATTTTTTTAATTTTTAATTAAATTTTCTCTCCACTTTAAACTTTTTTTTCTCCCAACTCAACCACATCAATTTTTGATGGTTTGTCAATGACCATCCAATCACCCAATTATTTATATTATTATTTTATTATATTAAATAGTTATTACATAATTAAAATAAAACCAATATGAAATAGAAAATACGATAAAATACATATTAAATAAACTAACAACATGAATTACAACAATTTAAATAAAAAATTGAAAAACAACAATCAGTACTTAAAATAGATAACGAAAATTATGCATTCAGTTACGGTTAGTGAATTTTTGCCATATATGCTCGATCAAGTCGTTTAGAAAAGCGATGTGAGCTTCGCTAATTCGAAGTTGTGACCTAGTATTCATATAGCTTGATAGACTTACTTCTATCCGTTGAGAATACGAAATCATTATTTTCTTCTCTATCTTCACTTTGGTGATTGTTTTGTCTAATTTGATCTTCTATGAATTCTGTCGGATCATAATAGTTCGTAAGCGCTTCTTTCATCTTCATTATTTGTCCAGCTTTGTGGATTGTTTGAAGGGTTAGTGGTTGTTGTTGAACATTTTGAAATGAGTTTTGGAAGACGTTTTGAGGAGTTTGGTGATATTCGGAAACATGAGAGTTCATATCATAATCAAATTTCGAAAAATTATCGGAGTTTGAAAGATTTTTAATCAAATTCTGAAAAATTATCGGAGTTTGAAAGATTTTCAAGGGTAGGATAGTAATCTTGGGACGGATTTAAATTTTGAAAATTGTGGAATGAATTATTGACTCTATCCATAGAGAAAAACAGAGAATGGTGTAGAGAAAATGAAGAAATTTTTAGGTGTGTGAAAATGTGGCAAATTTGGTCTCTATTTATAGAGAATGAAAAAACATGAATTTTGGTTTATTTTTTATATTTTATTTGTATATAATGTAAAAGATATAACAATTTTATCTATTTATCTAAATAAATTTAACCGATTAATAGGATGAAGACATGTGTCTGCACCCCATTGGTTAATATGAGAAGAGAGAAAAGACCATGGTGTCTGATTTTGATTGTGATCGACCCTTTCAATAAATGAATTTCATTTTTTTTTTTTCCAACTTGATCGATCAAGTCTCTCGGATGCCACCGATAAACTTAGTCTTAGCCCCTCTTTCGTTGTTGTCGCAGGCGAGAAATGAAGAAGAAGAAATGGTGGAACAAGAGGGCGCAAGGGCTATAGAGAGAGAAATAAAAAGTAGAGAATAGTGGTTGGTGGGGCCTCCTTAGAGATAGAGAGGAGAGAGGTTAGTAGGAGGTGAGGGAAGGGGTTGGATGTTGGTAGGGATGATGATGGACCTGATTTTGGATAGAATCATGTTAAGCGCTCAAATTCAAAATTTGTTTGGGTTCTGATCCCATCCAAATTCATCGGCCCAAAAAATTAGATCCGAATCAGATCCATAAGATCCGTAGAGTCTAGGATCTAGACTCGGATCCACATGTTTTCTTTTCTAAAATAATTCTTAAATCAACTATAATATAGAGTAACACCATAATAATAATCTAAATACATAATAACACTACAATAATTATTTAGAATTTCTACGATCATCACTATACAAGAAGATGTTAGTTATAAATTTATTTTTGCTTTCATGACAACAAATAATATTACAATATGAATAGAAGAAGTAGCACACATATCTTAGCAAATAGGCTACTCATATACAAAATTTCCTTAATACACAGTATACTTTTATGATGTTATTGACCTACCATCCAATTCCATAACCTAGTTTATCCAATTTCGACTAGAAATAAAAATAATAAAATACACTTATAAATAAAAATAAAAATTATATATACATATCTATTATATAAATCCACGGGTCGGATCTGGATCGAATCTGGATCTCATAAATCAAAATCCAGATCCGGATTTCAAAAGGAATGGTCTGGATCCGATCCAGATCCGTTGGATCTTATTTTTTAAAGATCTAGATCCTGAAAATGGATCTGGATCTGTGGATCTGAACCGGATCCAAAATTCACTGTCATCTCTAGATGTTGGTGGTGCCTAAGGAAATAAAGAATATAGAAAAACAAGTGAACTATTGCTCGAAGTTTTTGATTTTTTTTCGTTATTTAAATTTTACTATTTTTAGATTTCATAATTTATTACTAAAAATATATAAATTTAAGAATTTATCCTAGTTCTATTATTCTATGAAGTTCATTTCTTTCCTTTTGTTAGATTAACAGTATCTTTTCAAAAATTACAATTGTTAAAGTATACACACATATTATATAATATTGTTTGAGGAAAAGTGCTGAAATTTAAAAGAAGAAAACATAAACTGTTTGAAAATTTTCCCTATAAATGGTTTAAGTTATATAAAAAGTAAATATTTTTATATATTCAAGATGACATTTCTTAAGTATATAATCAATAGATGTTGGTTGGAATCAAATATTTGTCCTAAATATAAATTTGAAATTTGACCTAGAATTTCATATTTTTCTCATAATTCTTTTATTCAAGATGTTTTTATATGAAGAGTAAGGCGTGGATAATCCTTTTATGAAAAAAGAGAGAGTAAGGTTCAAATAAGAATTATTTTTAACGTGGAAACTAAGAACTACTAAAATTCGTTATGAAAAAATGAATTCACTATAAAAGTTATACATTTATTGAAAAATTACCGAATCCAAAAATTCAAAATTTTCAACCAGGGTTCGAATCTCATGAGAAAGGAAAATTAAATTTATTTTGATTCAGAAACTTCTCAACTGATTCATCAACTTTCATACCGAATTCATCAATTTTTTGTTATTATTAGAGCTGGCAAAGTACCCGGCCGGCCCGGCCCGGCCCGGGCTCGTCGGGTTTTTAAATTTTTCGGGCCGGGTCCGAAATTTTTCGGGCCTAAAAATTGAAGCCCAAACCAACCCCAGGCTGGCTTTCGGACTGACGGGCTTTTTTAGATAATTTTTTAGTTTTTTTTAATATATAAAATTAATATTTTAAATTTTAAAAAATTAATTACTTAATTAAAATCCCATAACTCCTTAACTTAAATAAAGAATCAGTGATGATAATATTTTGAGCTTACTTATTCTTATAATAATGCTTCTTTTATATCTTGACCTATTTATATGTTCATGCGATGATGTTGTAATGCAGTATAATTTTAATTCTTTAATTTAAGGAGAACAAATTAGTAATTACAAATCAAAGATAAATGATATTATTAAACGTCAATCTCACTTATACGCATAAAATAATAGAAGAAAATAAATTAATTATACAGTACATATTTAAGATCAAGGATTCAAAATAGATTTTACATACTATAAGGTCATTAATCATCAATATATATATATATTTTTGGAGATCATTTCTCTTATGAATTATTTTTGAATGATTTATGAGGTTATTATTATTTCTATAATTTATTTTCCCGACCAAGATGTGCTTTTTAGCCCAAACCCCAGGCTTTTTGGCCGTAAGTCCAGTAGGTCTGGGTTTTTTCGCGGACTTTTAGGTCCGGTTTTTTGGCCTTTAATTTGAAACCCAAATCGGCCCAAATCCCGGGTACCCCGGACGAGCTTTTCGGGCCGGGTTCATTTTGTCTGCTCTAGTTATTATGTTCTCACGATAAAAATGATTCTCATGTTAACCCTGCCTCCCCTATATAAGTTCGAGTAGTACAAAAATTGATCTTGACCCTGAAAGACCGCACAACTATTATTGTTACATCTAGTCCCCCTAAAACAAATTTCTAGATCTACCCACCCCGCTTTCAAATATTAGGATTTTATATCAGGTTAAAAATTCAAATATGCTAAAAATATGTCGATTAAAAATTTTGCTAAAAATTGATGTATGAATTGGGAAAAAACGATAAATGCAAATATACTAAATTATAATAGTAGATCAAATCCGACCAGCATGTCTTCAATGTAATAATACTAGAGAAATTCAAAAGAAAGGAAAAAATATTATCTTCTTTTTTGAAACAAATGAACTTTTCGTTTTCAAATCTTTATCTATGTATGCTATAATACAAAATAAATATAATGTACTAGCAAAATTTAAAATATAATGCTAATTCAAATTAAAAATAATATTTCAGCCTTTTTTAACTTCATAAAGAAAATAAAAGAAAAATAAAGCAATGCATATATTTTTGATCATTGTGAGTCTGTGACTTTTAAAAACAAGGAAAAGACATATTTCATCCGTTATAAATGATTATTTCATCCAAATTTTTGATACAAATCTATTAATAATAGTGAAGATTTTTAAGAATCAAATCAATGATATATTTCTTAAAGTAACCGTGTATAAAAAGGAACTGGTTCAAATAAAAAAAACTCGATCTAATTCGACTAAAATTTCAAAGGTATTATGGGCATACATAATATACAAATTTATCTTTCTCTTTTGGGTTTAATAGTGAGCGATTATTTTTTTTCTCTTTCCTTTTGAAATTATTTGCTGGATCATGAGTTACTAATGTAGGTTGACTGATAAATTGGCCCATTCTACGGTACGTCCCACCCAAAATGATCTGTTTTCCTTTTTGAATTATCTCATTTAAGATGGTCTGTTTCATTTTTATGAAATAATTATCTCTTCAAAAATTGTTGGACCTACCTACTTTTTATCAATTTAATCACTTTATACTATTCTTCTAAATAACTATACCGAAAAGAAATGGATCGTCTTGGGTGAGATGAATGGAGTATATATTTGGATGTGTGTGTTCCAGATAACTGCCAAACAAGCCAAGACTACAATTTGATTGCATCATTAGTCTGCATGTGCAAGAACAGCTTACTTTGAATTCTCTCTTTGGAATATATTGCTACGTGATGAGTATATAACAAACACACAATGTGACAAACATACATTTTCGTGCACTTATATCATTATTTAACTAATAACAAAAAAATAACGTATAGAAAATTCAGGTAGATACTGGGAGGTGGGAGCTACTCAACACCAAACTTATCAACTCTTAATTAGTAATTGCCACTAAACTACCAAAAGCGTTTGGCACCTAAACTGCTAGCTAATGCTTAGATTTTCTTGATATATGTTTTTGTTAAATTGGGTTTAATATATAATTCTATAGAAAATTATTTAGAGAATGGTAATAGAGCTTGATAATCTAATTATGATATCACATCAATATGTAAATCAGCCCATTGAACCCACTAAAATTTTGAAAAATCCAATATCGACGACTTCGAGTGTAAAAGTTTAAAGGTAAATTTATGTGCTGATATCATCTTTGAATATTTTTTTGCGGTATGCGTATTTGTCATAACATAAATATAAAAGGTAATTAATACTCTATGCCTCCATAAAATTTGTTATTTGATTTTAACGTTACAAGTTTTAATAAATGTAAAGTAAGTAGAGAATGAGACTGTAAAATATATTATATGAGTGAAAATATGGGCCATGAGTGTTTTTTGTAAATAAATAAACAAATTATGGATATAAATTTTGGAATTTATATAGGATTATGTCGATAAAAAAAGTGAATGTTTTCAGTCAACGGATCAAAATGGGATTAACGGCAGAGGGAGTATAATTTATGCATTTCCAGCCTTTACGAAATTAGCTAATTAATCGGCATAGTTAGTTACCTAGACTGTATACGGATTTGGCGTAAACTGTTGGCCTAACGTGTGGCTCGGGTACCATTTGATTTGATCGTTATGATTTAATTAATTAAGGAAATTGTTGATTTTGTTGGATCGTTTTGATTTATTGAGAAAATTTATAGTGTGCTTCAAATAACTTTACATTTTAAATGAATTGACATCCTGGAGAACGAGTAATGCAGACAATTTTAAAAAATTGGTGGCTGCCAATTAAAAACTCGCACTTTAGGAAAAAATATGTAGTTTTATATGTTTATATACTTGTGGATCTAGTTTGTTTTTACTAAATCAAAATAGGTATTTTCCCGATTAACTAGTATTTATTTAGTTATCGTTTTTGACAAAATTAATAAAATAATGCCATAATTATTGGGAGTCCTGATTGAAATTTATTGCAGCAAATGAGGTTTTGTAAAGTGAAAGTTGGGTTTACCGTACACGGAAATCCAGAACTCTACGTAGCGTGGACGTTTACGCATATGTCGAGATTAAGAGATTGCCAAACATCAGTCAATAAATTAATTATCTTAGAAGCATGATCGATCTTAATTTCGTAAGAGAATTAAATACGTAAGAACACCAAGGATTTATGTGGTTCGATCTATGAATAAGATCTACGTCCACGGGAAGAGAGAGAGAGGCTTCGTGTATTGATAATATGAGGAGTGATTACAAAGAGTATAGATGATCCTTTTCTATTTAATCTAGCCTCTATTTATACACAATTATCATGACTTAGATCTCGAATCCGAGATCTATTCTAAGATATGATTTGAATCCTATCTCTTCTCTAATTAGGATTTTCTTAGATACGACCGAATCTTCTCTGCTCCCTTTGGTTTAGGGGCCTTCGGCTGGACTCGCTTGGGCCGAGCTCATGTCGCTTATTTATATTGGGCCCGATGCTTGGGCCCGAGAGTTGGGTCAGATCCATCATATCCCCAAAAAAAAAAGACGCAGGCGAGGTCGTGATGGGTTTGAGGATTGTAATTCACCGTAGATGTGTCTATGACGAAGTGGAGCCGCCGATCTAGTAGTTATCCTTCTATCTCGACTTCAGATGTCGCCACTTCACCGATGAGGCGTTATGCCGAGGTCTTTGGGTTGGCTTCACCCGACGAGGTGTTTTGCCGAGGTCTTCGGGTTGGCTTCTCCTGACGAGGCGTTTTGCCGAGGTCTTCGGGTTGGCTTCTCCTGACGAGGCGTTTTGCCGAGGTCTTGAGCCGGCTTCACCGACGAGGCATTTTGCGGAGAGGTATTCGATCGCCGCCGAGGCATATGCCGAGGTCTTCCGACCGCTTCACCTGACGAGGCGTTTTGCCGAGGTCTTCGGGTTGGCTTCACCTGACGAGGCGTTATGCCGAGCTCCTCAAACTGGCTTCGCCTGACGAGGCGTTATGCCGAGGTCTTCTGACTGGCTTCACTTGACGAGGCGTTATGCCGAGGCTGAACACGGGATGTCTTATTAGCATTTAATGCGCATTTAATGTGGCAATGGTCGATTTCGATAAAGCGCATATTGGGGAATAACTTCCATGATACGCCTTTTCGCCTATCACTTTTGCTCATTCCTAAATTCAAATCTTCAGAAACTCTTTGCCGTCTGTAAAGTTCAACTGTCGCCATTATCGTTCTCGCAAGGTTCTGCGCCATCTTCCTCGATTCTAAAACCAGTAAGTTATGGCTTCCTCTGCTTCTTCCTCCTCTGATGAATCTTACGGCCAGGGTGGTCGCGCATTAACTGAGTATTCGTCGCAAGAATCTGTGGATATGGAAGTTTATACCTTTGATGCCCTCCCTCCCTTCATACGTAGAGTATGCCTTCAATTTTGATAGATGTTGGTAGGGTTTCTTCGATTCCTTCAATTTTAGAAGCCTCCGTTAGATTAGAGCTTGCCTCTAATTTTCATATCCCGAAATCCTTTGGGTTTATCGCCTCATTTGGAGGATAGGGCTAGCCTCCCGGACGGTTATGTCACTGATGTATGAGGATAGCTCAAAATGGCCTTCGCCTTCCTTACCCTTCCATTTTGTCGAGTTACGCAATTGTTTGCCATTCCTTTACCCCAATTGACGCCGAACTCCTTCCGCATTTGACAGCCTAGGTGTCTTTGCTCACCGCCATAATTTCCTCCGACCTTAGGACTCGCCCTTAGGTTCTTTCGATTCAAACCAATGGGGTGGTATTACTCGACACCGTCGCAATTTTAAATTAAAGACGAAGTCAAAATTTCCAACCGCACCGTAAATTTTTCTTTGTCGCTTTCCGGTCACTCGATTCGCTTGGAACCGTGTGAAGCTAGCGGATATGGCTACGGATTATGACTTCGGCAGCCTGGAGCGATCCTTAGACAGGATCGGCCTGGTAGACGAAGTGTTTTCCGAGGTGAACTTGCGGCCGCGGGCCGAGCCCTTATGACCCTATCGCTGCGGTGGAGTCGGCGGGGTGAGGCCCCTTTCTTCTTCTTTTTGTTGCTTGGATGTTTTCCGCTGATGTACTCATGTATTGTTTTCTTTGTTGTAGTGAATTTGGTCACGCAGAAGAAGAAGAAGGAAGGGCCGAGCTCGAGGCCGGGATGCCTCGACGGTGAAGGATGTCGCCGAGGAAACCCCGAGAGGGTGGAGGCGACGAGAAGTCCCCCGCCTCGGCCTTTGAAACGCTGAAGAGGCTTAAGCCGCGATCCCGAGGCCCCGATCGCCCGATCCCGAGGTCGAGATCATTGGTTTTCAACCCACACTCGCACTTTCCCGAGGTAGCGATCCGTTTGTATACATTATATATAGTGTGGTTAGTGTATCTTCCGACTTGGCTGGTCATTGCACGGGGTTGAGGCCGTGTCGGCCGAATCGGCAAAGCGTCCGCCTTTGTGACGGGAGCGTCCGCCTGTGATGGAGTACTGAAAGCGCGCCGCCCGCCTCGACGGGTTTCTCGACAGCGGGAGATGGAGGAGAGAAGACTATTCTCGCCCGTGAGGTGTCCGAGGCCGAGGCCGGGCCCGGGATACGGTCCGGAGGAGGCGGCATCGTGGCGGCGGAGGCGGTGGCGGCAGGCTGTGGGGCAGAGGCATCCGAGGCGGCCAGGCCAAGGCGGCAGAGCTGGGTTGGTGGTGAGGGCCGAGGTGGAGGGAGCTCGTCATCGGGAGGCCGAGATGGCGAACTCCCAAGGGAAGATGCTTCATGCCTTCGCGGAGAGGCTATTCCTTTCTGGGGGCTTCTCTGGGATGGCCGCCGGCGTGGCAGGGGTGTTGAACAGGTACGCGGTCTCTGACGTCATCGATGAAGTCGCCGAGGACTACCCGGAGTTGGATAAGTCCAAGTATGGGTATGAGGTGACAGAGGATGACGCCTTGGTGCGAGCGTATGCCGAGGTCCTGGGTCGCGGTTTGAAGGACTTGCCCGTGCTGCAGAGCTTGACCTCGTCCTCGGTTTTGCTGACTACGGAGTCTGTCCGTGCTTGCCCGGTGGATCGCGATCCCATGATCGAAGCCTTGATGGCCGACCCACGGGGGATCCGGGAGGCGGCGGCTAAGGCGGCGGAGGCACCGGCTCGTGGAATCCCGAGGAAGAGGAGGTCAAGCAAGACGGGTCCCAAGACCGCCATCAGAGTCGAGGTCGACGCTCCCCAAGATGCGGTTGAGCTAGACGGAGCTTCTGGAGGGGTCAGTTGATCCCCTTTCTTTTTTTCTTTTTTTTTTGTAGATCAACTTGTAAATACGTCATCATTAGGATGTCGCTTTTGATTTGCCTTAAAGGCTTTAATAAAATTCGTTGTTCATCTGAAGGAGCTTGTCTTTTGTGTTCAGTCTTCTCCTGATATGGCTAATGCTTCCCCTTGGTTGGGTCAAATCGAAGCTTTGACGGGCTCGGGTTAAGGAGTCAAGTCCTTCGCTTGGAAGACAAGCTCGATCATGTGCAGGAGGAGGCCGAAGTTAAGCTTAGAGCTGCCCAGGAGAGCTGTGACGAGCTTCAAGCTCGTCTTTTGGAATCAGAGGATAAGCTCGAGATCGCTGAGGCGACGGCTAAGCGGGTTGCTGAGGAACACGCAGAGTATGAAGAAATTACACGCCGAGGTGGAGGGATGACCATCTCCGAGGCTGAAGCAAAAGTCGAGGAGCTCGCAGCCCGCTGTTGGAGGTATAGGAACGAGTACGGCTCAGATTCTTGGCAATATCAAGAGCAGTATGCCGACCTTAAGAAGGTCGGCGGCCTGTACAAGATCACCGTAGCTTGTCATTCCTTCCTCGAACGTACTTGCTCGCGACCGAGCCTCTACCGCCGCGACTTCTTCGTCTGTTAGGGCCTCTGCTTTTGTCCTGGATCTTTCTTCTCCGGAGTGGCAAGCTCGAGAGAGACGCTTCATTGCCCAAGAGAGACGTGGGCTCTCAAGGAGCCGAGGTCGGGCGTCATCGAGCGGCCGAGGTCGCCTCGCTGGCCCTAGAGGTCGATCCGGCAGGCTCTTAGCGAGATCGAGGACGAGGTAGAGGTAGGATTAGTATAGACGCTCTGTTGAATCCCGATTTTTCTAGGGATTGGCTCAGCTTCTCCCGCCCTCCAAGGCCCTCTTCGTCCTCGTAATGTATTAATTGTACACTTCGAAATAAGAATAATTTTTCTTTGCTTCGTGTTGACTCTTTAAGAACACTGTCTTTTTATTACCGTAACCAATAAGAATGTAGGTCGTCGGTCGTCCCCGTTTTCACGAAGGTATTCATCCTCGGAATAAACGAAGGTAGTTCGTCTTCGTACGAAGGTAGTCCGTCCTCGAAATAACAAAGGTAGTTCGTCTTCGTACGAAGGTAGTCCGTCCTCGAAATAACGAAGGTAGTTCGTCTTCGTACGAAGGTATCATAAACGAAGGTATTTCGTCCTCGTACGAAGGTATTCATCCTCGAAATAAACGAATGTATTTCGTCCTCGTACGAAGGTAAAGGTTCCTGTTTTGGCAAGAAGTATTGCTCGGGGTGGTCCCCTCTTCCCCGAAGTGAACGAGGTATAGGTTCCTTTTTTGGCAAGTTTTATCGCTCGGGGTGATCCCCTCTTCCCCGAAATAAACGGAGGTATTGGTTCCTTATTTGGCAAGTTTTATCGCTAGGGGTGGTCCCCTCACGTGCGTTTAGTTCGTCCTCGTATTAAACGAAGGTAGTCTGTCCTCCATCGAGGGTATAGTTCGTCCTCCGAATAGGGTATAGTATAATGGAGAAGATATAGTATGCATAAGTGACAAACAAAACATGCAAGAAAAAGATTTTATTGATAGAGACCGACGTAATAACAAAACAAGACTCACGATTTAATCGAATGCACTCGATGACACGACCGAACAGACTCAACTTTTGACACTTATGCAAAATATTTCTTGGATGAATGATGTGCCACGATCGGGTATTTGTCGCCTTGATATATGAGCGAGCTTGTATGACCTTTTTCCGAGGACTTCAATGACTGCACGGTCCTTCCCATGTGGCTTCCAGCCACCGAGCTTTGCGGCTTTATCGATTTCATTATTTCGAAGCATGAGGTCGCCTACTTGGAATTGTCGGGACTTGACACGCTGGTTGTAATACCGAGCTACTTGTTGCTTATACCGGGCTTCCTTGATGTAGGCGAGGTCTCTCTTTTCTTTGAATGCATCTAGATTAGTTTGTAGATTTTCCTCGCTTGCTTCACCAAGAAGTGAATGGTGCGGGGGCTCGCATACCGATCTCTCGCAGGATCATCGCTCGTTCCGCACGCCAAACTATAGGGTGTTTGATCGCCACTTTTCTAACACGAAAACGCAAGTATATAGGTAAGTTGCAGTATCGTATCCATGTGGATTGTAATACGAAACACGTAAGCTAGCTCAACGATAATTCATCATTATTCAAGCACGTAAATTGGGTGAGAGGTTTATGGCTTGAATTTAATCCAAAGCGTATGTAGCCATGCGTAAAATAAAATAAAGCAATAAACACTGGATGGTAAAAACAGATAAGGACGACTAACCCTAGGATGCATTAATCCTATCCACAATGTATGTTTATCCTATTCCTATTAGCCAATTTCAATCCGCATAAGATGAAAGATCACATATATAACCAACAACTGTTATTTATTAATTGCGGATGTAGATTACTAGTTTTCCTATTATCATACGCCTCTAGGTGAAAACAAGCAACCCAAACAGATCACAAAGAATATGCTTCCTACGAATATCCTATCTCACTACGACTCAAGCGCTTATTCGTATCATGCATTCAAGATCGATTGACAATTAATACAATTACGTAATTAACCGACAACTAAATATGCATCAAGATTGATCAGAAATTAACACATATAAATAAGCACCAAGAATCATGAATCAATGCCTGGAAGGTAAATAGCGATAATAGGAATCACAACATATAGGATCGAATCATGCAAACCCTAGGATTAGAACGGAAAATTACCTAGACATAATAAACGGAATAAAATACGAATAAATCATAAAAACAGTAAATTAAATGCATAAAACCCGGATAATAGCGTTGATGAACAATGGTTGGTCTTGAATCCAATCCAAGCCGAAGAACGAAAACAACGGAAAACGATCGGACAAAACGCTCAATCGATAACAAAGCGAAGAACTAAACTAGAACAATGTAAGAATTAAATCTAGAACTAAACTAAGCTAAAGAAAAGCAAAACCGAGGAAAACTGAAATAAAACTGCTCGGGCGTGTCGGGGTCTAGGAGGAGGCGCAAGGGGTGTTCTCTATTTATAGATAAGGGTGGAAACCCTAATTTCTCTCTCGCTGCTGCTCGCGACCGCTTCCTCGCGGTCGCTAGCTCGACCGAGGCATGTGTCGCTGTGTTCTTTTCGCCGCGGTCGCCTCTTGCAAGATGGTCAAGCTCACGCCCGGCTAGCGATCGCTAGCCATGGTCGCGAAATCGCATGATGAGTTCTCGCACGGGCGTGCTTTCGCGTGCACGAGGCCGCGGTCGCAACTCGCTGCTCTCGCGGCTTGCTTAGCGGCCAGCCTAGCGACCGCCAGGCTGGTCGCTAAACAGAGCGATTGCAGCATTTTGGCTCGTGCTTCGCTCCTTGCTTCGATTTTCAACATATAGACCTACACAACACCAAAAGAACACCCAAGAGCAAGATCTTCTAAAAATAGATAAAACATTAAGAATCGATACATAAACGCACATTAAATGATCTAAACTCATCTTTAAATATCAACAATAAACGTGTAAAATACGCGTTTATCAGTGTTTCTCCATTCGATGTCCGAGGTGTAGTTCGATACGACCATAGGACTTGCGGTAAATTTTCCACCCATTCCCTTTACTCGCCGAGGCGAGTCTTGAGTCATTTCACGATTGTCTGCTGGTGACTTGGTTTGACCATTTGCTTGAGGATGAGCCACCGAGGTGAATTTTTGCTGGATCCAAGCTCTCGCACCATTCTTTCAACGCTTTATCCGTGAATTATGTCCCATTATCCGAAATAAGGATATGAGGATGCCGAACCGACACACGATGTTCTTCCGCACGGTTGATGGCGCGTTTGCTCGTGATTTTTACCAAGGATTCTTGGCCCACCCACTTCGTGAAGTAGTCAATCACGACAATCAAGAATTGAAACCGCCTCGAGCTTTGCGTAGCGGCCCACGATATCGATCCCCATTGCAAAATGGCCAGCGGCTTCGGTTTGAGGTAGCCTCGCACGCTTCCATGGATTCGCACCGGACATTTCTTCACGAGATCGATTGAGTCCTGGAACATCGTCGGCCAATAGTATCCCCATCGCATGACTTTCTTCGATAGGGCGCGGGGTCCGATGTGACTTCCACACGATCCTTCATGTACTTCTCGTAGTACGTAGTCAGCTCGGTTCGGACCCAGGCACCTTAGAAGAGGCTGGAGGTATGATTTTCGATAGAGAATTCTCTGCTCAAGCGTATATCGCAGAGATTTGCTCAAGATCTTCCTAGCCTCGAGCTTGTCATGGGGTAGCTCGCCCTTTTCCATGTATTCTCGAACGGGAGTCATCCAATTGGGTTCGCCGTCGATACTATGTCGACCTCGGTTCCATGTCGCCATCGCTATGCTTCGCTTCAACTTCTTCTCTTGGCGAGTTCGCTGACGACGAGGCTAGTTTGCTTAATACGTCACCGGCTATTTTGCTCCTCGATGCGAACTAACCGAAAGTGTGAGAAAGCTTGTTGTAGGCTTTTGCTTTTTCAAGGTATTTCTTCATCCTGTTGTCTTTTGCCTCGCACTTTCCCAACATGTGACTCACTATGACTTGAGAGTCACCGTGAACTCGCACGGCTCGTGCACGAAGGCTTTGAGCTGGCGAAGTCCCGCATTAAGGCTTCAGATTCCACTTCGTTGTTCGTATTTTTGAACGCGAACCGAAGTGCATATGTGATCTCTTGGCCATCTGGTCCTAAAAGTAGGATACCCGCTCCGCTACCTGTTTTCCCCGAAGCCCTTCAACGTAGACTTGCCAGCAATTCTCTGGAATTTTATCTATTGGTTCGGCTTCGGCATTGTCTGATACGGACTCGGTGGGCTTCGGTTTTTCGATGAAGTTAGCCTCGACAAGGAAGTTTGCTAAGGCTTGACCCTTGATGGCTTGACGGGGGCAAAAAGATATGTCGTGTTTGCCCAATTCAATTGCCCACTTCGCGATTCTCCCGAGAGCTCGGCTTCGTCAATACTTGCCGAAGTGGGTGATCAGTGAGGAAATGTATGGGATGTGCATGGAAGTATGGCCGTAATCTTCTTGCAGCATTTATTAATGTCAGCGCGAGCTTCTCCAAAGGTTGGTACCTTGTTTCCGGTCCTTTCAATGCTCGATCGATGAAATATACGGAAGTCGACGTCCTTCCTCTCGTACTCAAAATCAGATTATGGTTTCGTCCAAGCGGCGAGGTATAAGGAAAGGACCTCCTTCTTCTGGACGAATAGAGTAGGAGTTTGACGAGGTAGTTTTGAGATATTCGAAGGCGGACTTGTGTATGTCATTCCAGGAGAACTCCGGAGCCTTTTTGAGTATTTTGAAGAAGGAGAGCTGCTTATCCACGGCTTTCGAAAGAAAACGGCTGAGTGCGGCGATGCAGCCTGTCAACTTGTGTACGTCGTGGATTGTCTTTGGCATCTTCATCTCCACAATGGTTTGAACCTTGGACGGATTGGCTTTTAAACCCTCTTGTGAAACCCAACACCCCAGAAATTTTCCGGACCGAACTGCGAATGTGCATTTCTGGGGGTTCAGCTTTAGGTTGACCTTTCTGAGTAGGCCGAGGACGATCCTGAGGTCGGCAACACATGCGGCTTCCTCAATGCTCTTGACGATGATGTCATCTACGATACCTCCACATTCCGTCCTATGTGGGTGGAATATTTTGTCTACCATCCTTTGATAGGTAGCCCCGCATTCTCGAGTCCGAAGGCATCTTCTTGTATGCGAAGACCAAGTCGTAATGAAGGCTGTTTTGGCTGCGTCTTCGTCGTCCATCAAGACCGGTGATATCCTTTGTACAAGTCCGTAAAGTCAAGACTTCAGACCGACCAAATCGCCAACCTTTTGTCGATGTTGGGAAGGGGTAACAATCATTAGGGCAATGTTTGTTGAGATCGGTATAATCGATGCACATTCTCCACCGCTCCGCCTTTCTTCACCATTACCGGGTTGGCTATCCGTGTCGGATACTTGACTTCAACAAGATGCGTGTTTTAATAATTGCTTCACCGTCGTGGATGACTTCATTCCGCTCGCCGCAAAAATCCGCTGCTTTTGCCGAACCGGTTTTACATCGTTGTCAATGTTGAGACGGTGTGTGATGATAGATGGTGAGACCCGGTCATATCAAGGCGACCAAGCGAACACGTCTCAATTCCCTTAGAGTCGGATGATCTGCTTCCTTAGTTGAGGTGCACCAGAGAGCAAACTTTACGACCTTGAATGGTTCGCCTTCATACAATGCGACCTCCTCAACCGAGTTCTCCTGGGTCGCCGACGCCTTCTCCGGTTCCAACTCCTCGGGTTTCTTTGATTGCTATGCTTGCGGTTGTTGGACCGAAGTCCCTGCACCTCTCAGGGCGACCTGCATGCATTCCTTAGCTCGCTCGTCTCCCGGATCACGGCTATCCCTCCTTTTGTGGGGATTTTCATTGTCAGGTGGTAGGTTGAGCACACCGCCCTCACTGCGTTTAGCCAGTCTCGCCCAAGTATAACGTTGTATGGCGAGTGGGCACTGACCACGAAGAACTGTACCACTTTGGTAGAGCTCGTCGGTGCCCTTCCTACTGTGACGGGCAGGTCGATCACCCCGTCTGGGCGTGTCTCTTCCTGTACGAAGCTGCGGAGTGGTAGCGGGGCATGCGCGAGACGCGCTTCCTCTACTCCTAACTTGTCAAAGCATTCTTTGAAGAGGATGCTCACTGACGCGCCACTGTCGATATATACGCGTCTTACCAACTTGTTGGCGACCACTGCCTGGATCACCAGCGCGTCCTGGTGGGGCACCACCGCAGGTACGGGGTCGTCCTCCGAGAAGGTAATTGTCTCGTCCCTCCTGAACCTCTCGTTGACAGGCTCGCTGGTATGCGGACTTCGGGCCTCGACCTTCAGGGAGGACTTCGTAACTCCGCGTGGGAGACCCGTGATGGTGGAGATGACCCCGTCATACTTTGGTTCGTCATCTCCCTCCTCGCTTTGCTGCGCTCGCCTTCTTGTGAGGCACACCCCATTCTCACTGTTTTTTTTTTCGACCTTGATGAGGGCCTCAGATTCGCCGCCTCGCCGGCCCCGCCTCAGATTTTTAGGGACTCCGCCTTGTACTAAGATCTCGATATCTCCCATGAGGTCTCGGCACTCCTCCGTGTCATGCCCATAATCCTCATGGAAAGAACAAGACTTGTCCTTAGTTCGACGTTTGACCCCCGTCATTGGTCGAGGCTTCTCGAACTTGTCCATGTGGAGTTCGAGATTTACGCCTCGCTTCGCCAAAGGAGTGTATTGAGGTCATTCCGAGGTGCCGCGGTCCGAGCTCGACTCTATGGGCGGCGATCCTCCAAGGCACTTCGTCGGCCTCGCTTCGGTCTCCTCGCCCTTCGCCTCTTCTTCCTTTTCGGAGGGCTCGCCTTTCTCGCGCCGCGCTTCTTTCTATCAGCCTCGTCCGCCTTGGCGAACCGGTCGGCTATGCGCCATAGCTCTATAGCAGTACGGGGTTCATACTTGACGATTTCTTTGTACAGGGCCCCTGGCAGGATGCCGTTTTGGAAGGCCGAGATGATGAGAAGGTCATTTACGTCTTCGACTTTCAGGCACTCCTTGTTGAACCTGGTCATAAAGTCGCTCACGGACTCGTCTCGGCTTTGCCTCACGGTGAGGAGGTGTGCCGACGACGTCTTAGACTGCGCCTTCTGGAAGAACCTTCGATGGAAGGTCGCCATCGTGTCACGATATGATCCAATGCTCCCGGAGGTAGGTCGTCGAACCACCGACGGGCTTTGTCGACCAAAGAACTCGGAAGAGTTTGCACATATGAACTGTGGCCGAGGCGTTGGTTGATTATATTGTATCGAACCGCGAGAGGAAGTTCTCGGGTCCCTTAGTCCGTCAGAGGGGCGATGCTCGACACCCGGTATTTGTCGTGAGGCGGGGTGTCAAGTATTTCGTTTGAGAACGAGGTGACTATATTCCCGTACCCGTCGAAGCCACCCTCCGGAGAGTGGGGCGGAGTTCGTCGACCGAACTCGTTTTGATTTTTAGGACCGGCCTCCCGTCGGTCACTTCGTCCTTTCCCGCGTTGTTCGTCCCTCGCGCGGTTGGTTTGGGTCCCGGCTCGTGCCGAGGTATGAGCGCCCATGACCTGGATGCTGGGGGATCCACCTTGCTGTGGTGCCTCGTGTTTAGACGAGGCTTCGGCGTTCCTTTCTTCGGGATGCGGCCGACCTTGTGCTTCGCTGAGGTATTGGACAAAAACTCTCCTTATTCTTCTCAAGAAACCCCTTGACGGCGTCGTCAAGGTTCAACTGCCGAGCTGGAGGTTCTCCTTGGTTACTGTTGCGATCTCCATCGCTTTGGTATCTTGCTTCTTCATGCAAGATGGTATTGCCTCGCTCGTCAAGGCTCTGGATATGCCCTTCGGGGGTCGATTCTCTGACCGGGTCTTTCCCGAGCTGAGCTTGGCGTGTTTCGTCGCCGTTGTTGCTGTTGTTGCCGGCAGCGGCCCTGGATGCAAGACTTCTTGTTCTCATTGTCGTGATTGATTCCCTGTAAACAATGGTTGATCAAGACACAAAATTTCGCTTTCCATGACGGCGCCAAGTGATCGATTTTAATTTCGTAAGGGAATTAAATACGCAAGAACACAAAGGATTTACGTGGTTCGATCTATGAATAAGATCTACGTCCACGGGCAGAGAGAGAGGCTTCGTGTATTGATAATATGAGGAGTGATTACAAAGAGTGTAGATGATCCTTTTCTGTTTAATCTAGCCTCTATTTATACACAATTATCATGACCTAGATCTCGAATCCTAGATCTATTCTAAGATAGGATTTGAATCATATCCCTTCTCTAATTAGGATTTTCTTAGATATGACCGAATCTTCTGCGTTCCCACTGGTTTAGGGGCCTTCTTGGGCTGGACTCGTTTGGGCCGAGCTTCATGTCAGACTTATTTATATTGGGCCTGAGAGTTGGGCCGTATCCTATCAAAGCTCATTACTATTAAAAAATTAATTATAGATATGAAAATAATATAAATATTTTTTCGGTCTCCAAAATTTATTCATAATTTCTTTTTTGGTTTGTTCTCTTATTATTTATGAAAACTATCTTATAAAATATTCTCCATTTATTAATTTTAACATCATTTATATATATACTTTTTACCTTATATAGCCTACCACTTTCTCTTCTTTTTATTCTCAATAACATCAATTATTTACATATTTTGTCATTCATAATCTATTATTATTTATTAATAATTAATTTAATAGTACATTAGTTTAGAATCTTTACTTCACTCATAAATACTCTATAACTTTTGTTAAAATTCACATGGAAAATATATATAAACAATTTTTAGGAACAAAGGATGTAGTAAATTAGATTCAGTATTTTTAGGGTCTGCCATATTTTATTGGAGTGTTTACTTTTCATGATTAACATTTTGAAGGATTGATTATTTGATGGATTAAATGTGTGATAAGATAATTTTTATCTATCAATCATTTGTTTACTATAAAAGATTAGTGAATGATTAAAATTGGGATAAATAATTTTTCCTTTATTTGGATGATTATTTCAATCCTACCTATATTGGTTGGATTAAAATTAATGGAGAACAATTCAAATGATTAAAATAATCCCGGGCTTTAGGATATCCTTAAATATTAATCCTTAAAGTAAACACTTGATTATGTTTGATTAATTTTATCTATCCAACCTAATCATGCAAAGTAAACACATCCTATAAGTCTTATTACTAGGATTATCGAACATACCTGTAAATTATAATGGGGGCAAGAACTGCAACGCACAAGTACCGAGTGTAGTCTGACTTTTAAGATTTAGAATTTATTGTTTGCTGAAAAATTATAATAGTAAACATTTAGTTGTTCTACAATTGTTTGTCGAATAGTTGTTTAATATTCAGGTCCTTAGGCTTGCTGCGCTAGAATAATCAAACTTCAATTGCTTCCTAACTTATCTGTGAAGACTAATATTTGAACAAATAAACAAAAAAAAAAAATAGAAGTTGAAGATACATGTGTTTTTCTTAAGACATCCAATATATTTTTGTGGGATGTAGCATTCACTATCTATATTCGCACATTTGTATAGGTAAATGTAATTTCTTTACAAATGAATAGTAAACTCCATCAAAACATTTTGAGATGTGAATCATTGTTCCTTTTAATTGTTATTGTAATTTATTTTATTTTATTTTAGGATGATGTGAATTGTTGATAGTATAATATGTGGGCTGTTACTTGCATATCAGCTTTTGATAAGTCAATGCCTGGCCCAATTGTTATCAGCCTGAATTTTGTTACAATAAATTTAAATAATGAACCCCTTCCAAATTGCAGCTAACTACCCAAACTTTTATGGGCTTAGGTTGGATCAATGGACTGATAAAGAGGAGAAAATCAGCAGCTCCGGCTCTTGAAAATATACAAATATCTGATCAAATTCAGAAAATCTTCAATGATCGTTTCACAGATCGAGAAATTTATAAGCGAATGGTTTAATGCATGGGAAAAAAAATACTGAAGAATGTAATTGAATCCACAAGATATTTGATTATTGTTCACAGAGAGAAAAAATAATGCAAGCAAGTACCTAACCAAGTAGGTCACAAATCCTAGTCTTTAGTCACAGATTCGCTTGTATTACAACTGCATATTCTACTCAACTTACCCTTACATCAAATTCAGGCAAAATCACTCGCCCAAAACTGAAGGAAAAAAACAGTATCTATACATTGATATTCAAAATCCAAAACAGAAAACCAACCAAAACTCACCCTTCACCAATGATCGCAGCAGGAGCATTCACCATTAACAAAACAGTGAAAACCAGAAGCATCCCTCACATGATCTCCCTTCTCGTAACAACGGAAACATACTTGGCAATCCCCACAAACATGGATGTTCTTACTCACCGTCACCAGCTTCCCCCACCCTGTCACCAGCAGGCCGTAGGCCAGCGCATGTTTCCCGCTGTGGTACAGCAAGAAATCGATCTTCTGATGCTCCTCCACCTCATGAAGCATGAAGCTCGTGTCAGCCACGTAGCCAAAAACAGTACCCCTAGTGCGCTGTAGATGTCCTTCGTCTCCGGTGCCACTTATCCCTCCCAAAGAAGGAATGCACCTTGTTCTCGTGAATGATCCAGCTCCGGCAGGGGAATTTCCAGAGCCCTTTTGGTTTCATCTCGTCCCTAATGGGATCAGCGCAGTGCCACCTCCCAGAGGCCGAGTGAAGATTTGATTTTAGTATATACGTAGACGGATCTTGTGGCTCGAGTTTTAATATCTCCTTCGGAGTTTTAATATCTCCTTCGCAGCCCTTCTCCCAATCGTGGCGTTTCTGTCGAGCAAGGCCGTGGCCTCGAATTTCATCATCTTCTTGATTATCTTCTCTGCTGCTTCGAGATGACCCCAGAAGCCAAAGACGCCTATCAAACTAGCATAATGGTCCGAATTGGGTTCTACATCATGGATACACTACATGGAGAGGAAGAATTCGATTCATTCTTCGACCAAATTTGTGGCGATAGGCTGAGGTGATCAAGACACAGGTGACTGTCTGGCTGTATGCCTCCTTTCACCATCTTATTCCAAGCATCCAAGGCCATCTTTCCCCTGCCTGTTGAGGATTTGGCGGGAGAGCAAACAATTCCACGACACTATGTTGTGCTCAGACATGCTGGCGAACACAACAATCGCTTGTTCCATATCTCCACATTTCCAGCACATGCTAACTATAGCGTTCCCGACTCCTATATCGGATAAAGAACCATTTTTATAGCACGGCAGTGAAATTGCTGGCCAAGAGTTTGAAACCCTAAATCCCACAAACTCCGAGTACTGAAGCTAATCCAACGTCATCAAAGGCGATTTCTTGTTCCTCATTGATCAAGGAAATAGCTTTCTCCAACTCTGACTGTCGAGCATATCAACACACCATCATTGTCAGCATGATCGAGCTTCTCTCTTTCAATGGTAGCTGATGGAATATCTTCTCAGCGTCATCCATTCTAGCACACCTAGTGCACATATCAAGCAATGCAGCTTGATAAAATCGTTATTGCCATAACCAATCTTGACAACAAAGGCGTGAAGCTGTTTGTTGAACCTCGAATGCTTGCTCAAACCACAAGCATGTAAAACGCTAGACAATGTGAAATCAGTTAACTCCACGCCCTCCTCCACCATTCTGCAGAAGAATCTCACCGCCCTCGAGCCATCGCCATTTTGGCAGAATCCAGCTGAGAGGGCGTTGTAAGCAATGGAGTTCTTCTCGGCATCCTACAGAAGACGTCCAAAGCCGTAATAACGAACCCAAATCCCATATATGCGTTCACCATCTCAGTCCATGTAAAGCCGCGCATAGACATACTACCAAACAAAATATCAACATCTCCCACACATCCACACTTCGCATAAAACCGTATTAAAGAATTTCTCATACTCAAATGGCTGAAATACCATGTTTTCACAGCATATGTGTGAATTCCCTTCCCATACATAGTTGCTGAACACTTCGCACATGCGATGCCATCAATAAACTAGAAAGAGTAAAGTAATCAGCTCTAGAGCCCTCTTGCATATCTATCAATGTATCAAAAAACAGTTCAAATGCCACTATACAAACCCTCCTTAACAACACAGTATCCCAAGAAGCAATGTCTCACTCAGGCATTTCGTCTAACGCATTGATCACAAAATCAAAGCAACCACTTTTACCGTACATCCCCATCACAGCATTTGCAACATAACTGCAATTAACTTGACATATCTTGATCGATAAGTCGGAACCTAAACCTAAATCCAACAAACGCATATAAGCAGTCAAAATTGCAACAAAAGCATATGCATTGGGTTCGATTCCAGAAACCCTCATCTCAAGGAACAGCGCCACAGCTTCTCCCCCCGCGGCCCGATTTCGCCAAGCCCGGTGTAGGACACAACATCCGGTTCCGCGATTAAATGGAAAACTCTCTCCGCGTAGGTCAAGTGACCCAATTCGATATACGATGTAATGAGCGAATTACAGAGGCGTATGTCTTGACGAATTTTGATAATTGAGGCGTGAACCGCTTTGCCGAGCTGATTATCGGTGTACTCGCGGGATAATTTGCTCAAACGAGAAATTTGATCGTTGGATAAGGGTTGAACGTTTTCGGGAAGCTTTGGAGTGGATAGGTTTTCTCGTTCCACTGGAGTTTTGGAGTGTAAAAAATAAAAATGGTGGGCGCTTGGGACAGGAGAGAGAAAGGTGATAAATCTTAATTTCGTCAGATAATAAATGCAGTAAAGAATATAAGGAGATAACTTGGTTCGATCTATTGAAATTATATCTACGTCCACGGAGCAAGAGGGAGTGTATGTGTATTAATAATATGAGGAGCGATTACAAAGAGTGTATATCTTGTCAAGTGATCGATCCGAGTGTAGATCTTGTGCCTTCTCTCACCTAATTTATTTCATTTATAAGTTCATGAGTTGAGTTCGACTACGATTCAAATTGAGTTTGACTCTAATACAAATAGAGTTTGACTCTAATACAAAGTCTTTTCTCATAAGGATTCTTTTAGATATGCATCCGAATCTTCTACGCTCCAATTGCGATTAGAGTTGTAGTTGGTTGAGGAGTCTTCTTGGCCGAACTCACGTAGGCCGAGCTTAATGTCGGGCCCATTTATAATGGGCCGACGCTTGGCCTAATAGTTGGGCAGATCCTATCATATCCCCCAAAAAGACGTAGAAGTGAGGTCATTTTGGATTGGGAGAGTGATTCGACATCGCCATTGAAATACGTAGTCCGCGGTTGAATATCGCTGGTTTCGCCCGCCGAGGCGCTCGCCAAGTCGTATGTCGCCGCTTCGTCCCGCTGAGGCGCTGCGAAGTCGATGTCGCCGGCTTCTTCCGCTGAGGCGTTTCGCCGAAGTCGACGCCGCCGCCGCCCCGCTGAGGCGCTCGCGCGAAGTCGATGTCGCTTGACTTCGCCCCGCTGAGGCGCTCGCCGGTCGATGTCGCTGACCGCCCGCCGAGGCGCTCGCCGAGGTCGAGGCCGAGGCAGAGGCGGCGAGGGTCGAGGTCGAGGCGGCGAAGGCCGAGGTGGCGAAGGCCGAGGTAGCGAAGGCCGAGGCGGCGAAGGCCGAGTGTCGACCTGCGAAAGGCCGAGGTGGAGGCGACGAAGGCCGAGGTCGGCCTACGAAGGCCGAGGCGGAGGCGGCGGCCGAGGTGTCGACCGCTGGAAGGCCGGGTGGAGGCGGCGAGGCCGAGGTCGGCTCGCGGAAGGCCGAGGCGGAGTCGAGGCGGCGGAGGCCGAGGTAGCGAGGCCGAGTGTCGACCGCGGAAGGCCGAGGTGGAGGCGATGAGGCCGAGGTCGGCCCGCGGAGGCCGAGGTGGAGGCGGCGAAGGCCGAGGTAGCTCGCGAAGGCCGAGGCGGAGGCGGAGGCGGCGAAGGCCGAGGTAGCGAGGCGGAGGCGGCGAAGGCCGAGGTAGCGAAGGCGGGGAAGGCCGAGTGTCGACCTGCGGAAGGCCGAGGTGGAGGCTACGAAGGCCGAGGCGGAGGCGGCGAAGGCCGAGGTGTCGACCTACGGAAGGCCGAGGCGGAGGCGGCGAAGGCCGAGGTGTCGACCTGCGGAAGGCCGAGGCGGAGGCGGCGAAGGCCGAGGTCGAGGGGGCGAGAACAAATACCAATTTCCGCATCCGTCCATGGAAGACTTCATGGTGAAGACCGAGGTGGCGAAGGCCGAGTGTCGACATGGTGTAGCTTTAGCGAGTCTTGGCGAGTCTTCGCTCGAAACCCATATAACTTGGTTTTAGTCATAAATGTATTTAGACCGTAGTCGTAAATTTATTTAGACTGTATCAAGTGTATATCTTACGATATAACTTGGTTTTAGTCGTAAATGTATTTAGGCGTGTAGTCGTAAATGTATTTAGACCGTAATCGAAATGTATATCTTTCAGATATAACTTGGTTTTAGTCGAAATGTATTTAGACGTGTAGTCATAAATGTATTTAGACGTGTATCAAGTGTATATCTTCCCAATGAAGAGGTATAAATTGCACGAGATCCGATTTGGACGTCGTTTGCATGTAGATGTTCAAATTAATGAGTAATTTGTATGCCTTGCACGTATATGTTCAAATTAATGAGTAATCTGTGTGCTTGCCTTGTTTGTCGAGAAATATCGAGATGGGTGGTCCCCTAGCGCGCGCTTAGTTTGAGTACCCTACTTTGTAGGTTTGTTATCTTCGCAAGGGCGTCCCCTTTTGAAGGTAAGTTGTGTTCATCCGAGGTGAGAACAGATTTTCACATAGGTATAAGATGGGACGAAGTAATCCACCTCCTCAGGTGAGTAATATGTCAGGTTCGGGGGATAAGCGTACCGGATAGGTAAGCAAGCTTATAGGCCCCTTTGCCGAGATCCCAGTCTAGACTCCATTGGGCCCTTTTTTATTCTGTCGAAGGCACTTCGGAGATTGGTGCCTCTTCCTCGATCATCCGGCTTCTCGATTTTCTGCTCGTCCCATGTCTCTCTCTTTTTACGATCCGACTCGTCCCCTTTAACATAGTTATCCACCAAGGTCCAAAGGCTACTTGCCGTCTTCGGCTTCTCTCTGGTGATTTCTTTGTTTAGTACGCCAGGTCGGATCCCATTTTTGAATGCGTTGATGATGTAGAGGTCGTTGCTCTCATCGATCTTGAGGGATTCTTTGATGAACCTTGAGACGAAATTTGACATCGTCTCGCCTCGTCCTGGCGGATGGTGAGTAGGTCGGATAAAGGTTGCCGAGGTGGCATCTTTGATAGAAACGCCACTGAATTGATCCATGAGATCTCGAAGCTATGTATGATGTTACGGCGGTGAGGTGAACCAACGACGGCGTTGGAGACCAAGACCTCGGGAAGATCTTGCACATGTGAAAATCTTCCATCCCCGATTTACCATGTTAGTAGTGTAGGCAAAAAGAAAATGGGGATCTCCCATCCGTCATAGGCGTGATGTTGGGTGCTCGATATCGCCGCGCGTGGGTGTATCCGATTTCTCCGGAAAGGGAGATGATCCGTCCATGTCGGTCGAATCCTGGGAGTTCGTTGTCATCCCTCCCCGGAGGAGTGGGATACCGGTAGTGATGTCTATCGCCCTCTCGATGAGGGATCGACTCGCCTTTCCTCCATTTGGTCCTGTTCAGGCACGCAGACGTGTCTAGGTGAACGACTTTGGCAATTGTGTCGATGTGACCGACTTTGCGGGTGATGCTGGGGTGAATAGTTATGGGCCGCTTGCCGAGGTAATCACTCCGGACATCATGCCGAGGTGATCGTTCTCGGTTATCTCGCCGAGGTGAACGTTTTTTGCTATTTCGCCGAGATGAACGTCTTTGGCTATTTCGCCGAGGTGAACGCCTTCGCTATTATGAGAGGTGAGCGATCGGGCGTTCTATTCATGGTTCTTGAGGTTCCCGCCCATTCGCCCTTTGGCTCGAAAGGTTTGAAATTGGCCCATATGGGCATTGAGGAATTCGGATACGGCCCGCCGAGGACCTCGTGAGATTGATGGGTCGCTTGTTCACCGGCGCTGAGGTCGGCTTCTTCCTCTTCAAGAGGCGGCAGATCCCGAGGGTGTATAGGTAGGTTCTCTATGTAACCTCAAAGGCCATGTTGTTATCGGCAACGGCGATTTCTTTTCCCAGACTGCAACACTGGTTGTGGTCCTCGATCCGCCTGTCACTCGCACCACGGCGGCGCTAGGATTTGCACGAGTCCTTTCCATTGATTTTGCGTAGAAAACGAAGCTTTTTGTTCAAATTCCCACAAACGGCGCCAATGATAAATCTTAATTTCGTCAGATAATAAATGCAGTAAAGAACACAAGGAGATAACGTGGTTCGATCTATTGAAATTAGATCTACGTCCACGGAGCAAGAGGGAGTGTATGTGTATTGATAATATGAGGAGCGATTACAAAGAGTGTAGATCTTGTCCAAGTGATCGATCTGAGTGTAGATCTTGTGCCCTTCTCTCACCTAATCTAGCCTCTATTTATAAGCCATCAAGTTGAGTTCGACTCTGATTCAAATTGAGTTTGACTCTAATACAAAGTCTTCTCTCATAAGGATTCTTTTAGATATGTATCCGAATCTTCTACGTCTCCAATTGCGATTAGAGTTGTAGTTGGTTGAGAAGTCTTCTTGAGCCGAACTCACGTAGGCCGAACTTAATGTCGGAGCCCATTTATATTGGGCCGACGCCGCCTGTTCTACCGTATCCTATCAAAATGAAACACGTTTATGAGACTGGAATAAATGATTTTGATCGATAGATTTAAAAATGTCACATTTGGCTTTGACAAATGTTGCATAATTGTGGTGAGATGGCATGTTTGAGAGAGATTTGATGATAACCAACAAATTTCATCTCCATAATTTGAATATGAGATGACAAACTATGAAAACAACTCATGCAATCACTCTTGAGTCTTAACATCTTATCATACGCAAATACATATTATTGGATAGTTGAAGTAGAATTAAGATATAAGCTCAAATCCCTGCTCTAGAAGACTCTGCGCCAATTTCTCATTTGCAGCTTCGAGGGTGAAAGCCATCCCAGAATACATACTGCGTGGCGTTGGAGCACGTCCCCAGCGATTTCTCGTTGCACAGAATCGACGTTTCAACCGTACCCGTTCCACAACACGCTCTCCTCGCCTCAAAGAATCCTGCAAACCAGATTGTTAATCGATTAATCATGACATGCCCATACCCAATAATTTTATTAATTACCAGTTTCGCTTGGCTTGGAAATCAGATCTAGCAGAGGTTGGTAGATATCGAAGACGACAAGCTTGAGGCCAGGCAAGTCCGCCTTGAGATTCTGAGATGTGGAGTTCAATTTCTGGTTGAATGAAGCGGCGTCGTTGTTGAGCCTTGTCACGCACTGATTGCTTCCTCCGCCGAATAAGGTTATTGCCGCCGGCAAGCATCCCGCCGGCGGTAGGCTTGTTACTCCGATTCTCCGCGCTCCCAGCTTGTACAGATTCTGCACTCCATCACAAAACAAACATATCATTCATGGCTCAATCAATCATATTATGTATGAATTAGGGTTAAATTACTTGTATAAAGGAGGAGTAGGATTTGAGCAGGATTTGGGAGAACTGGTCGGGAGAATAGATTCTGTTGAGGAGGGGATTAACGTAGTAATTCTGTATGAAATCACTGCTTCCTGCGCTGAGGAGGTGGATTCCGCCTGAGAATATGGCGTCGGCTTTGCTCCTTCCCACCATATTCACCACTTTGCTCTGCCATTCCTTGTAATTCTTTAGCTGCTGCGTCAATGTAACAGCCCTCTGCAACAAACATCAAGCCAACTCCACTAAATATAACTCAATCTTTTCTTCTCACCAAAACACACACTCAATATTTGTTTCTTAATTATAGTTACATATAGCTGGGCTGTTCTGTCGTAGTAACCGGAGGCAGCGGAGGCGAAGTTGACGCCGGTGAGGATCTTCTTCCCCGTGGCGTCTTGGCTGAGGTACGCAGGCGGGTACGAGGTGAACCCGAGGTAGTCAGCTGCAATAGTATCATGCAAGCGAGATATTAGGGAATAAAGTACGAAGCAATTAAGAAAGCAAGCAAATTAAACAGACGAAAATGGTTACCCAAATCGTTATACGTCTAGGGATGCAGCGTTTTTTCACTAATATATTGTCGCATACGATTATACTAGAAGACAAGAGAGAGAGAGAGAGAGAGAGAGAGAGAGAGAGAGAGAGAGAGAGAGAGAGGTGCATGGGATTGTGGAAAGTTACCGGTGAAGTCCGTGGCAAGCTTCCCGTTGCAGAACCTTCCCGTAGGCGCATGGGTGACATAATCTCTTCCATAAGGAAGGAAGTTTGCTTTGATTAACGTTTGCAGATTGTTGTTGTTTCCGACATCAACTACGGAGTCACCGAAGATGCAGAGTGCAGGAACAAGAGGATCTCCATCAACAACTGATAACACCACTGAAACAACTAAAAATGCTCCTAATATGCATATCTTTGATGCCATTTCTTTTTTCCTTTGATGGAAAGAGAAGTAACTGAGGGACTATTTATGGAGGTCAGTGGCTAGTAAAAGGCAAAAAAGTCAGAGGAATTTTTTAATTTATTCTAGCATTATCTCTGTATTAATAGGATAATATCATGAAACAAAAAATGTTGTGGGCAAAGCCACAAAGTGGTGCGGTGTAGTACTAAATGTGGGTTATCCCATCATCTTTAATGAATCAATCGGTTTGTCTGTTGCAATAAAGTGATTTGAATTTGTCATATCAGAATGACATAGAAGTTCTAAACTGCATATCACCAAAATAAAGTTCAGTTTCAACTTTTTTATCTTGTTTTGGAGAAGTTTGTTTATGGGTGCAAGGTTTAAGCAACCGTTTTTCGAGAGAAAAGCAAAATTTGCTGACATTTACATGCATCTTACAAATATTTTCAGTGCAAAGACACCAAGCCGCTTTTTTTTCGTACTAGACTAGAAGAGAGAAAACAAAAGGCTATAGTGTTTTTATTTTTTCTTTGTTGCTATAACCTACAACTCAAATAGAAGAATTTCTCTTACCTCTGTGTTAGAAGAAAATCATCCAAGTTGTGATTGAATGGACGGGAATATATAGAATCCACGACTCGGGTGATTTTATTAGAAATTGAATATTTTAAGGATAGTTTAGCTTAAGTTCACTATATATACATATGATAAAATATAGTAAGATTTTCTATCTAAAATTCTTCAACCATCCCACTAGACGCTAATATATCAAAAGACGAATAGATATATAATCTTTATCTTTATATTATATAATAACGACACCGAATTACCATTTATAGTAACTTCCATTTTTTGTTATTTTTGTATTTTTGTTTTGGAAAAGATAACACTGAATTATCGTAAATAGTAATTTTAGTTTTTCCTCTAATCCACATTTCCAAATATAGCAATATGTTATAAGTTATCGAATTATTAATTATTAAATCTATTAATTTTATAATTAATTAAATAGATGTCCTAAAATCTATATATGGGTGCCTATTAATTCAAAGA
The DNA here is from genome assembly GCA_036937905.1 of Salvia rosmarinus. NCBI lineage: Eukaryota > Viridiplantae > Streptophyta > Magnoliopsida > Lamiales > Lamiaceae > Salvia > Salvia rosmarinus. The sequence continues at coordinate 53,972,293 of CM072818.1, read as the reverse complement.
TATTATGACTAATTATGACTAGCACAAATTCTGTGAATATTTAATATAATTCTAATATACATATATATACTAATATAGTAAAGATATACACATATATATAGTAATCGTACATATGTATATCATGTCAATTTTTTCTCTGTATATATAATCGTATATATGTTATATTAGGTTTTTTAGAATGTATCCGATATATATATATATATATATATATATTTATTGTGGTTTTATTTTACTAAAAATATATTTATGTATATCTATTTTTTTAGACATCTATCTTATATGTGTGTGTGTAATTCGTTCCTTAAATTTAGCCACTATATCCAATCAAGCAATTTGTATTTATATGAAATGCATGTAAATATAGAAATGCTTATTAATCAACAAAAAAAACGGCTAAGTCAATCAATTAATGTCAATAATTTGGTTTGGAATTTTAAAAAATATAATTAATTCATTGCCAATTCCATGTAGTTTGTAACTATAAATAGAGGATTTTTTGTGAGTTGCCCCACATTCTCAAAATTTCCACCATATACGAAAATGGTATATGATCATATGTGAAACCATCAAGGATCGTCCTAATAGTTTGAGGTTGATTTTATTTTATTTTATTTTATTTATCTGATAGAATGTATAGTTGATAGGTTCCGATGAAAATCACTTTTTCATTTTAACGAGCAACTATGTTATTATATAATTTTGTGCATATAACACATTTTGATCCATGATGTCAAATGGATTCATGATATATTAGAGCCTCCTACAGCACCTACGTACAGTGCTAAATTCATTCTCATGTAGTTCACTTGAATGTGTTGCGAATTGATTCAATTTGACAATACAATCATATAAAATAGTGTGCTGGATGCACCAACATCAGAACGAGCTGCTAAGATGGGTTTTGAGTGAAGATCCCAACTTTATTCGAGCTTCAAGGAGAAAAAAAAAGATCTTAAAGTTAATCATCAAGTATACAAACTTAATTTTGAAACAAAATTTCATTCGGTAGTAACTGTTTTATATTTTTTCAAAATTGTTTTTATGAAGCATGAAATGTTTTTCAAAATTGTTTTTCATTCGGTATACAAACTGTTTTTATGAAGAAGGAAATGTGAAAAAATATAAAACAGAATTACTACCGAATGAAATTTTGTTTCAAAATTAAGTTTGTAAACTTGATGACTAACTTTAAGATCTTTTTTTCTCCTGAAGCTCGAATAAAGTTGGGATCTTCACCAAACCCATCTTAGCAACTGCTCGATGTTGGTGCATCCAAAGACACTATTTTATATGATTGTCTTGTCAAATTGAATCAATTCACAACACATTCAAGTGAACTACATGAGAATGAATTTAGCATCGCATTTAGGTGTCAGATGAGGCTCTAATACATCATGAATCCATTTGACATCATGGATCAAATGTGTTACATGCACAAAATTATATAATAACATAGTTGCTCATTAAAATGAAAAGTGAATTTCATCGAACCTATCAACTATACATTCTATCGATAAATAAAATAAAATAAAATAAAATAAAATAAAATAAAATAAAATAAAATAAAATCAACCTCAAACTATTAGGACGATCCTTGATGGTTTCATATATGATCATATACCATTTTCAGATATGGTGGAAATTTTGAGAATGTGGGGCAACTCACAAAAAATCCTCTATTTATAGTTACAAACTACATGAAATTGGCAATGAATTGATTGACATTAATTGATTGACGTAGCCGTTTTTTTTTGTTGATTAATGAGCATTTCTATATTTACATGCATTTCATATAAATACAAACCGCTTGATTGGATATAGTGGCTAAATTTAAGGAACAATTACACACACATATAAGATAGATTGAGAAATTAATGTCTAAAAAAATAGATATACATAAATATATTTTTATTAAAATAAAACCACAATATATATATATATATAGGGGTGGGTTAAAATAGAAACCATTTCTTATGTGTTAACTAGGAACTAGTATACACCCTTGATTGAATGTATTTTGACGCGTGTTTTAGATTAATGATAACTAATTGGATTAAAAATATTATATTGATATACTTAATTTTCATTATTAACGAGCGGGGAAAAATCTATGAATTGGGCAATCAAATCTTCCATTTGATATCGATTATCGCCTAATACCGTTCTTGATATGGAATCTAATTGTGATTCCAATATGATAAATCATCTTCATAGTCATAATAAAAGATAAGATACAACAACTACATCATTAGTTTAATTAGAAAATGAGAAAAGAACATATTAAGAACAATAGTTACTTCTTTGTTCAGTATAGTGTCGAACAAACTTGCTTCTTTCATGGCCCTTAAACATTGATGGTAGTTCGTGAATAATATTGATAATTATCATTAGCGATAATTTTGGTAATTTTGGTTGTGTATTTTGCTTTTTTTAAGCATACAAATTGCTTAATAGTAATAAGTTAAGCATACAAATTGCTTAATAGTAATAAGTTTGATGCTTATTTCCAATACTATACTTTTTTATTGAATATTTATTACATTTATGAATTACTTCCTAGCAACCAGTTTGATGCTTATTGTGATGTTTAGAGGTTAACAAATTTTATGAGAATTAAATTCTAATCATAAATTAATATTTGGATTAACAAACTTATAATCATAAATTAATAGCTTCTAAATCTATAGAATATTAATTAAATTGGATTTTGCACATAATAATTTTGGTTATGTAATTTGTTATTCAATTGCTTATTGGTAATAAGCTTGATTAATTGGTTAATAAATTATAATTGAATTAATAAAATCTAATTGAGAATTACTGAACCATATATAGGATTAATTAGAGTGGTTTTTGCCATACGAATTTTGGTTGTGTAGTTTGTTGTTCTTTTGCTTACGAATTGCTTATTGATAATCAAATTAATGTTTATTTCTTATAGGCAAAAAATTGTGCCCATTTAGATGGATAAATCAAGAAAACAAAATTGAATATCGATATAAATAAGAAATAAGAACCCAACTTATATAACAATTTAATGCGATAAAATTGAATAAGTAAATATAAATCATATTCTTTAAAATAACAACGATACATGACTAAATATATGATACCAAGCTCATCATAACATTAATTTAAGCTAGCCTTAAAAAATTAATAAGAAATACTTGAAAATTCCATCATGTTGTTGAAAATTGAAATGAGCGAAAATTAACAAATGGATTCGTAGGATTATAATGAATAAAAGATTACGTGTAACACAAAAGAGAGAGAAAATAACTTTAAATTAGTAATGGGATGATCAAATCATGATTAAGGTGGAAGGATCCCACCAATTAAGGGGATTTACGGTTCCAGCCCATAATTCAATTACTTTACTACCCTTTTGTTTAACCGAATGAATAAAACAAAATTAAAAGCAACAATTAATGTCATTCGTTGATAAAAAAAAATGGACTATTTAGATTGGTTCCTAGTTAATACATAGGGAAAAAATTTCGTTTGAACTCTTCCCTCTATATATATATATATAGGGAAGAGATACATTCTAAAAAAACCTAATATAACATAGATACGATTATATATACAGAGAAAAAATTGACTTGATATACACATGTAAGATTACTATATATATGTGTATGTCTTTACTATATTAGTATATATATGTGTATTATAATTATATTAAATATTCACAGAATTTGTGCTAGTCATAATTAGTTATAATATCTTTGAATCTTTAAATGGTTGTAGTTAATAGGCACCCATATATAGATTTTAGGACATCTATATAATTAATTATAAAATTAATAGATTTAATAATTAATAATTCGATAACTTATAACATATTGCTATATTTGGAAATGTGGATTAGAGGAAAAACTAAAATTACTATTTACGATAATTCAGTGTTATCTTTCCCAAAACAGAAATACACAAATAACAAAAAATGAAAGTTACTATTAACGGTAATCCGGTGTCGTTGTTATATAGTATAACTAGTATGGAATAAATATTTACAACTTGTTTTGGCTCATGACTAAAATGGATTGTCCTTGATAAGTGAGTTAAAGTCCATGATAAACATGAAATGGGATTCGTTTTACAGAACTTATATGATAGAGGAGACTCAACACGGTTCTCCAAGACCAAACATGTTACCCAGAACAAGCAAGGCAAATTTGTGAGCCAGATATGTTCATTCCTCATACCCTCCAAGTCAGAGTTCGAAAGTGTCTTTGAGTTGTTCTCAAACAGTTCTACCCGTCATATATCAGAGATGTCTATATGACATAATAACTTACCATACACATAAACATCTAGTATACGAAGGTACAATTAGGGACCATAGCTGTAAAAACTATGCTACAAAATAATATACCACAACCAATGGCGATGAAATCTCCCAGCAAGAGTGAAGAACGGTACACAAGCAATCAGTGGCTAAAACTCTGCGATTAACTTAGAGAGAATGTGCAACCCTGAAAGGGTTGCCAAACTAAATAGAATCTACAATGCCGGAGAAGAGATGTCGACAAAGTAGCTTGATGAATCCCATCAAGTAGAAATGCAACCAAAAACTCTCCAACAAATATACACCATGTCCCAAGAAACCACTATCGTTGAGCGGCAGATAGAGTAGTTTGAACAACAAAAAGAGAAAATATTGTACATAGGGTAAGAACTGAAGGAGTTAAGAAATGGAAAAGACATTGATGCAATAACATCAACATCAAAAAGTGCATGGGAGAGCAGAGTCCTACGTGCCAGAATCGCTAAGTAGCCATGTGCAATCTCAGGCTGCTCTGGTCATTCAGGAGCAGGTAGTCAAACAATGTATGTGTCATTTATTAAGAACAATCTTTTTTTCAAGAGCAGATTCAAGCAGACGTTTAACCTAAATATTTTAGACATGTTACTTATGAATATCAAGGCACCATCGACTTTGAGGAACATCTGTTGAGATTTTATGATGTCTCTTTACACACTAATACTCTGATGGAGTGAAGTGCCGATTTTACTCACTACACTGGTAGGACCAGTCCAACAATGGTTTAGGCAACTCCAGCCCAATCCTATTCATTTGTTTGAATATTTGAGAATGATGTTCTTACACCAATTTGTCAGTGCAAGAAGATTGACTAGGAGTTTGTTGCACCTAATAACGACCAGGCAGGATCGAAATGAAAGCCTGCGAGACTTCTTAGTAAGATTTAGCGTCGAAATCCTTGAGATTGTCAATATATTCAAGGTAATAAGTCTAACATATCATTCATAGCAAGAAGTATGTGATATTTGCTCTCAATATTTACACTTCAAAGACTCATTATTTGATCAAAATCTGACTTGAACGGCAAATTCTCTTTCAGATGACTCTATTTTGTAGTTTTTTCGACGAACCAAGTTCGTTGCGCTCATACTGAAGGTGTTCTGCAAGCTCACTAGCATCCATCTCAAACAAATTTATCTTAGCTTCATTTGATACAAGATAAATTCTTTTCTTTTTTATTAGATGTTCAATCCAAATCTAACAATATGATTCGGCATGAAATTAAGAAACAGGTCCATCATCAAGCGATTTGCTCTGTATATGCGCATGCCTTATCCATGTAGTTAATGGAAGTTATATACAAGATGGCATTTCCTTCATTTAGATGCATATGCAATTTGATAATTGCATGTCCACCATCATTTAAGCAAAGACGTGTCATCTCTATTCATCTTTTAACCATTCATATTTTAGTCCGTCATCATTTAAGCAAAGACATGTCATTTCTATTATCTTTTGAGCAATTATATTTTTTGTGATCAATTCATCCTTTACAATATGCACTATAACGTCGTATATATAAATAAATGACGTGCAACCCCAAATCTTTTCCCAGAAGCAAGTTGTACAAAACTCATACCAGAATGATAAAAAAATATTATCACCAAATAACTGCATTTTTGTTATCACCAAATAACTGCATCTAGATAATTATAAGTTGATGGTTGGTATGTAGAAATAAAATCAGATAGAATAGAATAGATTTTGGAATGGAATGATGATAGGAATGGAATTGAATGGAATAGAATATAATAGAATATATGATAATAGAATATATGATTCCTATGACTAGTACGTATAAAGAATGAACGAATATAAATGAAATAAAATAAATGATATAACTATTATTTTTATAATTTATGTTATTATTACCGTAAATAATAATAATAATAATAATAATAATAATTTAGGAACATTATTATTATTTATGATTTTTTTATTTTTGTTATTATTATTATTATTATTCTAATATAATATTTATTGCTATTAATTATTTTTTATGTTACTATTATCTTTTAATATTATTATTACTATAATTGATTAATAATATTTTATTATTATTTTAATATAACTATTTATTAGTTTTAATTATTATTTATTATGTTAATATTATTAATAACTTTAATTTTATCACTATTATTATATTATAATTATTTACTGTTAATAATTATTATTTATTTATTATCATAAATACTATTATTTTATTATTATTTATTATTATCAATATTATTTATCACTATTATTAATATTTTAAGATATAAAATAAATAAGAATAGTTTTGTTAGAAGAAAAAAAAATTGACTAATCTCATATTCATGGGAATAACTAATATCATGGGAGATGAGATAAAAAAACTAATTCCATGTTCATGGAAATAGATATTCCATCGAAAATGGTGAATCATGCCGTAAAATTTTTATCAACCATAAGATTAAAAATGAACATATGAATTATCATTCTATTCTTATTTCATTTCTGTATACTAGCAGTCACATAAGGGTTTTAAGGAGAAGAAAAGAAAAGAGCAAATAAATCTAGTCTGAATTAAATAAGAGATACCACTTCAACACAGCATTAAATTTCCCATACATTGGCAGTATTTACTAAATGAAAGATCAGACCTGGACAAGGTTTCTTTTTATTTTGGTAGGTTGGGGGTGGGGTGGGGTGGGGTGGGGTGGGGTGGGGAGGTCCGGAAGATAGATACTCCTCCGTCCCACCCAAGATATTCATTTCCTTTTGAGTTGTCACCCAAGATGGCATTTTCTTTTAGGAAATAATTATCTCTTCAAAAGTTGTACCTACCTACTTTTTATCACTTTAACCACTTTATCTCTTCTCCTAAATAACCGTGCCGAAAAGAAATGAGCCGTCTTGGACGGGACGGAGGGAATACAAAAATTAGTTTAAAGTATGTTCATCCATAATTTAGAATTCACGGATATTTAATTAATATCTAATTAGTATAATTATTATCAATCTCTAGATAAATTTAAATTTAACTAGGGTGGATGCACAGGAGTATGCCTTGTTGGTAAGTAAACCATCTATATAATTCCTTAATCAAAAATTATATTTTAAACTACTCAAATTGTTCGTATTGTATTTATGTCGTGTTTGTAGTTGTCCAATCAGGTTGTGTTCATATTCGTGTTTAGTATAACCTTAACAAATCGTGTATGTATTGAGTCTTATCATATCATGTCGTGTCGTTATCGTGTCGACACAACAACGATCCGACATTCACGAATTGCGAGAATATTTTAAACAACAAGAAAGGTATAATCGAAGGGAGTGAATATTAAATGAAGTTATCTTCCAACTCCTTAAGTAGAAGTGGAACATATCGACATGCTCATTAATAAAATCAGGAAATTGAATGCACAGGAATACAAGGGAAGAGCTTACACTAGTAATATTATTCAGAACTAAATAGTTACAGGCCACAGTGTCAGGAGCAGGATAGCATCACTGCATTGTCATTTTTTGATACATTAATTATTACACAAAGAAACAAGTCGTATCACTCTTCTAAATTATTCAACTCTAAATAATTCAAGTCTTGGGGGCATCCTATTACAATTACATATGAAAGCTACGTTCAGTAGAAATGGAACACCGAGACTTGCTTGGGCCTTATCTTAATGTTGCACGATCACAGAAAAAGACTAGAATAGATGATCCATAACACATTTTTGAGAATTCATAAACCTCAAAAGATAAGTCGCTAGCACCTTTGAAGAGCCTTCATCGCATCAGAAGCTGGAAAGCTTCATTTGGCTTTCCATTTCATACTCGTACCCAAGACGGTTTGCACACTCCCGAAACTCGCCCATCTCAGCATCAGAGACTTGGATGCCGACCAACACATTGGCACCTGTTTCTCCCTGAAGATGGAACCGAAAGGATAGTTTTCAGTGGAGATGCAAGAAATGGAAATTGGGTGCATCTAAAATATTTGACAAACGTATAATGCATATGCATTAAACTCGTATATTCAATCAAGAGACGTGTTGGAGGTCATTACCTGTCCACGGTAATGGAACAGACTAATATTCCAGCGTGGACTAAGAGCATCTAAGAACTCCACTAAGGCTCCTGGCCTCTCAGGGAAAACAAAGCGACACAGTAGCTCATCTTTAACGTTTGATCGGCCGCCCATCTGGCACAGATTCAAAAATGAATTACATAGAGAAAGGCTAAGCAAGCAAGACATGCACTCAATCTTGTCATCCAAACCTAAGTGACCTACTTGTAGCAAAGGTTACTTTAGCCGAATAGTCAAACAGGGAGAGAGACTGCATGCTACATTGCCAAAGAATACTGTTTATTCGTATATCTAGAGACTGGACACTTCTATTTCACTTCAAGAAGTGCTTCATTCCATAGCTAAAGGCACATAAATGAAGCTATGGGGTATCAGCATATCTAATGTTGAACCACTCAAGCGTAGTATTTGGGCATTCAGGCCAAACAATTCCATCATTTGTAAAGTTTCAAAACTAATATCTAAAAGAGAATTTAAAGTAGAGTGATATCTTGGATTGTTGGTTTCCTGAATATGTTCACATCGAGTGTTAAACTTTCATCAATGCCAACCATATCCTTCAAGAGGGAATAATTGGTGGGATCCATGTCAGAAGAAGAGAACCCTAATGCTTACTTAAGCATTGAAAAAACAATGGATTAGTCAATTTTTCAAGAGTTATAAATGAACAAAGTCATAAATTTCCAGCTTGTATTTGCTCAGTTGATAGGCTTTTGTCAAGGAAAAAATGGAATCTAAAAACAGCAGTTGTGGAGAAAACATCTAATTAATTCCATATGTACTTGGCTTAGTCAATAACATGACAATCATCAAAAGATAAGATGACATATTTTATAGAATCTTTTTTCTAATCTTAAAACTATAATTGTTTTATTCATAGCCCATGGGTATATCTTCTACATACTTGTTCAATGTCACATGAGCTTAGGGCTTTTACTAATTAAGTAGCTATGAAATAATTCAGAATCTTTGTCCGGATACCATTTGAAGTTAACTGTCCAGGTGAGAAACATGAACCAGGCTTCATTTCTGCCCTTCGCAGAAAATATTAAAATTCAAAATTCAAGTGTCAAAATGTGGATTGAAGTGAGCTCAAGCCAATAATATTTTCTTTTAATAAATTTACATAAACATATCAGAAATCTGAAACAATTAAGTGTTGGGAGTCCTTACCAGATGTCGCAAATGATCTTTGACCAAGTCATTCTCTGTGAGATTAATAGTATGCAGTTGGGACGACTTCAGTCTTTCCACCATTGCATCAAGTTCTGCTTCTGTATGAAGACCAACACTGTATAAACGAAATAGCAAAAAAAAAGGTAAAAAAGTAAGTTGCTCATGAATAGTAGTACTATGGAAGGCCAAAATCCATTTTCATTGTTTTAAAAGTTAACAGAAATATGTGAAATGTATCCCTTGCCTGTATAGTACTAGAGCTTTTTCTTTAACTGAATTAAATCTGTATTTGAATTCAGTGATATTCATAAGTCCGACCTGCAATCAAACAATATCCAAGATTCCAAATAACTGAAAGGAGGATGTTATGGTGATAATAGAAATGACAACCAAGATTATAGGGAAGATCGTACAAGCTCACAGAACCGCTTAAAGCTTCCCAGTTCCTCCGGCATATAAGTTGCCAATACAGCTTCCTTGCGTCTACCGACATCTGCTAGTTCAGTTACCAATCTCAATCTATCAAAATTCATGTTAGCTCCACTTGTCACAGCTACTACATTAGCACACTTGAGTCCATAGTACTTGCAATAAGCCTCAGCTCCAGCCAGGGAAAGAGCACCTGCAGGCTCTAAAATACTCCTTTTCTCCTCAAACATGTCCTGCAACATCGTAAATTAATGGCTAGTAGTAAAGACTCCAATATCAAACATGAGTATATTATCAACATTTATGTTGCAAGGTTCATTGGCAGGATATTTTTCAAGTGTTAGAGCAAGCCCTAAAAGGGAGAAAGTAGTGGGCAACTATGCGATGAAACTATACATACTAAAGTGATTCTTAGCTATAAATTCACCGACTCACATGCGATTATGTAAATAATGAAGAAACAGACAGAGTTGACATTTCCAGTCTGAATAAACATTCTAGGGATCATTATACAGTGTGAAGTGGACTATGAAAATTAGTTTTCTGATTCATGAATTATATATCACTTATGCAAAACCACTAAGCCATCATAAGTATCACCAGTCCAAAAACACCATAGTGGCTGTCATTATCGCAAAATATGAAGGAAGAAGTAACTGAGACCTAATTCAAAAATTAAGACAGCTATAAAATAGTTCCTCTTTATGAACGCACAAATGAGATACTGTTAAAAAAGGATCAACTCCACAATGTGTTGCCTTTATAGCTTACTCATTAGGTACTACTAACCAGAACATGAGAGCAGTTATCAGAAAATAATACTGGCAAGAATATATATGATGCTGATTGTCCAAAACAGTAAAATAAAACTTGAAACTAGTAAATCCCAAGAAAGGCATCAAGAATGTGAAAAATGGAATTTTAATCCAGGCAACCAGGAAAAGGCAGCTGACCTTTATTGATGCACAAATGGCATCACGGCTAACAAGAACCATCCCATCTATGAGTTCCCTGCAAAGACAGAAAGTCTCTTCACCAACGGCCTTGACTGCTACGCCATCTGCAAAACCTCCCACTTGATCCAACACTACTCGCCGACCATGGTGCAATGATAATGTCATTGCATTGGCATCAAAAGGCTCCACTCCAATAATTTTCACTTCTGGGGAGACCCTTTTGACATAGGCAGCAATGCCAGCTATAAGTCCACCACCGCCAACTGGCACAAAAATTGCCTCTATCGGGCCTTTCATTTGTCGCACAATCTCCATGCCAACTGTTCCCTGCCCTGTGATTATATCAGGGTGATCAAAGGGAGGAACAAATGTGCGGCCCTCTTCTTCAGCCTGCTTTTTAGCAAAAGCTTGGGCTTCATCATATGAATCCCCCACAAGCACTACAGTCGCGCCCAGTCTTTCAACCGATCTCCACTGTTATTGTCAAGTGAAGAAATTTAGAAAAAGGTGATTATTGAACCATGGAAATTTAAAATAAGCACATCACCTTTATTTCTGGAGTAGTAACGGGCATTACAATCACAGCATCGCATCCCAATTTCTGGGCAGATAATGCTACACCTTGTGCATGATTTCCAGCTGACGAACATATCACTCCTCTTTCAAGCTGTTCCTTTGGAAGCTTTGCCATCATATTATAAGCCCCACGAAGCTTGAACGAGAAAACCTACAAAGCAGATTGTCAACATTTTACTCAAATGTCAAATCTCTTGTAACATAGAAAGCGAACTTTACTTTCTCCTGGTTTTTCTTTCCTCTTTTGTTCTAGTAGAAATCAGTGTCCAGGAAAGACACCAAGTTTTCACAATCGCCAAAGTTTCAAATTTTGGCTAAAAAGCCTAAAATAGAAAATTTACTAAACTGGAGAATAATGTTGAATGAAGAAATTTGAGAACAAAAACAATGTCTCGCAAAGGATGACAAATAAAAATCTTCACGCAAGCAATAACATTGACGAAATGGACGAACTCAATTACCTATATAGAGAAACGATATATACATCAAACAAAATACATACAGGCTGAAAATCCTCTCTTGAGCCAGACGTTGGCCCCCAGCCTCTCCGACAGCTTCGACGCCAGCTGCAATGGCGACTCATACGCCACGTCATACACCTTCGACGACAGAATACCCGTCAGATATTCCATTGCATTCAGTGTACTTTCTCCACCTCTACAGTTTCCAGTAAACCTATTCGGTACCAAATATCCGCTCTCACACTGCAGCGAGCTCGGCGGAACCACCAATAACGGCTTCTCCAACGCCGGAGGAGAAGAACAAGACAGCGGGGCAGCCGAATGAAGCTCCTCGACGGTCGGCAAAATCCCCGCCGCCTCCGGCTTCGATAGCCTGGCGACTCTAAAATGTCTCGGTCGGCAGCAGCTCGGGATAGTGGCTGAGGAAGCCTCCGCGAAGTCGCTGCCGAAAAATGTGGCGCGGCGGAGAGGAGATTGCGCAGGGGCAAAACGGAGGACTTCCATTTTTGGCAATGTGTAGATTCGAATTTTTGTATGTAATGCTCCTTGCAACGGAGTGGCAGGAAATGCAAGGGAGATGAAAGTGAAAACTAACGGCCTCGCTTCTATTTATACCGAGTTTCACCCAAAGGGTTTTGCTATTGAGTGAAATACAACAGGGTTAACCGCGGGTGATGGAAGGATCGAATAATAATTAGCACGTTTCGTTTGTGACCAATGATGATCGAACACGTGCAGGATATAGGTGGGTCAGTTCGCGAAACCGGTAGTGAGGGAAATGCGAAGACCGCCAGCGTGGAATGCATTGAAAACGAAAAATCACGACATTCCCAGATAGGGGTGAGCAAAATATCCGAAAACCGAATAACCGAACCGAACCAAACCGAAAAATCAAATTTGGTTCGGTTAATTCGGTTATTTCGGTTAATTCGGTTAAAACCGAATTAAAATTCGGTAGTTCGGTTTTCGGTCGGTTCGGAATTTTTTTAACCGAATAACCGAAAACCGAATTATATATATATAATATTATTTATTTATTTATTTAGAATTATAATTTTAATATATCAATATCCTTAATCCTATTAATTTCTCTCTCTCTCCCTATTATATCAATATATAATATTTGTAAAATATAATACTATTTATTTATTTATTTATTATATAATACTATCAATTATTATTATTTTGCAAAATATTTTGCATATATATAACATATAAAAATGTATTTTTTATATATAATATCAATATATAATATTTTTTATATATTCATTTGAAAAAAATAATTTTTTTGCTAAAAGTTCGGTTTAACCGAAATAACCGAAATATATTTCGGTTATTTCGGTTCGGTTACCGAATTAAATTCGGTTCGGTTCGGTTATTTTTTTGAAAAATTCGGTTAATTCGGTTCGGTTATTTTTTCGTCCGAAACCGACCGAATAACCGAATACTCACCCCTATTCCCAGATAGTTTTACCATATCTTTAAGCAAAGCCTTCAAAATAAATTACTAACTAATAATTATACCTCCAAAATAACACATCATAATTGGAAGGCATAAATATAATACCCATATCTTGTCATAATGTTTAACGAAGTTTTCAATAATGTCAATGTTTTAATATTTTTCAGTAATGCCACAATACCCAAATTCTAGCACCCAAAACTCCATATGACACATTAGATATTATGTGTAATATAGTGTCGTAAGGACAGCGTCACATTAGACCTAACTTGCCACGAGCATTTTTCGATTTAGCCGTTTGGATTTCTTGACATTATTGAAAAATTATTAAAGATTGTGACAATATATAATATTTATCTCTTTGAAATAATATGACATTTGATTTATAACTTTTGGGACAAAATGTCATTTGTCTCCTTTTTTTATCTAATTTTAACAAGCGCACAATTTGTTCTGCATTCAGACAATTTACATTATATGTAAATAGAAATAAAGTTCTATGAGATTAATATAAACCAAACGCAAACAATGAGAGAAACTTCTTAATTGAAAATAAAATATAGGGAAACATTTCTGAAAAATTAGCATGGTCCAGTTTTGAAATCTGATCGCCAACTGGATTGTATTAGTTTCAAAATACTTTTTTTATGTCCATTACATACGTATAGGTGATAATTAAGAGTAAATATCAGTTTATGCCACAACGTAAGTATATTATCATTCTTGTTCTTAATATTTCAAAAAAATCACTTAATGTTCCACCGATCAATTTCTGGTGTACAAATGCTTACATGACTGTCAGAATTCCATGCTGGACTCCACGCCATTATAAAAATAAAATAAAAACGTGAAAATGTTTATCCAAAACAACGTCATTCTATTTCTTTTCTTATATTGGCATGAAAAAGAAATGGAACGAAGTTTGGAGGAACTTTTTCACGTTTCTACATTAATTTTTATATTGACGTAGAATCCAACATGGAATTCCGGTAGCTACGTACGCATTTGTACGTTGGAAATTGATTGGCGGGACATTAAGTGAATTTTTTTTGAAACTTTAGAGACCAAAATAATAATACACTTACGTTGGGACACTAAGCGAAAATGTTGTGATATTAACTGATATTTATCCACAGTTTAATAGGTCTGATAATTTCTTTAAATAAACTGACATGCCAAAAATAAAATGTCACCAATTGATGATTGTTGATTCTTATAGATAATAGATAAATAAATAAATAAATATGAGAGCTATCCTGCTTCAAAAAGCAAAACAAAACCAAAAGAAAAATACAAAAACTCATGTACATCCGATCGTACGGTAGGGACGGATAAAAATATCATTTGTTATCAAGAAAAGCATCATTCACATTAAAGAAAATTATTATTTGTTTAAGTATTATTTACATTAAAAGAAAAATATCAAATATTATTTACACTTAAGAAAAATATCAAAGTCCGCGTACGTAGACTAATGTACATGAGACCACCTCAAAGAAAAGAGGAGAGGACCACAATACCTATTATGCAAATGTTTTTCGGCTCAGTCTGATCCAGTTTCCAAAGTAGAATTGTCATTTTTATAAGAGTCGATTGTTAATTAAATTACAACTTTTCAGTTTCATTGTTAATTATATCTAAGTATCAAAACATTTCAACAATATTTTAATAATTAATTTTTAATAATAGTTTAACTTTTTCATTTTGTAGTAAATTCATACCGCCGAGTTTCTTTCGCATGGTTTTTAAAATTAGATTTAGATGTTTATTCAACATAAAACTAAAAATTAATTTAACCTTTTGGAGCGCATTGTCTTCAATTTGTTTCATTGTCAATTTATTAGTTGGATGTTAAGAATTGCTACTTGAAGTCTTGAACCACCCCGAGATCCTAACTTTGTCATGTCAACTTCAAACTCAATCACTATTCATTGCAAATTCGTGCAAAAAATTAGGAGAGACTAATTTACTACAAATCAAAAGTGTGAGACATTATTCTAGCGTTTTAAAAATTGGATATAAATTGCAACATTTAGCAATTAACACTCTCTTTTTTTCCAATTAATCTCATGGATTGACTTTTTTAGACATATTTATAAGATATTGGTTGGTTATTTTAAAAACATCGATTCAGAGGCAAAACGAAATCGACCCAGAAAGAAAAATGAGAAACGTGTAATTGAGGTAAATATATTAAATATTACTCTCTCCGTCCACCAAAATCGTTCATTTATTTTGATGGCACTAGTTTTAATAAATTGTAATGAGTGTAAAGTAAGTTGGTATAAAAAGCTGTGTCATGGGTCCAATAAATGAATAATGGATGTTGAGTGTAAAAATGTGAGCCATAAGTGTTTTTTTTTGTAAATAAGTAGATAGGTTTAGGATAAAAATGTAAAGTTAATGTTTCCAAAAAAAGAAAGTGAACATTTTTCGTGGACGGACCAAAACAGAATTAAATGCACGAATTTAGTGGATGAATGAAGTATTTAAGATGAAAGCTTAGTGCGGAAGGCCGCAATCCTTAAATAATTATGATTATAGGGTAAACTAGGGAGTTAGTTATGGATTAATTAAGATCCAGTAAACTATAATCTTTAGTAATTATGATTTTTAATTCATATTTATACTTTAATTAAATGCATAAGTGGGACTTAATTAAATAGCTCCATAGTAGAAGGTCCCATGTGCCGCTTATTTAATTGTGTAATTTTTTTAATTCTTAATTACTAGTGCATTAATAAATAAAAAATCTAAATCAAATCCAACAAAATTGGCCCACCATGAAAGTTGAAAGTGACTCAACCCTTTTATTTTGGACAAATTTAATATTCCAGGGTCATAAATAAAGGTAATGTTTGCTGGATACTACTCCGTCCATTCATAATAAATTTATTATTTATGGACAACATAAGTTTTAATAAAATTATCGATGTGTTGTTTGAGTGAAGAAATGATCCTTCATATCTTAAATTGTTAGTGGTAAAATATTTTTTGATAAAGTAACACTTTTCATAGATGCCGAATAAAACAATTGCAATATATTTGTTATGAATGAAGGAAGTATTTATTAATAGCTATTTATATAAATAAATAAAACTAGCATACATTTGCAAATACCAAGGGAACAATTACTTTCTATAATAATTCTAAAAAAAAAACACTTAGGTAGCAATTAACAAATTAGCAAATAAAGAAATAGCGAGAAAGAGCCTAAAGTGCAGTTTGGGGAAGGATCAAAAGCTCGGCTGCGGATATGAAGGAAGATGACTACGATCAAGAGTGCATGGATGAAGAACAGTGAGGCCTAAAGATAATCGATTTAGATAAAGATGATAGAACTTAGAGGGTGTTTGGCTAAGCTTATAAACTCTTCAAAACAGCTTATAAGTTGTTTAGAAGCTTATAAACTCATGCAAAGTGTTTGGCAAAATAAGCTCTTAAACAGCTTATAAGCTGTGAAAATAAATTCCAACAGCTTATAAGCTACCTTAAAAATAAGTAGATCAACCACAACTTATTTTTTTATAAGTTTGCAAGTAACAGTGAATTTAACAAAATAATCTTACTATGATTCGTTATAATCTATATATATCTATCGACTTCATCTCTCGTCAATTTTCTCGCCTAACTATGATACTCTCTCTAACTCACGATTCTTTCTAGCTTATAAGCTAAATTATTCAAACACTTTGACAACTAATAAGCTCTTGTAACATTATGTCTTATAAGCTCTTGAAACATCTTATGCTCTTATAGATTATAATTTCTTTAAAATAAAACAACCAAGACCTCTTACAACCACGGTGTGCTTGCTATGACCGGCTAGGAATGATAAGGTTTTGGAGATCAAAATTGAAAGCCATGTGCCAACTTCTATTTTCTATGTATTATTCATTATAATGGCAAGTCATAATCGGTTTTATTGAATGAAAAAACCTTTTATTTAATATTTGATCTATTAAAAAATTGATTTTACATTAAAACCATCTTATGGAATTACAATTTTTTCTCTATCGAATGAAAAATTTTAATTTAAAATTAATAAATTTAATACTTTTCAGAATACGTGGAAAAAGGGATTTTATGTAAAAATGATTAACACATTAACTTAATATTATTATTTTATTAATTAATTATATTGGTAATTACTAAAGTGTCCCCGTGTGGCCAGCCATAATGTGACCGCATAGCTTTATTGATTCTAGAAATTATGTGCTATGTTATTTATCCTAGTTGAACGTGGGAATTGTGTTATTTAGGTATTATTAAGTGTATTACCCTAATACTCTTTTTCCTCATGAGTTCTTTTCCTAATAGGATGGGATTACTCGTGAGCTTTTAACGAGACCAAGAATATTTGTTAGTAGATTCTCACGTTAGAGGCTCTTGTTAGGAACCAACTTGTTGTAATGTTTTATTCCTTTTTAATGCATATTTACTTACCTCCAAAACACAGAAATGGTATATTTCTTCCATTCTGGATGGGTAAGTCTATATTTACTTTATTATTGATTAGAAAATTAGATGGTTTTCTCATTTTGAAAGAAAAATTGAGTTGGTCTCCTATAAGTATACGCGTATAATGTGTATATCAAGAAACCAATGTTGGTTAGTAAAAACCAGCATTGATTTTTCAGCAATAACCCACTGTGGTTTTTAAAATTACAAAACGTGTGCATTGTGTGCGTGCGTCAGAAAAATTAAGAATATATAGAAGCAAGGTTCATCAAAGCATAGTTTGAGAAGTTTTATCTCGTAAAGGAAAATATTAAAGTATGAAACATCTTGTCGTCACGTGCATAAAAGTTTTTGTCATAAAAGTTAATACTATACAAAAGCAAGGTTTATCAAAGCATAGTTTGAGAAGTTTTACCTCGTAAAGGAAAACATTAAAGTATGAAACATCTTGCCGTATTTCATATGCGTGTGCTCATATGATAATTGATTAGTTCATATGGATGTGTAGACTGCAGCAATACAAAAATAATCTAACTCCGAAGTTGGAAGGCGTGTTTGGTATGATAGTGAATCATATGTAAATCGTTACTTGAAAGTTGAAATATTCCTCATAGCTAATATAAAATACATCTAAAAAGAGGGTAGTGGCTTTGAATTTTCAATTCTAAATACATGCAAAATAATAGATAAAAATATAGTACACAAATAATTAAATAAATAAAGACGTTGTCCCCCCAATAAATCCGAATTTTTATCTTCCGTTAATATGCAATCTCAGAAACTTGTAGAGCAATTCAACACTGCATTCTTCTTGGCAAAGCCGATCATCTAAAACATAGTCGATCTAGTATCAACCGCCCGCAAGATACTTTGATCAACATTCTTCATGATATCTGATTTGTTCAACAACAAACATTGGATATCCATTTGGATGGAAGTTTTGTATTGTGGAAATTGAAATATATATGCCCAAAGAAATATAAAAAAAAATTAATTTACTGTTATTAACATGTAGTTATGTTATTATAAATTATAATTAAGTTATTGGCGTGAATTATGCTATTGAAACTTATGGTATTTAGTGATTGCTTGTTAGGTGCCAAAAATGGTTTATTGAAAGAAGCAAAATAAAAGTTACTAATTATAAATTTTGAAATGAGGAAAACATAAAATATAGAATTAGAAAATTAAGAATGAAAAATCCTTATAATTCCATAGGATTAAGGATCAAGGAGACATCTCCAATGTGTATTGCTATATAGAATTAATAGAAGATTATATAACATGAATTCATAAAACATAAGAAGAATACTGAGAAACCATCAATATAATAAAAAATGTATTAATATATTAGAAAATATATGAATTTGGACAATCTATGTAAAATTGCGACTAAAAATTTATATTAAAACAAATAAGTGTTGTTAGTTTAGATGAATAAATTAGTAAATATTTAGGAAGACCAAATATTATACATGCACCATATTTAGATGAATAAATTAGTAAAAATATTATTAGTTATGAAATGATACATTTCCAAATTTTGTAATATGAACGAAATTTGAGAAAGTTTTTTTTTTTTTTTGGGTTTTGCATTATGAATTATTTTTAAGAATATTATATGTAATATTTAATCATATATCCAATATGAACTTACCTTTATTATCGGCTATAATCCAATATATTTTTAGTCTGATTACAACCGTTTGTGGCATGTAAAGTATAAATGACAAACAATTAATATTCATTAATTGTAAAATTACATACCTTACTTACCTTACTTATACAATGCATTATATAATTTGAGAAGTCACATTGGGGAATTTAAAAAAATAAATATAGAATTTTATAGAAATGCCACATAGGATTGCGAATCAATATGGTAACTTCAATATGTAATGGAATCTATATAATTTATAGACTAGTGCGTAACCCGTCGAGTTTCGACGGGAACCATTTTACATTGTAATTTATAAGTTGGAATTTAAAATAATAATTCAAAAAATAAGTCTAGGAGGATGTTTATTGATTTTTTTAAATTACTATATATACAAAAAATCTATAGAAACTAAATTCAACATATATTTATAAATATAATAATAAAATATTATTCTAAGTATAGAAAGTGAAGACTAATTTTAAATTAAATATTTTCCTAAAATATAAAAATAACTTTTTAATTATCTCACAATCTATCTAAAATTTCATTAATAACTTTGTAATAATAACATTGAGAAAATAGATTTTGTCAGATACTCCCCGATGAATTTCAAGAACATGTTTAGAAAATATGGTAGAACATGCCCAGATACATTAGCTGCACTCTGTCGAACAAAGCTTTGAAATATATACATCTTTTAAAAAATAATTATACTTTGTTATATGATTTTCTCAAAACTCTCATACAACTATTTCAAACATTTCTTAAAATTGAAACATACCAAAATAGACTACATTGTGTACGTATCCCAATATCGTCCAACCAAATATTTTAAAGTAAATTAGTTGTAAAATCATTAACTATAAATTATTAATATTAAAACCTATGAAAAATATTCAAAGAGTTTAAATCTACAACGTATGAAAAATAGTGATATTATTAAATTGTATAAAGTTCCGTCAAATTCATGAATCGATTCGTTGTTAATTTGATGATTCCCAATATGTCGAATTTTATCACATCAATGATCCTCGTCGAACAACGATTCAATTACGAAATTCTCAATTCTGGAAAATTCCCAATCCGAAATCTTCAACTTTCGCACAACTACTAATGTTGGGTAAATTTAAAACCCCTTCTTATCTAAAACAAATTCCCAAAATTCTTTCTTTGCTGCAGAAATAAGAAACTCGTGCGATATTATTATCTTCGTACGATAGATAATGTTAGTAAATTTTATGGTAAATATAATACTTCCTCCATCCTCCAATTTTCTTCTTAATTTTCCTTTTTGGGACGTTCCCTAATTTCCTTCATATCTATTTATGAAAACTATCTTTCCAATTTTACTCTCAATAATATTCTTTATTTATATCTTTTACCACCCACTGTAGGGGTGAGCAAAATACCCGAAATCCGAACCGAACAAAACCGAAATTTAAAATTCGGTTCAGATTTTTCGGATTTTCGATTCAGATCAGATTGACATTTTTTAAAATTTCGGATTTTCGGATCGAATTGGATTTTTTTAATCCGAAAAAATCCAAAAATTCGAATTATATATAATTTATATATATAATAATAATAATAATAATAATAATAATATTTTATTTAAATATTTTAAAATCTAATATAAATATATATAAGAATTAACAAAAAATAGTATCGGATTTTCGGATTTTTCATAATTTCGGATTTTTCGGTTCGGTTCAGATATTTTTATAAAATTTTTGGATTTTTAGATTTCGGATTTTCGGATATTCGATTCGGATTGGATTGTTTTTCTCTCAAAATTCGGTTCGGATTAGGCAAAAATCCGAACCAAAATCCGAATGTTCACCCCTAACCCACGGCCAACCATTATTTCTCTTTTTTACCATCAACAACCTATTTATTTATACATTTTACCACCTATGGTCCACCACTACCTAATTTAATGTTACATTATTGTGGGACCTTTACTCCACTCATAATACATTCAACAACTTTTATTAAAACTCGTGCCGAAAATTCATAACACTATATTTGGGGACGGAGGAGTACAATATATACTTACATAGCCTATCATTTCAAGTTATATAAAATTTAACCTTTAAATAATAACATAAAATGAGTTATTAAAATAGAATATATTATTTTTATACCGTGGATGTCTTTGGCATATCAGTGTTGGCATGCCCACTATTTATACTCACAAAGTTTATTTACAAAAATAAATATTACACTTAAAATATATTATATTTCTCAAAGAAAAAAAATAAAGAAATTATTTGATAGGATAGATTACATCATAATTACAATACAATGATTTTATATCAAATTGAAATTAAAGAATATTGATAATGGGTAAGATTATAAATTGAATTAAATAAAAGTAATAAAGATAGATTGAATTAAATAAAAGTAATAAAAGTAATAAAGATAGATTGAATTAAATAAAAGTAATAAAGATAGATAAGCATTCATAATACCACATTTAATATTAACATAACAATCAATCAACGTATTAAATAATAAGTGGTTAAATAAGGAAATTTGTGACATTTAGAAAAATAAGAATGAAAAATCATAAAAATGCCACATAAGATTGTAGATGAATGTGGTGTAATCGATATGTGATGAAATTATATATTAATAGATAAATATTCACAAAAATAAATATTACACTAAAAATATATTATATTTCTTGAAGGAAAAAAAGTAAAGAAATGATTTGATAGGATAAATTACATCATAATTGCAATACAATGATTTTATATCAAATTGAAATTAAAGAATATTGAATATTGGTTTTTTGTAAGATTATAAATTGAATTAAATAAAAGTAATAAAGATAGATAAGCATTTATACTACCACATTTAATATTAACATAACAATCAATCAACATATTAAATGATAAGTGGTTAAATAAGGAAATTTGTGATATTTAGAAAAATAAGAATGAAAAATCATAAAAATGTCGCATAGGATTATAGATGAATGTAGTGTCTTCAATATGTAATGAAATTATATATTAATAGATTTCAAGACTATAAATTTTCTAAAACGATTGAGTTATTTACATCACGTGTAAACATTACTAGGTATTTTAATAATTTCATTAAACGAATATTCTCCACGAACATCATTTTAATAATTGTATTATGTATA
Organism: Salvia rosmarinus; assembly: GCA_036937905.1. Taxonomy (NCBI): domain Eukaryota; kingdom Viridiplantae; phylum Streptophyta; class Magnoliopsida; order Lamiales; family Lamiaceae; genus Salvia; species Salvia rosmarinus. The sequence continues at coordinate 53,949,586 of CM072818.1, read as the reverse complement.
CATACATGTAACCAACTATTGCACTAACCCTACTTTAATTTATTCTAAAAGGTACCACTCAAAAACAACAAAATTAAAAAGTAACTAGCAAACAAATTTGGTGGATTGAATAAATCACAAGTACCAAATGAATCCAATATAAGCGGACAAACATATGATTGCTTTGTCTTGCATATCTAACTTATTAATCATACTACAAAATCAGAGTTCATCACTGATTAGCATACTGCGCGCTTATAGTTAGAAAAGTTTTTTCAAGTAGACAAAAAAAGATGATGGTGGTGCCACTAACTTTTTGTCTACTTAAGAAAGTAATAAACCAAATTATTGCTAGCGATAATTTCCTAAAGTCGCAATATAGACCATTTAGATTTTAAAGATTAAAAAAGCACGTTTGATGGAACACTATATAAAGTACAAAACTTATGTCTGATTAAAAAAAAAAGGAAAGTGAAGCACTAAATTGCTTGGCACTTTTTCAATAGTGATAAACATTAACTGTACTATCAAAAAAAGAAAAGTTTTGTAAACACGATCTTTAAATTTCTGTATTTAATTGAGAAAAAAAAATAGAATACCATTTGAATTAGAGACATCTTACTGCATGTTCAAGGTCCTGAGGCGGTTCTGCTCACACTATTCTAGGTGTTAGGCCCAATTCAAAATGAGCCCAAGTTTAAACTGACCCAGTTCCAACAAATTTTTGCCAAAATATTTATGTATATGTTTCCTCATATGGAAACGTCTCATTTAATACTAATTTCCACGACCAACAAAAGAAATGGGTACTGATCAAGAAGACGTATTAAATGTCAACTATTAAGATATATTTCTCAGTTCATTTTTAAGTGTTCTATTAACAGTTTTTTTTTTTTGTTTTTTAATAATGTTCTAATTCGCAATTTGAGAATAAAATTATGATATATTTCATATTTGTCATTATTTAATACTATTAGAATTTGACAATTAGTTGTATGAATACATTTATCATGTTAATTAATTAGGTTACAAATATAAATTTACATACTTCCTTGATTTGTGCGATTTGACGACAAGAGACATTTAAAAAAGTACGAAGGGAGTATACACGCGTCATTGCCAAATGTCACGTGATTAATATTCTTTCGAAGTTCTATAAAATGCTAAAAGAATATTGTTTAATTGTATTTTATAACGATATAGTACAACTCAATTGTTAAGACGTTTATTCCCCAATTAATAAGTTAGGTGTTCGAGTCATCTATAGAGATTTATGCATGTGAAAGAAATTGTATTTTACTCCATTCTTCTATCACTTCCCTTTTAGGACACTACTTCTTATTATTCAATTGCACAATCATTCATTATTTACCAAAAATCATACATGTCACTCACAATGTAACACATTGTGAGACATTTTCTTAATTCAAGCAACATACATTTGTCCACTTAAATAACGTCCATTTATTTACCAAAAAATCATCCATTATCAATCACAATCTAACACATTATGAGACTCTTTTTCTACTCAAACAACATACTCTTTCTCCACAAAAATAACATCCAATAATTAAAATCGTGTTTTTCACAAGTGATACATTTATTCTGGACGGAGAGAGTAGTATGTAACTCTAAAAAAACACTTTATTTTTTATTCGACATTTCTTTCGTCGAAGCTTATAATTCTATTCACACATCATAACTTATAAATTATAAAAAAGAACGACATATCTAATATGAATGCTCTAAGCGACTATTATGTATTCATAGAGAATATATTCCAAAATATAGTACCAATCAACCAAAAGCTTAAAATTTTATTCACACATCATAACTTATTTATTATAAAAAGAATTACGAGGTATCCAATGTCAATGCTCTCTAAGCCACAAATATGTATTCATGGAGAATATATTCCAAAACGCAGTACCGATCAACCAAAAAGAAGAAGATGATTCCAGATTGGAGGATGCAAGAAGAAGTTGATTATAATTAAACTAGCAAGTTTCCCACACGCACGTTAATGGAGTAGCAAAAAAGCAACATATTCTCCAAACTAAAGAAATCTTAAAGCAAACACAAAGGAAAAAGAATCCAAGTAAAAGAAAAACAATTCTAGCTGCAAATATTATGCATGATCATCATGGCACAATAACAAACATTCGTCGAAAAAAGGCAACAATCACCGTTCTTTTTAAGCTAAAAAATATAAATTAGTTATATTTATCGAGCAAATCGAGAAACATGGATAGCTCAAGCTCTAAGGTAGAAGCCATGAAACCAGTTCTGTTCAAGGCTGGAATCCCCCTTGCTGTGAGCTTAGCAGGCTTTATTCTAGCCAAAATCGTGACCCGAAAATCCTCTCTTCCAACAGCTTCACCTCAGATTAAGGTAGGTGATGTTGATGCGGATGATCATGAAGAAGAGATTTTGGGACTGGCACGTAGGATTGAAGAAATGCAAGGCAGAGAATCGCAGCTGGAGAAGAGCTTTCTGACCTATCAAGGCTTGAAAGATCAAGAAATGGTGCTGATGGAGCTTCACAGCAAGATGATGATGGAGATCAATCGAGTCGAGTTTCTGGAGAGGGAAGTTTCATTAGTTGAAGCAGAGAATCGGAGATTCGAGAGTGTTGCTAAGGAATATTTCGAGCTTTTGAGGTCGGAAGAGTTTCACAGATCAGAAAATGAGCAGCTTCGTGAGAGGGTTAGGAAGCTTCTGAGGAAAAGTAGAGAACATACTAGACTTTTGAGGAAACAATGTTTGCTAATCCGATGTAAAGAAACGGAGATCTCAAGAAACAAGAATGAAATGAAGGAGCTGAAACTTGTTATTGAGCAATTGCAAGGAGAGAAAACTGCTGCATCAAAGGTATGCACATTGTTTTATTCAAGAATGAGTTGTAACATATATACATATACATGCTTTCAAATTGTGATTTTGTTGATCAATTGCAAGCACTGCAGGAGAAGGGAGAAGGTAACTGTAGAGGACTACAATATGTGGTTGCAGGAGCTTGATCTACTTCAGAAGCACAAGGCATCAGAGTTTGGGTCGGATGGTGAGCTAAATCAATGTGCTGTGGAGGAAGACAAGTCCTATTTTGGGTTGAGAAATGGAGGTCATGCTCACGCTCGTTCAAGAAGGCGAAGGCTGATCACAAAGTTCAAGAGATGGGTGGAAGAAAGAGAGAAAAGTAAGGCCAGCAGCTTGGATGAGAAGGGAAACAAGTGTTTCCCTACGCGTTCTGCTTCTGATGGAGCAGAAGATGCATATCTTCTTGCTACAAAATCATGCTCTACTGCTTGATTACAATGTGTTATTCCCATTGAAATACATTTTTTTTTTGCCAAATTTGTCAGGTCTTGGTAATAACTCGACAAGCTCTGGGAATTTATGCTTCTCCACAAAAGTTTCATAGATCCTGTTTACAAATAATTGCATTTTCGTTAGTTTTGTGTAGTTGATGAAATACTAATTTAGCTCCTAAAAGAGTATAAAATGGGCGAATTGGATGAAGTTCTTGTAATATTGTATTGTTGTACACTTGTGTTTAACATTTTCTCAGCCATTAAATTTCCTTTAAATTCAGACCAAACAAGTAGCAAGAAAAAAGTTATGCGACCAGGTCCATATCTAAGAGTAAGCAGAGCTGCAAGTAACACGAGACGAGATATACAGAAGACTCCAAAAATAATATTAATGAATGCCTCCTAAAACACAAAAATAACGTATTTAAAGATCTAAGACGAACTTACCTCGAAAAGGAATTAAAATTCTTAAATGAAAAATAAATAAGAAATTATCTAAAATTAAAAGGATTGAAAAAGGCTTGAAATAATAAAATTAGGCTCAGAAGCCCAGATATTACGACCAAACTATGACTCTTGTCAATCACATCGTTCCACTTCTAAATTCCAAAAGAATTTAATAATAATAATTCCGAACTCGACGCCTCGTGTTTGAAATACTATTGCCGATTGATCCTTGTCATCTAAAATGCATCAACTAGTCATTCAAAGAATGGGTTGTCAATGGATGGGTTTTACTCGAACCGATCCAGAACCGCTCAAAACCCATTAAAATTTAAGTAGCGGTTCTGGTTCCGGTTCTGGTTCTAGACCCGCTTTAGATCCAGACCGTTTAGATCCATAGTTTGATGGTCCGATCCGATTCGGATCTGGTTTCAAAACCAGAACTAATACTTATTTATTGGTTCTGATCCGAGTAAAACTCGTATATTGACAAACCTAAGTTTAAATAGGCTTGTCAATGAGCTAGTTTTATCCATATCGATTCGAAATCACTCATAACCCATTAAATTATAAAGCAACGGTTTTGATTCCAGTTCTGGTTCTGGTCCGGTTCTGGTTCCAGATCCGTTCAGATCCGGACCGCTTAAGATCCATAGTTGATGGTCCGGTTCCGATCCGGATCCAGTGTCTAGTGAGTCGAATCCAGAACAAGAACCATTACTTATTTATTGGTTCCGATCTGAGTAAAACTCACCCATTGAGATCCATAATTCCAAGTCAATCACCTAATGTATCTAATGTATTTGTCATCACCTAATGTATTTTAAAGTGAGCTCGAAGCACTAATTGGATCTCGGACAAATGTGAGATTGTGGTTGCGGTTGATTACAATATTATCCCTCCACTCTGTAAAACATAACTGATTTTGCTTCACAATGCCACTGTCAACTGCGGACAAACAACGGAAATGGAACTCTCTCTCCTTCACCATCCACTCAAGCCCGTCTTCTTCCACCACTCTCACTCATCCGTTTCCGCCGCAGGTGCCCTCTCTCTTCCCTCTCTGTATTACCACGTTTACTTCCATCTTTCACATTGTCGTCTAATATCTCCACTATACAGGAAAGAGATGCTCTTACATGAATACGACGCCATTAGGATGCCGCTGTTCATCATCGTCTTTGGAAGGCTCTGCCCAGAAATTGCATTTGCAGAATGAAGGGAGGAGGGCGCTGCTGAGCTGTCTCCTTGCTGCAAGTTAGCATTTTTCATAACCTTTTGGTTAAATATTTCTTGATATTCTTGGGTTTTCTTGATTTCACTATTTGATCGAGGGAATTGTGAATTTTTAGGGTTTAGGAATTGTGAATTTTTAGGGTTGTGATGTGAGCTTACTTGAATATGAATCATACTCAGGCTAAATCAATGGTTTCATGTGATGCAGTGAATTTTTCTGTTACAGCCTAACACTGAAAGTTTGTTACTTCTTTTTCCTAGTATTCTGAGATATGTTATATGGCACCCTAACTTAATAAGGTGCTGCATTTCTGTCATTGTTCAACTGCTGGGATTTCGCTTTGTGAAGCAGCTGGTGCAGTGAGCACAAGTAGAAGAGCTGTAAGCCCCTTTTTCTTGGCTTAACATATTTGGCTCCAAATATATTGTTATACACGCATACGAATTTTCTTGGTGTACGTATATTCTTCGGTTTTGAGTTTGGTGACAGCAATTTCTTTATCTGGTGCAGATGAGAGGAGCAAAAGTTCCTGAAAGTGAATTCAAAACCCTCCCAAATGGTCTGAAGTTAGTATATGATAACAGCTCTCAATTTCACTGCTTTTACTTATATTGATTTAATTATTGTTATTTAGCTAGGACTGTACACTTTTGTATTGTTTAGATAGTTTTTAACTTGAATTTGGTTTATGTCTGTTATATATGATTTCAAGTTGGTTTATGTCTGTTATATATGATTTTATTGTTATCAGAATCAGGCATACTTATCAAACGATGATATAAACTGCAGAGTCCTATGATCACAGCTTAAAGTTTTATGTTTCATGTTTCTGTCTTAATTTTAGCATTATTGATCTATTTTGTAAGGTGAATTTGATGAAGCTTGATTTCGGTAGGTACTACGATTTGAAAGTTGGAGACGGACTTGAAGCTGTGAATGGATCTCGGGTTGCAGTATGACTGTGGCACAGTTGAAATTTTTAATATCTAAGTACATAGATTTTAGTACTTTCAGAATTTCGCATTTATGCAAATTCTTCCTTGTGCATTTTAATATAAAGCAGTGTTGTGCACACTCAAACAGATTTGCAAATGATGCTTGTGCATCTTTGGTGCTACTATCACCTTAAAACTTAAATACCACCACTTTCTGGCTATGTTCTATTAGTGCTTTAGCTGAGGTGTTAGATTTTCAAAAGCTGTGCGTCTGTTTTTGTAATCGTAGCAAACTTGTGTTATGCATTTAGTGGTGTTACAATTGTAATGAGGTATATATGGTTGGACTTTGTTAGGTGCATTATGTAGCAAAGTGGAAAGGCATCACTTTTATGACGAGCGGACAAGGGATGGGAGTTGGTGGTGGAACGGTAAGTAGGATTGATCGATGCATTCTCATTCCATTTGAGTTGTTTGTGATTGAAGATCGAGTATTTGTTGCACTTAGCCGTATGGATTTGACGTTGGTCAATCTGAGAGATGAAAAGTTCTTAAAGGATTAGATTTGGGAGTTTAAGGCATGCGTGTGGTGAGACTCAGATCAACCCTCTCCTACATCATATGCTTCATATGTTACTGCTCAACAAAACTGTATTCAACAACAATGTGAATATTATGGAAATTAAATAGGTAGCTTTCTTTGCAGAGATTGCTGATTGTACCTCCTGAGCTAGCATATGGAAATAAGGGCGTGCAGGAAATTCCTCCTAATGCTACAAACAATTGAGGTATTCAATATCCTTTATACTCATTTGATCATTATTCTACACAGATATAGAAGAATTTACACAACTTATCAATTATGCAAATGATCTAATTGTATGGAATTAATGTATTCTGCAGCTGGATGTTGAATTGCTGGCTATCAAACAGAGCCCATTTGGGTAATCTGTTGTGTGTTTCAATGAAACATCATTAGTTTTGATCATTCATAGAGATTGATTTGAGTTGAGATTTTGTTTGGTGCAGGTCGGCCGTCAAAATTGTTGAAGGATGATTGCTTATTGTTTCACTGATAATGGATGTCGGATTTTGAATTTCTTAATCATGTTTTGATGTCTACTCATGTACGTAGTCTTCTTTCTTAAACCGTAGATCCCTATATTTTTGTCTATATAATCTGTACATGTAAATATCAAATATGAAAGCATCATTCCCAAAAATTCAATGCTACTCACTTCCAACTTTAGTGTTTGGTTTTTACCTTATTACAATGCCTCAACAAATTTCTAATGATTTACATTAGTGTGTTAAATTCGGGACCGTATACATATTTATTAACAATGGAAATTTTCAATATGTATAAAGTTGTTGAATGTAAAGTATAACATTGAATATAAATTTATTATATCGAATTTGGTGTAATAAATTTATATACTCCCTCTATTTCATTTAAAATGTCTCACTTTCCTTTTTGGGTTGTCCCATTACAAATGTCTCATTTCATTTTAGGAAATAATTATCCCTTCAAAAAGTGTGGGTCCTATCCACTTTTTAACACTTTAACTACTTTATACTTTTCTCCTAAATCACAGTGCCCAAAAGAAATGGGACACTTTAGGTGGGACGGATGAAGTATTTAATATAATAATTTTATATATTCAATATTTTCTTATCAATATTTATATTCTTTATATATAGAGATTGAAGTATAATTATAAAAGAAAAACCCGTTGGCCGTAAAAACTCAGCTTAATTCTGAAAAGAAATATACGAGTAAAAGTATAATTCTACAATGAAATAAAGTAAAGGGTAAATATCAATTTAAACCCTAAACTATATATGTTTTATCAAAAATATCTTGTATTTTCAAAAATATCAATTTAAACCGTAAATTATCATATTTATATCAATTTAAACCCCAAACTATCCTGAATACAGGAGTATTTTTGATACAAATATGATAGTTTGGGGTTTAAATTGATATTTTTGAATGTTCAAGATATTTATAATAAAATATGTATAATATAGGGTTTAAATTGATATTTACCCTAAAGTAAATGTAAGTTTAAAAGAAAATAAAGAAAAACCCGTTGCCAGTAAAACTCGCAGTGCACTGTAGAGAGTAAAGATCTTTATAAACATCGCCTCTTGCCCTCAGATCTGTTCCTTTTGTTGTATTCTCAGCAATTTTGACGAACCGTCGTCATGAGTATGGCGATTAGGGCTTTGCTGCTCGTTTTCCTCGTTCTCTCTTACTCCTACACCGCTTTCTCTCTCTACGAAGACCAAGTCGGCCTTATGGATTGGTAAATTTCTCTTCACTCTATGCTTGTGCAATTAGTTACGGTATCATGATTATTGATGTTAGTGTAATCGACGGTTGAATTCTTCGACATTTTGCAGGCATCAGCAGTACATAGGCAAAGTGAAGCACGCAGTTTTCCACACGCAGAAGGCGGCGAGGAAGCGTGTTGTCGTCTCCACCGAGGAAAACGTCGTCTCCTCGCTTGATCTTCGACATGGCGAGATATGTGAGTGTTTTATTTTCCAAATTATATTTTGCGTTGGAAGTTATGACCGTTGCTCATTGTGCAATGAGCTATGCCACATCGGTTGGAGTAATGTTTTGACTGGTCGCAGTTTGGAGGCATGTTTTGGGACCCAATGACGTCATCGATCAAATAGATATAGCCCTCGGAAAGTGTAAGCACGGCCCTTCTTTATGTTGGTTTGTAGCTTTAGTCCATGATATACAGATAATTGGTGTTGCTCTAGTATATGTGCTTTCTTTCAGTCGACTTAGGAGTATCATTTTCTTCTTTTGTGCTGGAGACTGAACTAGATTGCCAAATCTTCTATCAATTTATGGCAAAGGACATAGTGGTTCGATCAGCTTGTTATAACTTACTCCACTAATATCATGAAAGTTTTTTATTTACTCATTGTTCAGTCAAGGAAATAAACTGCTGTAGAGTCCTGGTTGTTTAAGTTATATGTCTGTGAATATATGGATCTCAGTTACATGTTCATGTGTTTCAGATGTTATTACTCTGTCATCTGGGGGAAGTATCTTAAGAGCCTGGAACCTTCCTGATGGCCAGATGGTGTGGGAGTCTACTCTTCTTGGCTCAAAGGCCTCGAAGCCGTTATTACTAATTCCAGTGAGTGAAAATTTTGCTTAAACCATCCAAAGAGATGTCTTATGGGTCTTCAAATGCACAATGTCATATGAAGGATCTTTCTTGGACTGCACATTCCTGACTATGCAGTTGGTATACTAATACAATGTTATACATTGGAACTATGCTTCCCTAAGCGTGATCCATTTTTCAGTGAATTTAGTATTCAAGGTTTACAAAGGAAAGATTCATGTCATCATTTTGGTGTGAACCCACATTCCTGGGCTTGATACCCAGCTCTGTTCAGTCTTCACTCTATGTAGTTACTGTGCTGGTGTTGGATGGGTCTTTAATCCTCATTAAAGTGCATAAAGGGCCAAAACTAGCCTATATATGAACTTTATGAATTAATTTGTTTTGTTAAGTGTTTCCATAGGCTCACTTTTACTACTCATTAAACAAGTATGTCACTGTTGTTTTGCTGATTTAATATCGAACTGATTTATCCCGATATCATGGGTTACTGCTCTCAAGTATTAGATTATTATGAAGGAACTAAAAATTTTCAATCTCACTCATGGGGTTGCCTTTTGCAGACTAATTTGAAGATTGACAAGGAGAATGTAATGTTTGTCTATGGAGACGGTTTTATTCATGCTATCTCAAGCATTGATGGTGAAGTTATCTGGAAAAAGGAGTTAGCTTCTGAAGGGTTTGATCACCTTTAAACTCAAAATGCCAACATCTTTTATCTTTTCTTCATCTAGACACTGGTTGAATATATTCTTCATGTTTTGCAGCATCGATGTCCAACAATTAATTTATACTGATGGGAGCGATACAATATCTGCAATTGGTTTTGTTGGCACCCACCAATTTGGTGCTTATATATTAGATTTTAAGAGCGGTGAGCTGTTGAAATACAAAAGCATGGAGTTTCCTGGTGGTTTTCTGGGGACTTGTCACTTGTGACAGAAGACACAGCAGTGGCAATTGATTCTACTGGAACAAGCTTGGTTACTATACAATTCCAAGATGGACTGATTAGCTTCCACCAGACACTTATCTCTCATCTCATCCAAGAGTTCCAAGCGGAAGCTGTTATATCACCATCAAATATTCCTGGAGCGTTTATTTTAGGAACTGATAATTCCGTTACCCTCATTAAAATTATTAGTAAAGGTGAGTTGAAGGTTGTTGAAGAACTTGGCCATGCAACTGCTGTCAGTGACGCTCTCTTCCTTCCAGATGGCCAACAAGCATTTGCTTTAGTTCAGCATCATGATGGTAAGATTCTGCTGACTGTGAAGCTTGGTAATGATGACGGACATCCAAATTACTTGAGGAAACAATTCATTTGGATAATCAAAGGGAAAAGTACATAAGGTGTTCATCAATACATATGTCCGCATGGACAGGTCAAACGGATTCAGGGTTTTAATTGTCTTGGAAGACGATTCGTTGTTTTGTTACAGCAGGGCGAGATTGTCTGGAGTAGAGAAGATGGACTTGCTTCAATTGTGGATGTAAAACAGCAGAATTACCAGTTGAAAAGGATGGTGTCTCAGTGGCAAAAGTAGAAAACAACCTTTTGAATGGCTTAAGGTAAAATCTCACTCGAACACTAATTCATTACTAGATTTAGTTTCTATGATATATGTTGTTTATTAGCTGGGATGGCTAAGCCTATAAGGTTCCATATGGGATCTAGATTATTACTTGTTGACCAAATTACTGGCCTTTCTTGGGGGGTTTCTATGTTATAGGAACGATAGTGGGAAAAGAGCACAAAAAGCACCTGCTTTGGCACAATAGAATTTGGACCTCTTAGTTGTTTGTCATACAACTGTAAATATTTAACTCTTCCGCTGAGTGTAGCTGAGTATATGTTGCAACTTCTTGTGCTATTCCTGAAGGATGCCTTATGCATATCATAGATGAATTAACTAGAGGAAATACCTTAGCTTGTGGAAAAAGCAGGGGTTTGTGTACAATGTTGCATCTGCTGATCTATACTTTTGTGTTCTTACTAAAAAAAAGCAATGCGCTAATGGTTTCTCTTTTTACTATTCTTATTCTGAAAGGGGCATCTGCTGAAGCTCAAAGGAACTCTAATGATAGCAAACCCTGATGATGTGGCAGCGATACAGAAGATGAGGTTGCAAAGCTCTGGGAAAAGCAAGATGACTCGGGACCGAAATGGGTTCAGGAAGCTTCTCATAGTACTTACTCGAGCAGGAAAACTTTTTGCACTGCACACTGGAGATGGGAGAATTGTGTGGTCTCTTTTAGTTAAATCTCTTCGTAAGTCAGAGACATGTCAAAATCCTAGAGGGATTAGCTTACATCAGTGGCAGGACCCTCATCATCATGCTTTGGACCAGAATCCATCTGTTCTGATTGTTGGAAGATGTGGAGACAGTCTAGATTCTCCTGGAGTTCTATCTATTGTTGATGCATATACTGGGGATGAGCACAATCATATGGGACCTATTCATTCCATTGCAAACATTATTCCATTGTCTTTTACTGATTCTGTGGAGCAGCGATTGCATTTGCTATTAGATGCTAACAGGCGTGCTCACTTATATCCAAGAACTGCTGAGGCTCTTGGCATTTTTCAGCGAGAATTAGGGAACATATACTGGTACTCAGCTGAAACTGACGAGGGTATTCTAAGGGGTCATAGTGTGCAGAAAAAATGTGTTCTTGAGGAGGCAGATGACTTCTGTTTTGACTCAAGGGACTTATGGTCAATTGTGTTACCCTCAGAGTCAGAAAAGATTGCTGCAACCGCGACAAGAAATTTAAATGAGGTGCTCCTTTTATCATTTATCCTCTTTTTGTGACAACATGGATTTTGGGTTAATATCTTCTGATTTTCCTTCAAGAGAGTTATGGTGTGATCTTATGTGGCCGGTTTTGGTAGTTGATATTATTTCATTTGGTTTCATTTTTCTTCTTCAGGTAGTTCATACTCAAGCAAAGGTGACATCAGACCAGGAAGTCATGTACAAATACGTATCAAAAAATCTGCTGTTTTTGGCAACTGTTACGCCTAAAGCTGTTGGTCCTATTGGTTCTGTTACTCCAGATGAATCATCTCTGATTGTTTATTTGATTGATACGGTAACTGGTCGTATTTTGCACAGAGTGACCCATCATGGTTCTGTAGGTCCTATTCACGCTGTAAGTCTCTTTTTCTATAGAAAGGAAAACTGAACTAGGCACACAAGTAGTACTTGTAGTTTTTTCCTCAAATTTCCAACAAATAAATACTCCCTCCGTCCCGTCCAAGACGGCTCATTTCTTTTCGGCGCGGTTATTTAGGAGAAGAGATAAAGTGGTTAAAGTGATAAAAAGTAGGTAGGGCCCACAACTTTTGAAGAGATAATTATTTCCTAAAAAGGAAAGGGGCCATCTTGGGTGGGACAGCTCAAAAAGGAAAGCGAGCCATCTTGGGTGGGACGGAGGGAGTAATATATAAAACTTCTTTCTGTGTCTGACATCAGCCATTACCTTTTGATCTCTATAAAGGTTTTCAGTGAGAATTGGGTTGTGTATCACTACTTCAACCTAAGGGCACATCGATATGAGATGTCTGTCATTGAAATATATGACCAAGCTCGTGCGGTAATCCTTCATTTTGTTCTTTGTGATTTTTGTATTTCCGTAGTTCTGTGGTATCATAATTATTGTGACATGCAGGAAAACAAAGACGTGATGAAGCTTATTTTGGGATGCATAATCTCACTTCTCCTATAACAGCTTACTCCCGCCCTGAAGTCTCCACAAAGTCACAGTCATATTTTTTGCACATTCTTTAAAAACAATGGCTGTAACATTAACAGCCAAAGGTATAACTTCCAAGCAGGTTCTTCTTGGCACAATTGGTGATCAGGTAAGTTTTATGGCAACCAGTGATCGTCTTTGCAGGCTTTTCTGTATGTTGCATGCCTAGTTTCACATTGATTTCTCTCGTAAATGGGAGGTTGGCCTGGAATTAGCGATGATATTCTACTTTGTCTTTTATCCCTAGGTATTGGCTCTTGATAAGCGGTTTTTGGACCCCCGGAGAACAGTTAATCCTACTCAAGCTGAGAAAGAAGAAGGAATTATCCCTCTTACTGATTCATTACCAATTATTCCTCAGGTGATTAAAATTTAGAGATTATCGCTAAAACTGCAAATATGCCTAATTTTCAGTATCTTTTTCATTACTCTGGCATCATATATAGCTCTCCTGTATATTTGCATTTTGATAATTTGCCAGTTATTTCTGCTGCTGTGTGAAGGAACACTCCATAACTGAATTAGATGCTAGATGCCGGTGATATATATGATTTTGATTTTGAAATATGGGTGTGCATACAATGATGTAGTTTATTTGAATGTGTATCTGACTGTCTTGAGTAGAAGGCCATGTTTGATGTTATAATCAATGCATGCTACAATTTCTACATTTCTGATGGGCTTGATCGGTGTCATTGCACATGGGTCAGCATAGCCAAGGATCTTTTATTTCTTGAATCGAGCTAAATTCTTGGAATTGATGTTAGTTTCTGTTATGTCTATATTTATCAATCAGCCTGAGTGTGGCAGTTTAGGCTGTTATGATTCGCCTATAATTGTACTTGAATTCCATATCCTATCCTAGGACATGTCAGTTTGTGATTTATTAGCTCAGGCACCTACAGGTTGATTGTGCCTACAGACTCTACAGTCTATGGCTGCTTAAATCAATTTTACTGAAAACTTATTTATTTTTTTGGTTTTGTGTGACTGCATTATTACCTGGTCACTTAAAAGTGATAGAAAATCAGAAATTGTTTAAATTTCAATTTCAGCTGATAATCAGATAAGTTGGTAGCTATGACAATTCACCTTGCTTAGTTCTGTAAGGTCTGATAGAGATTGATGCAATTTGCTAGGATGTGAAGGTTTCTCACCCTTTATTCAGAAGCATTGTCCTTTTTATATTGATATACATCACAATTTTTTTAACGATGTTTCTTCCATCCTTTGCAGTCTTATGTAACTCATGCTCTTAAGGTAGAAGGTCTCAGAGGCATTATAACAGTTCCCTCAAAGCTGGAGTCGACCACCCTTGTCTTTGCATATGGCGCAGATCTCTTTTTCACTCGGCTCGCACCTTCCAAAACATATGATTCGCTTACAGAGGATTTCAGCTACGCTCTGCTCCTAATCACAATAGTTGCCCTTGTTGTCGCAATATTTGTTACCTGGGTTTGGTCGGAGAAGAAAGAGCTCCAGGAGAAATGGAGGTAGTGGAACTGTTTGGAAGTTCATAGTTGTTCTTCGACAATTGACCACGGGGCGTTTATTGTCTTAGATCCCAGACAAAGTCACCTTTGTAACATGGTCGTTCTGGGAATATACCTTCCTACCCAATGTTGTAAATCAGAATGCAGGAAATCAGAAAAAATAGTGTTGCTTAATCTTGTTTCCATCATAGTCAACACCAAAGCATAATGCTGTGATCGGTGATGAACGTTTTTCCCTCGCATTCCCTAATTTTTGACTGACGAAACCGATTTTAAATTTTTTAAAGTATTTTTGGATAATTTTGTCTTTCAGAAATGTTTGTTATCAGTTGGTGATTATTCCTGGATGATGATCTATGGGAATTTATTCGACATGCTCATTTTTCTGTTATAAACACAAAACACCATACGCTGTATTTATGTGATCTTACTGGAACTGCAAGTCACGCAGACAGCAATGAGATGAGATGATAAATAGATAAAAGAAACTTGGAATCATTCAGTCCCATAGAGAAATATATTAATGAGGAAAATGAGATCGTTTGTCATGCAAGTGTAAATGCCTAAAAATCAATCTCGCTTTACAGAATTCAACTATGCAAACGCCTAAATGTTTAATCTTGGAATAAGGTCTCCAAGCAAGAAGAATGGATTTTCGCTTCAGTGCTAGGCGGCACTGCAGCTGCTCTAACCATTAACAGATCGAGTGTGTGAATATCTGAGGTAGGTATGAATCAAGCCCTGAATAAAAGAATAAGCTAGAAGAAGAGATGGTAAAATATTCCTAGTGCATCCTTTCTTGGAAAGGAAAGCCGACAACACATTGGCTGCCAATTGACACGAAATAATCAGAAACGACTATAATGAAACAGAAAAATGGCGAGGAAATTCACAAGAAGAGAGAACCAATGGCTACTAATACACACAGCATGGCAGCATTATATCTTTCTGTTACACTGAAAACTGTGCTGGTTGATGAGCTGCTGCTCACGCTCAGCTGTCCATTATTCATAAATTCATCTTTACTGGGAGTTAATGAAACATTCACTGACAAAGAACCTGAAAAGAGTAATCATATTTGAAAAAGAAAAAATAATCTATCAATACAAGAGGAGATACAAAGAAATTTATAACAGGTTCTTATATTTGATTGACAATGTTGGTAAAAGAGCTGAACTTACAATCATAGTCTGCCCATCCTAGTCTTTGCTGAGCCAAGTCATAGACAAAGATTTTATCTTTGAGAACAAGATCTGGAAACAAGAAAATTACAGATTAGTCTTAGAGTCTCACATATGAAAGTTTGTCAAGGTCATTACTCATAAGGTGGTTTCCTAATATTCTAGAAGAGACTAGTGATATCTTCATTTTTTAATCAGTTGAAGAAAGCTCTAGTTTGGTTGATGTCATTAATATACAAGACAAGAATTTCATCCAACGGATTATTTGGAGCAATACTTCAAAATTGATGGCATACCTCTTCACCAATATAGAGGAAAATCTTCATAACCATCCGAAAGATGGTTGAGCCAAGTTTTCCCAAGGTTCAATATTGAAAACAGTTTGGGCTTAAGAAACTCAAATCCGGATAAGATTTAAAAGGAGAGGGAAATTCAATGAAGAATGAAGAGCTAATACCGACTGCACTAGTAATTCAACCAACCGTACAATCATGTAATTCATATGCACAACAATGATTTCCAAATCTTCACAAACTATTTGAATTTTTCCACCGTAGCAGTAAAACCAGCAGACAAAGTATTAGAGGCAAGAATCAATGCCAAGAGAGTTTGCTACAAAGGTCACAAGCCAGAAACATATTATGAGGTGCTCCTAGATGTGTAAGCACAAAGATGGTTCCGACAGATATCTGATTGTAAATATATATTTATTAATCTTCCGGAACTCCAGGACCTGCCCTAGGCATCTGTCAACATATTTTGGCCTATTTTTATATCAAGCTCTCTTTCGCTCTAACTTTCATTACAAACCCCAAATCAAGTTACTTGCAGAGCTTTAGGAAAGACTACACGATAAATGACTGGCAATTCATTTTATGGTTTTCTTGATCGTTCCATAATCAATGTTTAGCTTGTGTAATTTGTGTGTGGATTGTAAGCTGGTTGTGTTGTGTGAAATGAAAAATGATGTTTTGGGATAAACTCGGGAGAAACAATAGTAATCCTCTTTGAGGTTTCCTTTGGCAGTATATAATGTTGGTTTGGGTTCTGTATTGCATCCACAGATCATAAGCTCAGATAGCTAGAAACCAAAATTGAAAGCCGATCAGTTGGCTAGCAGTTAGCTCAGGAGACATATTTACATGCAGATCATTTTCTTTAAAGAAGACCAACCTCCTAAAATTGTAGTGCCTTGTTTTGGAGCTTTAAGGAAGCCCACGCACCACATTGCAGCACCATCCTGAAAAATTGTAGTAAGTAAAAGTTTTACAAACTTCCTGAGAGACATGAAAAAATAATATTAGGCAATGACAATAATGGCAAAGTATAACAGCAGCAATAATAACTATTATCCTACCATGAACATGCCACTATAGCATTGATGAGTTGGAAAAGAAAAACAAGAAAATGGGCATTTATTAACCCATGACAATGATAACAAACAAAATGATATTACAATTTACAAATACGAATATCAAGTTATTCTTTCAACGTCAAGAGTAATATTGCAAAACACTGAGGAAATAATAAATTAGAAGGTAGAGATAAGTGGGATACTCACAACAAAGCCTGAGTGCACGAGGTAGTCAATTGGTTTTATAAACATGTATGCATCCCCAGCAAAATTGAAAGAAACTGGTGGAAATATCTCAGCTACACTGGTTAGAAACAAAAGATATCTAGATCAAGTTTCTACCAGTCATCAATCAGAATCTTTACCCAACAAATTTTGCACGAATAGCTGTCAAGAGAACTTTATGAACAATGAGCGAGAAAGGCAAACCTTGTAGAGACTAGATAGCATTGGTTTCCGTTGGAGATAGTTGCGGTGGCGGATGTAGAAACAGCAGCTGTTATCTGCAAGACAAATAACCATCAGGCTAAAAGTTGACTGAAAACAGTAAGTTTATATAATAAATTAACTTCATGAGATCTAATTGTTCAAACAGACTAAAATCTGGCAAAATAAAATAAATTGTCTGCATAATTTATATCCATGTCATCAAAACAACTTATACCCTAGGGAATCATATAACTTCAAAGATATGACAAATGACATATAAGGTATGACTTCCAAAATGCTGAACTTACATAAAAGAAAAGGAAAATAATAAGGGTGGACTCAATTTAGTGTCTAAATTCTTACTTGTTTTTATTTTATTAGGATGTCAATATGGGTGAAGCTTCACGGGTGACCGAATAGCCGATAAAACTAGAGGTTAGGGTTGAATTTTATAACCAAATAAACGTCAACCGAATAGCCCGAATGAATAGCCGACAACCCGAGTGGGTTAGCCCGAACTCGAGCGGGTTGGCGGATTAACATCCCTACAACTATCAAGAAATTATAGAAGATATTCATAGTGTTGTTAAAAGTTACAAAAAATAGTGAATTAGCTATTATGGAATATGAATATTCAGATATATTAAAAAATAATTTAGTTGTGAGCATTATTTTCTAATTTTGATATTGTAATATATTTTAAATAGTATTATATTGAATTAACTTATTAAAATTTTTCTAGATATTAGTTTTAATTCCGCTATAATTGTATTATATTATTAGAGATCATTTAGTTACATGGAATGCGGACATTAAAGCATATTAGAAAAAAGAATTTAATTATGAGCACTATTTTAATTTTTATTGTTTGCTATTCAAAGTTAGTATAATAAGATTAAAAAAGAACTTGTGGAATGTATTATATTTATTTTTCAATTATTTGTTTTTACTCCAATGCTTAATATATATATATATATATATATTAAGCTTTACTCGATGGGTTAGCCGAAACCCGAGAGTTTAGGGTTAGGGTTGAATTTTCTAACCGAAAAAATGTCAACCCGAATAGCCCGAACCGAATAGCCCGACAACCCGAGTGGGTTAGCCCGAACCCGAGCGGGTTGGCCCGATTGACATCCCTACATTTTATTATGCATGCATTTGGATAAGCACAAAAAAAAAAGCAGCAGACACAAACACACAGAAACAAACAGGACAGTAGTGTTTTCTTATATGGTTGCTGCATATATGTTAATTTTTTTAGTGGCAGGAAAGTCTTGTCTGGATTCAAAGGGTTTGTTCAAGTCAACTTCTAGACCCTAGTCTAGTTAGTGGCTTGGTTCTATAAAAATACAATCATTAACTTCAGTAAGATCAAAGATTGAATGGAGATATTTACGGCAGCAATAAAAGGTTCATAAGCTCCTTCCACAAGGTAGGCCAAAGTTGTTCCAGAATCAACAATTGTTCCCTGATTGACTGATGTTGTAAACACTGTTGGGTCAATAGGTAACAGTTCCCCATTGACAGCGATGCTCTGCAAATATAAATTGTAATGAGACCTGAAACATCAATAATAAAAATCAGATACTATAAAATCATCGAAGATGTGTCCATGTTATAAATTCATAAATGCATTTTCAGCTCATCATTTCATTCTCTGCAGTTAGTTCGGGACGGCCATAATGCACCAAATATTAAGTGCAAAGGCTGTACTGCAAGATCCAAACAACTCAAATAAACCAACATCACAATGCAACACTGTCCTTGTTTACAAATGAATAGTAGCAAATGCCATCCGAAAATCCAATTTTTCATTAATGGTGCATATTATTTAGACAGTAGATTGCATATGAATTGTACCTAAACCATAGCGCTTTATCAACATCAGTACATAACAGAGACCCTTAATCTTTCAGCATGATCATAAGAAATATAGAGCAGATGCAGTTCCAATATCATAAGATAAGCTAAGGGGCCAAATAACAAGCATGTTAATGCTTCTTAAAAGATGTAGATAAAATGATTCATTGAATAATAAGAAAGGTACTATAACATGTAAGGAAAAAGACAGATATAAGACCTTCATGATGTCACGCCAAAAAAAGAACCAAAAACAAAACAATAAGAACTTGGTTCTAATCCCAAGATGCTCAACTATAGACTGGCAGAACAAACATACCTATGAAAATTATAGCTATAAATCCTCAAACCAAATATAAATGGATATTTATGAAGAATTACCAACTAGTTTGGCGCCGATCAAATGCATGGCATTTTTTATGTCCTGAATGTGATGCAAGTGTCATGGTAATGCTATGCGTTATGAGTCAGCGAATTAAAGTCAGTAGAATAATAAAATTTATACGTACTGTGAGGGAACGAGGGGGGTATAAATGATTCTTGGATCCAATATCTCACCAAGAACAAATATACCTCCACCATTGCCGTCTCCTTTTAAGCAGTGGGAAAATACTTTAGGAGTAATCTTATGCGATGACAACTGTGATACTACAGAAATATCCTGCCTGCCAAACCCAAAGATGCCATCAAGTGCCTTAGTGGATTTGGCTAAGTCTCCAAACAGAGAGGTGCTACACCTGTTTCCACATATCAACACACGGATATCCTGTTAGGCATAAGCTTGACTGCAAGCAACAAATTAAATGTTTAATAGAATAAATTTCATTAGACTTTTTCATCCTTGGGGCCCAAAAATCAATACATGGCCTGATGCTTTCAATAAATTTCTCCAACTCAAGGAATGTTAACCCCCAGAAAGTAGTCTCAACTTAAAAGATTCATAAATTATAACTCATGCAAGGGACAGCATATGCATGCAAATGCAACCACATATGTAAGCATGTGCCTGCAATTAATAGTGATATAACAGCTCACCCAAATACGATAGGAGCAGAGGAATTGGCGACTAATGAAGTGCCCAAAATTGAGTCAAAATACAGCAAATCAGATACATAAAACCAGCTGTGCCACTTTGATCTGCATATTGAAATGAGTAACCACATTGATTGCTTTCACCGAAGCATTCAGCAGCTGCATTTTGAACTATGGCAGCATCTATTATCTGAGCAGGAAATAGAGGAAACAGTTGAAGACGCAGCAGGGTCGAAAAATTGAGAGGAATCTGCAAGCACAACTCAGCATTGGTCCAACTTGAAACGCAAATTACTACTATAATCAAATGCCAAAGGAAACTTGTATATGACAACATAAAGAGTAAGAGTTTACCCCTAATCCACTACTCTGAGGGCAATCCGAACAAGAACTGCAAGCAACCCACAAGATGTCGCTTCCAGTATCAATCTGCACATTGAAGTCACGTGGTGGAGTTCCTAATCTCACTTTTGTGAAATAAAGTCTGCATAAATGAAAGCCCTCAGTCAATCATCAAAGAAAAGAACTCAAGCTAACCACCTAACTGTTACATGCTCTGTGAACACGATCTCACAAAAAAAATGGCAACCCTAACAAACAGATTAACATCAAATTTAAGCATGCAGCCATATTTTTATTAGTGAAATACCTAATTCCTCAACTTCCATAGTTTGACAAAGAGATAGCAAATACTTCCTCCGTCCCATTCAAGACGGTCCATTTCTTTTTGACATAATTGCCCATTTCTTTTTGACATGGTTATTTAATAGAATGATATAAAATAATTAAATTGATAAAAAATAGATAAATACTACTCCTCCGTCCCATTTAAAATGTCCTACTTTCCTTTTGGGGTTCCATTACAAATGTCTCATTCCATTTTAAAATAATTAACCTTCAAAAGTGTGGACCTACCCACTTTTTAACACTTTAATTACTTTATCTTTTCCTAAATAAGTAGTAAAAGAAGAGGACGTTTTAAGTGGGACGGAGGAAAATTAATTTTGAAGAGATAATTATTTTAAACCGATCATCTCGGTGGGACGGTCCAAAAGGAAAATAATCTTGGATAAGAACGAACCAAAATTCAGCATCACATATTAATAGGAGGAAAAAATCCAAATAAATAAAGTTAATACAAAAAAAAAAAATAACTGTTCACAAAACTGAGTTCACTTACTTCCAAAACATAAACAGTAAATGCTTCAGAAACAGAGAAAGAAAGAGGGCGGGGGAGGGGAGTTACTAATAATTACAGAATTACCCAACGACGTAGGGATCGAAAGTCCCGACGACCTGAAAATCAACGACCCCTCCGGAAAAGCTTTGCAAAACACGCGCGTGGCGAGCACGGTCCCGAGCTTTAATAACGTCGAGCTCCACCTTCTCATCAATTGGAAACGCTCTCTGCAGAGTAAGCACTCCTTGGATTCCGCCGCCGCCGCGCACTGTTGACAGAAAAGTGACGGCTGCAATAGCGACTGCGACGGCCACCGCTGTCATTTCCCGGCCAATCATCGCCGGCGCTCAAAAGCCGCACTACGGTATATATATAGACTATAAAACTTGTACAAATTTGCTATGAACTGTATAATGAAAAATTAAATAAGAATCAGAAAAAATGAAAAATGAGTGCTTCCTATGTTTGTATTAGTTTGGTGAGAGTGGAGTAATGGTGTCCGAGGTACATAATAAACAAATACATTACATGCCCGCGCGCTCTCTCTCTCCCATCGTATCAACTATGTTTTGCAGATTTGTTTTAAGCGAGCTGTCTCACTAGTGCAGCGGATTACCAAAGGGTAAAAGGGGTATCTTACATTCACTATTTTGTCACTTTATTTAATAATGAAACGAAATAGAATGTATAAACTATAACGACTCCCCTTTTGGCTTTATTGAGTAGAAACGACTAAATAATGGGTTTTATTACTACAACGAGTCGAGACCTATTACTTTCGCATATATCTTCTACACTTCTATATTTAGTACTTATCGACTTTTATAAAATATTTGGATGACTCTTTGTGAATTTCAGTTGTTTATTTTCTAATATTAAAATACTTCAAGTCATATAAAAAGTTTTGTAGTATAATGATATTCATCATCTTTCTTTCAAAAATCGAGACGAACACATTGTCTTTATTCTCCAACTCAAAGAGATAAATAAAAATACTTTATATCATTATTTTAGAAAGTGAATTTGGAAAGTTCATTATGTTGGAAAAAGGTGTATGCGAGCGATGCAGATTTGCGGGCGTATTCTGTTCGAAAGCAAATGTAGAAGTAGAAGATCAAAACTAACAATGAATTTGAAAAGAAGAAAAGCGAATAGAAAATTACGGATAACCGTAATCTAATGCCGAGTCGAGGAGTCCTCTTTCGCAAGGCGAGATACGTCCGATAGTGCTCTCGGTTGTGGCGGATCGTCTCCAAAGATAAAGCGATAGCGTCTCGGAAGGCGCGGACCGCAGACCAACGAGCTCGCGTGGCGGACGGAGGCGAGGACAAAGCTTGGACACGAGCTAAGTATGCGAGAGTTTGGAAAGGCGGAATGCGATTGTGAGGGTGCTAATCTTTGGGAGACATGTCCTATTTATAGGCGTCGTCCCTCGTGGAAGCATCTTTGAGTCAACACCGCATTGATGTCGGGTGTTACGGAGTTATGTCCCCTATCGAGTGCTTGTGGCGGTTTACGGAGACAACGTGGCACGTTTCGTGAAACCATCATGTCGGGCGTTACGGCGATTCTGACGACGAATCGGACAACGCGTGCGTCCGGTTCGTTGGACGTATCCGGGCGTCTCTTGAGTGCAGCGAGCCCAACGGATTGGGCCACACGAGTTGGGCCCGGACCAACTCCATCTTTGGCTCGATCAAGCGTTGATCCAAAATGTAAGAGCGATGGGCCGCGGAACCGGCCCCGAAGCGAAGCCCACGAACAGGCCCGAAGAAGCGGCCAGACCACCGAAGACCGGTGCGAGATCCAAGATCCACGATCCACGGACCACGGACCACGGACCACGATCCACGGACCACGGACCACGGACCACGGACCACGAAACCGGAGCGGAGCCGGGCCGGCGGGCGGGCGGACGACGGCACCGAGCACCGCACCGGCGCCGGGCGCAGGCGGCGGCGGCGGCATACGTGTGTGGCGTGGGCTTCGACCCATCACTTGTGCACATAATTATACTAAGTGTTCAATGAACCACTTATATAGACAATTAATGAAGGTACATTAATCAATGTGGGATAAGAATTAATTAATCCATGCTTATCCCTTAATCACATAACTCCATGTTTAAGTGACAAACTTTGATCCATTATTTCTCACTCACCGAAATCGGTTTGAGAATGTGAATACACCACGATCATCTACTCGGAACGTAGATCGATCTTATGCCGTTTAATTTCACAAAATTAAACGTTCGTCACTCAAAATCTTGGTCAAAGTAGCTTCGCAACTCGACCACATATATAATAAACATATATATATAAGCGTGATTTCCAACAATCCCCACATGAGTGGAAATAGCCATATGCATGTATGCAGACGACTCGATCCTCAAGAGATGTTAAAATATTTGGACAGTGGTTTATGGCTCAACCTTCCATAGTTAGTACCATCGAGTACAGGCGGATTAGTGGACACGATGCCGAACTATTCCCCACAACGTAATCGAGACAATGGTATTAACACTTTAACACCTCAACCTCATCCGTTCTCACGTTTGATTCCATTTGGCCATGGACATCCACTTTGGATTCATAAGTGTTTTGTTTGAAGCGCCCCACTCGCACTTACATAGGTGATTCTTTCACCGAGTATCTTGCCATACTCAACCTCCCGAGGTATCTTAGGAATCATTAAAGTCAACGACTCAACCTCACCACTAAGCAAGTTTTTCAACACTCGTTTGCTTTATAGGAAGCAGACTAACTTGAGTGTTTATACACGAACTCCTATAGCTTAGTTCTCCCATTGAACCAAGTTCTTGGGATCTCCGGTCATCATGGTTGGGTTACCACTATGATTGTTCTTAAGATGTGGATTTTAATCCCATTCCTCTAACAACTTGATCATTTGATCCGGTTCAACCCTTTGGTTAAGCGGATCGCGGATTATCTATTGACTTGACATAGTCAATTGATATAACCCACGAGATCAAATGCCTCACGGTATTATGTCGCGACGATATGTCGAGACTTACCATTATACAAACCACTTTTCGCTCTTCCAATAGCCGCTTGGCTATCACAGTGAATCATCACCGGTGGTACAGGTTTAGACCAACATGGAATATCTTCCAAAAAATTACGGAGCCACTCGGCTTCCTCACCAGCTTTATCCAAAGCTATGAATTCTGATTCCATGGTGGATCGGGCTATACACGTCTGTTTCGTGGATCTCCAAGAAACAGCACCTCCCCTAATCGTGAACACGTACCCACTTGTAGAAAGTGAATCTTTCGTGTCAGATATCCAATTGGCATCACAGTACCCTTCAAGTACTGGGGGATATCTCGTGAAATGCAGCCCATGATTTAGAGTATACTTTAAGTACCTCAAAACTCTCACTAGAGCCTTCCAATGCTCCTTGCTTGGATTGCTCGTGTAACGACTCAATTTGTTCACGGTATGAAGCTATGTCGGGTCGGGTGCAATTTGTAAGATACATCAAACACCGATGACCTTAGCATAGTCTTCTTGTCCAACGGGTTCACCCTGTTCTTACTCAGTGAACATTGAGCTCCAATGGGGTCTTAGCAGTAAAGCGTCAAACGCGTTGAATTTCTTAAGCACTTTCTCGGCGTGGTGAGATTGTGTCGAATAATTCCGTCGATCTTCTTAGAATCTTGATTCCAAGAATCACATCGCTAATCCCATATCTTTCATGTCAAAATTTCTTTTTAACATGCGCTTTGTGTCATTAATGACTTGAGTATTGCTACCCATGATCAACATGTCATCTACATACGGACACACTATAACATAACCATTATCGGTGTTCTTAACGAGACACATTTGTCACACTCGTTGATCTTGAAACCATTTGCCAACATTATATTGTCAAATTTTAAGTGCCATTGCAGCGCGCTTGTTTCAAACCATATAGAGACTTCACGAGTTTGCATACCTTGCCTCTTGACCGGTACTACAAACCTTCGGGTTGCTCTATATATACCTCATCCTCGAGGTCATGTTCAAAAGCAGTCTTAAGTCCATTTGATGAATCTCAAGATTGCATGAAAGCAAGCAATTGCGAGCACCGAATAGACGTAATCCTCGTCACGGTGAATAGGTATCGAAGAAATCGTACCCTCTCTTTGTTTAAACCCTTTGACAACCAAACGGGCCTTATACTTTTCAATTGATCCATCGCCTTGTACTTTCTTTTAAGGATCCATTTGCATCCTAAGGGCTTACAACCTTCGCAAATCTACCGGCACCCAAGTGTGGTTTTGCGAATAAAATCAATCTCACTTTGAGCGACCTCTCGCGAGCATCCCGTCTGGCCGAGCATAGGCTACTTTGATCGACGTTGGTTCTTCGTCCAACATGAGCGCAATATAGTCGGGACCAAAATCCTTTGGCGTTCGAGACTCTCTGCCTCGTCTTGGTTCTCGACCCTCCGGATCGGACCTCGATCGCTATGCGATATCGGTTCTTCCTCCAAAGATTTAGAACTCGAAGCTTCACCATCGCTCTATTGCTAGAATCGCTTCACTTTTATCCTTGTCTTCTGAGGATAAACATTTTCAAAGAATATAACATTCCTTGATTCAATCGTCGTCCCCACGGTCATATCCGGTACCTCGACTTGTGGATCGAAACGATAAGTATTGTTCGGTGCATACCCAATAAAGATACAATCGATCGCTTTAGGTCCAATTGTAACTTGTTTAGGAAGAGGCACCTCAACCTTCGCCAAACACCCCACACTTTGAGATATTTGTGCGATGACTTTCTTCCTTTCCACAACTCGTAGGGTGACATCCTTACTCTTAAGTGGAATCTTGTTCAAGATGTAGTTGGTCGTCAAAGCGATTTTCCCCACATGTTCGGGGCAACCCTGAACTAATCAACAAAGCATTCATCATCTCCTTAAGTGTTCGATTTTACGTTCAAGAACGCCATTAGATGAGGTGAATAAGGGCTGTCGTTTGATGTATTATACCACTTTCGTTGCATAATGCCTCAAGCGGAGCTACATATTCTCCCTCTATCACTTGAGCAGTCTTAATTCGACAACTTAGTTGATTCTCGGCTTCGTTCTTGAAGTTTTAAAAGCTCAATAGCCGTCTTTACTTCTTAGAAGGTAAAGATAACAATATCTTGTACGGTCATCAATAAGCGTGATGAAGTACTTTTACCACCTCTAGTTTGTACAAACTTTAAATCACACACATCGGTGTGAATAAGTTCTAGAGGCTTAGTGCTCGTTCTCACCGAATGAAGCGGTAACTTAGCCATTTGGCTTCCACACAAACCTCACATTTCGTTTGTGTATTAACTTCATTTAACTTTAGTAAATCTAAATTTACTAATCTTTTATTGCATTTAGATTAACATGTCCTAATCTACAATGCCATAAATCGAGCACTCGGTCAGTAAGAGGAAGTAGATGCATTTTTATTCATAGCAATCTTGGGTACACACAAGACCATTACATTCAATTTGAAAAGACCCGGTGAGATAACCCCTACCAGGAACTTTCCAAACTTAGTCAGACAAACTTGTCCGACTCAAAACTAGTCTAAAACCCTTATTAACTAGAATAGAGCCCGACACTAAATTCTTGCGAATGTCGGGACATGCAAAGATATCCTTCAAGGTGATCTCAATGCCGGACGACATCTTGAGCACCACATCACCAACTCCGCAACCTCGGACGAAGCTTGGTTCCCCATGTTGAGCTTCCTCCCTCAACGAGGCTTGTAGGTGGAGAAACGCATCTTTTCGGCGCACACGTGCGCGATTGCGCCGATGTCGATGAACCATCCACCTTGATTCTCGGCGTGGTTGACTTCTTCGGTCACCACGGCAGCCAAGTCATCCTTATCCCATTTGTCGAAGTCCTTCTCGACAACGTTGGTAACTTGCCTTCTTCTTCTTAGTCGACGGTCCACTCGTGTGGCCATGCTTGCCACAATTGTATGATCCGTCAAACTTACGGAAACCACCTTCCTTTGCCTTTATCTTTGACATTGGGGCGAACACGTTTGTTGGAGGACCGCCTCTCCAGCAGTTGGCTCTAGCATCGATCAAGCCTTTCCTTTTAGTTCTAGCTTCTTCACGTCGGACTCGATGCGCGATCGGCGATCAAGTCTTCAAGTGTCATATCCTTTCGCTTGTGCTTAAGGTAGACCTGAAGTCTCTCCACCCGGGGTAGCTTCTCAATCATCGTGGCGACGACAAAGCCGTCCGAAATAGTGCCCTTCGGACGAACCTCGTGCACAATGAGTTGAAACTCTTGCACTTGGTCCATGATCGATCGGGAATCGACCATCTTGTAGTCCAAATATTGGCTACAATGAACTTCTTAGTACCGCATCATCACTACGGTGCTTCTTTTCTAGCGCGTCCCATACTTTTGGATGTCGTTACAACAAACATAAACACTATACAAGCTATCTTCTAAACTACCAAGTATAAAATTTTTACAAAGGTAGTCGCCGGTCGCCGATTGTCGTATCATTTTTCGGATGTGAAAGTCCGTCACTTGACCCGGGCGGCGGGCTCATCTTCCACCAAGAAGTTGGCGAAGCCCAGCGTCGTGAGGTAGAACAACATCTTTTCGCCATCTCTTGAAGTCGGATCCTCCAAACTTGGCGGCTTCTCGGCGGCATCATCCTGCGGTATGAGCAGGCGCGAGATCGATCCATGACCGGATCCACGGTGTTAGATCCCATGGATCCAACGGTCGACCAGCGAAAAGTGCGATCGTCGAACGAAGGAACCACTAAAAGTGGAACCAATTGTTGAACCACTAAAAGTGGAACCAACGATCGACCCAAAGGTCCCATGGTTGACTCAAGGCATCGAACCAAACATGACCGAAGCCATTGTGCGGTGGCGGCGGAAGCAGAGGCGGGCGGCGGCGGCGGCGGCGGCGGCGGAGGCGAGTCGGTGGCAGTGCGGTCGACATCTCCAAGCAAAGGTATTATGTTTGAGCGTTTTAAGTCGATTTTAAGTCCGACTCCTTCGTGGCAAGTAATATCTCGTCTTGCGATTGTTGGAAAAAGGTGTACGAGCGATGAGACTTGCGGCGTGTTACAACTCGAAACAGAAATGTAGAAGTAGAAGATCAAAACTAACAATGAATTTGAAAAGAAGAAAAACTGAATAGAAAATTACAGATAACCGTAATCTAATGCCGAGTCGAGGAGTCCTCTTTCCGCAAGACGAGATACGCCCCGGTAGTGCTCTCGGTTGTGGCGGATCGTCTCCAAAGATAAAGCGACAAGCGTCTGAAGGTGGTAGCACCGCAGACCAACGAGCTCCGTGACCGGACGGAGGCGAGGACAAAGCTGGACACGAGCTAAGTATGCGAGAGAGTTTGGAAAGCTGGAATGCGTTGTGATGAGGGTGCTAATCTTTGGGAGACATGTCCTATTTATAGGCGTCGTCCCTCATGGGGAAGCATCTTTGAGTCAACACCGCATTGATGTCGGGTGTTACGGAGTTATGTCCCCTATTGAGCGCTTGGCGGTTTCGGAGACAACGTGGGCACGTTTCCGTGAAACCATCATGTCGGGCGTTACGGCGATTCTGACGAATCTGGACAACGCGTGCGTCGGGTTCGTTGGGCGTATCCGGACGTCTCTTGAAGTGCACGGCAGCCCAACGGATTGGGCCACACGAGTTGGGCCTCGGACCAACTCCATCTTTGGGCTCGATCAAGCGTTGATCCAAAATGTAAGGGCAATGGGCCACGGAACCAGCCCACGAAGCAAGCCCACGAAGCAGCCCGAAACGCGGCCAAAGACCAATTGCCAAGATCCAAGATCCACGATCCACGATCCACGATCCACGGACCACGGACCACGGACCACGATCCACGATCCACGGACCACGGACCACGGACCACGGAACCGGGCGGAGCGGGCGGGCGCGCGGCGGCGGCGGCGCGCACGGGCCGGCCGCGGCGCGGCGGCGGCGGCGTGTGTGTGGCGTGAACTTTCCGACCCGTCACATGTGCACATAATTATACTAAGTGTTCAATGAACCACTTATATAGACAATTAATGAAGGTACATTAATCAATGTGGGATAAGAATTAATTAATCCATGCTTATCCCTTAATCACATAACTCCATGTTTAAGTGACAAACTTTGATCCATTATTTCTCACTCACGGAAATCGGTTTGAGAATGTGAATACACCACGATCATCTACTCGGGCGTAGATCGATCTTATGCCGTTTAATTTCACAAAATTAAGCGTTCGTCCTCAAAATCTTGGTCAAAGTAGCTTCCGGCAACTTGACCACATATATAATAAACATATATATATATAAGCGTGATTTCCAACACATTATTCAAGTTTGAAATAGTATTCAGATAAAATGCTTTATTCTGTATTTTAGATTTTAAGATTTAAAGTTTTCCAAGGCCATATTATATGCCTATAGCATGTTTTTAGACTCGAATTATCTGAATCCCACACCATACCTTTTACAAACTAATTTTAAAATATTCATTAATTTTGCATATAAACAATCCAAGTTTCGTAATAGTTTTTTTTCTTATGAGGAAGTATATTAATAATTTCCTTTAATAATTTATGGGTTGTGACTTGTGACATATTGGATGCACATACTGTCCTGAGTGTGTGTGGAATGTGCCCCACTGAATCCAATGTATTGGAATTAATATTTTTGGGATTCATACAAAGCTAAATAAATCACTTCTGCTTTAAAGGCCAATGATTAGGCTAGTGGCAAGAGACGTGGCTTCGCAGATCCAACATATTTATTTAATGTTTATATTTATATATTATGGAGATCAGTTCTTAATTCATAAAAACCATTTAGATAAATGTGTAATACAATATGTTTTTTTGAATAATATAATTATTGCTTTTTCTGAACTTTCTATGATTTGAACGTCGAAAACTCTTCATCCGACCACTCTCTCGATCTCTATTCTCAGATACGCTAATCTGAACGTTTTTTTTTTCTTTTTTTTCTTTTTTGGATTGTGTTTGTGGATTAAGAATTGGTCAACGTCAATACATGACACAATTAACTCGCAGTATATATTATTTTTCAATTTTACCTTAAAATATTAAAGATTCTCCGACAAATTATCTCCCCGACTCCCGAGTTCACCGTCTCAATTGATGTAAAATATTTTAATTGATTTTTGTAGAGCTATTTGAAATTAGTATTCAAAGTCCTAGACGAAATTAGGTTAACTGGTTCATAGATCAATAACATAAATTAACAAAAGGATTAAATTCTGGAACCTTTATGACAAAAAAGTGGGGTATTTGGGTACATATCGAAATGATAATGCCTTTAAAGTTCAAACATAGAAAAGTTAGAATTAAATAAGTGGACTTCCATTTGTTTGATTTTGCACGTATAACAGTATGCCATGCAATACTTAACGTAAATTACTTGGCCTTTTCGTTTTGTAATTTAATAGTGTGTAGGATGTAACTTTTCACTTTTAAGTCAATTTATATTTAGAGGGTGTTTGACTGAGCTTATAAGCTCTTTAAAACAATTTATAAGTTGTTTAGGAGCTTATGTTTCAGAAAGATTTGGCAAAATAAGCTCCGAAATAAACATAATTTGTGAAAATAAGCCCAACAAATTATAAGCCCCTAAAAATAAGTTGGTCAACCCTAACTTATTTTTCATAAACTTATAAGCAATCATGAATTTACCAAAATAACCTTATTATAGTTCGTTATTCCTACACATACACTATCAACTTCACCTCTCGTCAATTTTATCTCTAACTATGATTTTCTCTCTACAACTCACGATTTTTTCTCAAACATAAGATCAATTATCCAAACACTTTAACAACTTATAAAGACTGAGATATTACATCTTATAAGTCTTGAAACATCTTATAAGCTCTTGGAGCTTATAAGATCTCTAAAATAAGCAACCAAACACCTCCTTAATATCTTGTCTTAATCAGTGGCCAGAATGAAAAATTTCAAAACGATCTTGATTGGACCTTTTATTTTCTGTATTCTTCAAGAAAATTGACGAAAATATGAGAACCTACATTGATGTTTCTACGAATATGTTTGTTATTGAAAATACTTCAAGATACTTAAATATTAAATGACCAAAATACCCTAGCCTTCATTAACTTCAACTATAAGTTTAGCTGGCGTATGGATGGACTGACAAATTTAAAATTTTGGGTTATTTTTAATATAAAAATAAAATCATAAGGTGATTTTGAATGTTTCTTGTGCGTAGTCCACACGCTTGACCTTCACATATCTTCACTCTTGATGTTACCGTTTGGTCCAGTCATTTTTTAGTGTTAAGATTATGTTTCGACATCTTTTGATACTTTAAAGGATAAGGTTCATGGATCAATATAAACACATTCAAAACATTTCTCTTGAAAGACTTTAAACGAAGTCAAGTGGTGTGCCTAGATATATTAAGGGGGTGTTTGGCTGAGCTTATAAGTTCTTTAAAACAGTTTATAAGTTGTTTAAAAGTTTATAAACTCAATCAATGTGTTTGGTAAATTAAGTTGTTAGAGAGCTTATAAGTTTTCAAAATAAGCTCTAAGAGCTTATAAGCTCTATTAAAAAAAAGCTTCAAAACCCAACTTATTTTTTAATGATCTTATAAATTACAACAAAATTACAAAGACAAACCTGATATATTTTTTTATTTTCATGTTTACCCTTGTTATCCAAATAATTTAACATCTTATAAGCTCTTAATACCTTAAAACAACTTATAAGTTGTTGGAGCTTATAAACTTTCTAAAATAAGCTTAGTCAAACACCATCTAAGGATCTTTCAAATATCTGATGGTTTCTAACTATGTGTTTCAAATGATTATTATAACTATGTCTACTAAATAATCTGACACTTTTTTCTCAATTAATGATCCCAAAATTCTTTTCTGGTGACTATGTTTTGGTTCATACAAAAGTAGCAAAGATAATGCTTCGAAATACAAATTACCAAAAGTTTTGTGAGAGCAAAAATTAAAAGAACTTAAAATCCAAAACACTTTAAAATGGGATATAGTGACAATTAAATAGTCGATAGTTAATATAGGCACCTATTATGTCCATGCACGTGTAATTTATAACTCATTATAATAATGGAAACACAAACCGCAATAATTAACACGTCGCTTATGTCTATTAAGCTTAAGTAAGGAGACGAGTCAATCATGCAATTTCTGTGCGTTAAAAGGTGGGAAAGCACATACTGAAATTGGTTGGTACAAATTGAAGACACATCCTTTCAGTTGCTGCACTTTTTTTCTTTTCTTTTTGAAATGATGCATTATTACAAAAGGGTAGCTTAGTTGCTAAGGTGTCAAAAGGGTGATGTATGGTGAAAGCTAAATTTGTACGTTAAGACTATAAGATGGGTAAATATAAGTAATTTCATGTAGGATAGATGTTCCTGCTACATGATCTACAATATTTGATTGTTTGAGATAACTACTATATTGGTGAAGCAAACATGAACTTATATACAATATATAGTCACAATTCACTAATGCTGTGAAGTCATATTAGAGCATATAATAGAAGTTCAAACTAAAGGCTATTTATCTAAGAGGTGGTCTCTCATACATCCGTCTCGTATATGTAGATTTGATATTTTTCTTCAATGAAATCATACTTAAGCATGTTGGATTTGTATCTTCGAAACAGATTTTGGTTGAGCTTGTATACAATGTTTCTGTTACCACTATTACAATCTCTATCTGAATTGTTTACTTGATTGCATATGTATGTCTCTTTATCTCATATATAAGTTAGATCATACAGGTGTGTTGTAGATCACGAAGTCGTATGATTGGTCAAGCTTAATGAGATATAAAAGAATCACGGTGAGACAACTTGAGGACGAGTTGTCGGTATAAAGTGCGGTATAGATAAAGTAACTTGACTTGGTTGCTTGTCTATGTCTTTGATGCGTCTCGGCGTATTGATGGATCACGATGAGATGAGTTCTTCTATCGACCGTCGTGAAGAATCTAGATCTCGGTGACTTTACATTGATCTAAACCTCGATAAGGTATTAGGTGAGTATGAGTTCTTGACCATCACTTTGACTTGTTATGAGTGAGGTTACATGAGATAACCAAGATTATCTCGCATCTTGGGTGATGGCGATCTTGTCGTCATGCTAGTTACGTGTCAAGTCACCGTATCCGTTTAGGATGATGACGCCCTTAAGGAGCTCAAAAGGTTTATTGTACTAAACCTGCAGTTGAGTTATCTTAAGTACAATAATAAAGTTTAGTGGTACTACTTAAGGAATAAAAGATATTAATTATTTTAAGCGATCGAGCGTCGTAAAGAATTAATGGACGTCGATATCTTAAATACGGATTCTTGAAGTCAAGTGCAAACCCGACTCAACTTGAAATAAAGGGATAAGTCGGCATTTATTCTCTAGTGGCATGAATAAATGTTTATGAATTAATTTATGTTACAGGTGAACATAAGATAATTAATTTATTTGAGGCTATCTTTATTCCTGCATTTGATCACTAAGTGGCCCATCAGGCTTATTGCTTAGTGATTTTAGTCCCTCTTTATAGAGTCCCATCGGGACTCTATCTTGATCCTCTCTATCTTAAGTGATATTATTATATTTATTAGATATGCTTAAATTCTATCTTGATAGGATTTAGGATTGCATTATAAATATAAGGTGAGAGAAAATCAAACCCTAATCCACAAGTGAAATTTTCGAGAATTACAATTCCAAAGAGAGTGATTTTCGAAAACTTCATAGGGAGGAAGAAGCAATTTCTATAGCACTCTATTGTCCTCAATCGGCATTGGAGTTTAGGCAATCGGGATACGATCAGGAAGATCAAAGCACAGTCTTGATCCAATCCTTGCGACAAATTCGCGGTAAACACGAGAAAACACCAACGTGTTGCAATTATTATATAGGTGCATGCTAGGTATATAATTAATGTATGGTGAATTAAACATCCAAGATAGATCCTCGGAGAGGGTTAAAATCAGATTTCCCTACAAAGCAAATGATACTTTTGTTCAATGTAAATGATACTTAAGCAACTAATACTTTTCTTTAATGTAAATGATATTTTTCTTAATAACAAATGATACCTTTATCCATCCGCACCGATCGATGTACAAGAGTTTTTATGTTTATCCAAATATGCCACTCCCCCCAAAAATTAGATTTAGAATGTCATAAGATTATTCGTTTCAAAATTAATTTTAATTGCTCAATCTAGAAGTTACCAACTAAATATGATATGGAAAGTAATTTAGAACCCCGTACTTAATTTTATAAACAGAAATTAATGAACACAAATTAGAAAAATAACAATATATGTAATTCATGGAATTAATATTTTTGTTAGTTATCCACGTAATCCAGTCAAAAAAGCAAAACACGCCTTCACTTTGTTGAAATTTGGAAAATCAAATTTAAACTTGCTAGGGGGGAAGTGCTGTAACTGAAGTTTATCTTTGCCTTCTATTAATTATGTACAAATGAACAACTTTTTTCTTTTGTTCATTAAATGGAGTATAGTGTAGCTATTTGCAATTATTTTCTAACAATAACATAATAGTTGGGAAAGTGCTGCCTTTTTGGAAAACGTTTAGCATCATGGTCAAAGTTATTTATGCATTTTCAAAAAGATTAATGATGGAATCTATTCTAATTTTTTTTACTATTTATCAATTTTATCATAATTTTTGAAAACGTATCAAATCTATCTCAGTTTGTGTCAAGTTTATCGTTAGATGTGTCTAATTGGGTGATTAGATTGTGATGTGAAGCGCTGGAAGATGACTTATGATTTCACCCCAAAAAATGTTTATATGTAGATATTAATGTTCCATAAAAGGACCTTAAACCTCATCTTGTTTTATATTTACAAAAAAATAATATAAATTCTCCAATAATTAGATTGATACAAATTAAAACATTAGGATATAGTAATTAATAAGCTTTAAAAGTTGAAGTATATTTGATAGAATTGCTAAAAATTGGGATAGACTCGAGATTCCAAAAATTAATAAATATATAAGATCGAATAGTTATCGTGAAAGAGTTGAATTTAGGAAAAACTCATCCATAGATCTACACGCCTCATCTAGTTATAATTAATGATATGAAAATGAAAATATAAAATAACCGAATCGGATAGATTTTCTGTGATCTGATTTTTTGAACACACTTTATCGATTTCTCATGCACCCTTAAAAAAACATTTTTTTTCATTTAATCTTGCATCACGAGAATTGATGTTTCTTCTCTAGGAGATGGACACAAGTCTTTGGAGTAATCTTTTGGGCTTTTTTCATTTAAAATAAGTAAATAAATAAAACATATGTACTTGTGGGATTGGTACAAATTAGCGTTGTAGCGCACGTCTTCGTGTTTTATACTATTGTATATATTGATCCCTAACCTATTTCGTGTAAAATTTATGGACGCTTTCTTGAGAATTATATCACACGCAAACACTAAGATAAGTATATATATGGCACATTCTTAAAATATTCTTAAATTATTTTTTAGATTAATATATCCTTTATTACAAATTTTCAGATATACTATGAGCTGCATACGATATCTCTTACAATTTCCCTCTTCATCAATTACACTCGTCCAATAATAATCTAAAATTAGTTACGAACATATTTGAGCATAGAAAATTGAGATTCATATATTTATGCACTTTAAATTACGTTCTCCGATTTGATTATGCATGTCACGAGATAAAAGTAAAATAAAGACCTTTATTCCATTCCATCGTCCTTTACTTTTGTACAAATTTTAGGGTCCAGCTTATGATTTAACCCACATGATTTGCAATTGAAGTAGTTGAAGAAAACAAGCGGATTCGTTTACTTATCGTACAATTTTATACAATTTATTTAATTCCTACAAAAACATAAACTCAAGCCGGAAGATCCTTATATTGATCAGTTAAGTTTCGATCTAATATCATATTATATTGTGTTTATAGTTATAGTAAATGAAATAATATTTATATCAAAGTGTTGCGTCTCAATTTTACATATATGAGTTATACTCGATCGAGTTTTGACGAAAAATAACTCTATATTGTAATTCATAAGTAAAAATTTAAGAAACTAATTCATATTTAGTTATGGTTCAATCATCCCAAATTGTATGTGGCTAGAGTTTGATGATTGAGAAAAATGATGAAGCTAAGGCATGCACTCAGAATCATTGATCTTGGTGGAGCATAACAATGAACCGAAATTATGAGACTATGATTCAGTTACCGGAACTCATCATAAATATATTCTCGTACCCGTTCGAAAATCCAATTAAAAATTAATTTTAATACACATTCTCGTCTCGAACTCATATAATAATAAATGTTAATTACCTGAACATGTTTGAATTTATGTTATTATAATAAGTCGTTATTCCTCGCAATAACAATCCGAATATTATAAAGTAAACATTATAAGGGAGGAAATACACTAGTTAAGCAAGTTTAACTTTTTCACAAGGCGATTGGCTCTTGGTGGTAGTAGTTGGTCTAGTAATGGCCGCATTTCAAGATCGTGTCGTATTGTTGATCGATTCGAGATAAGGAGTTTTGTATTGATTGTTATTAGTTAGCAAACCCATCGATCACTGGCGAATGTGGTCGATTGAACGATAGCGATGTACATCTTGAGAATGTGATGGTTCTTGAATTTGACTTACTGAAAACTTAAACTGGGTTAAAACACTTAGTCGAATATAGTTTAGTTAGTTTTCAGTTTATCTCACAAATATCAAACTAATATCAAATTGATACCGATATAGTGTTTTAAAACTATGTTGTGTTGTTGTGCTAATGATAACAGTTCAATAATATGCAATATAAAAACGATACTGAATGTAAAGAACTTAAAGTAAATAAGACTTTGAGTTTTACGTGGTTCGGAGAGATCAACTCCTACGTCCACGATGGTTTCTCGGTCGATCCATTAACGAGATTCGGTCATGTTTACAGTACAAGATGTAAACCTGATACAGAGCTAGCCATCAGATCTCGCCTAACTGGCATTCCTCTTACGCTACGGGTGCTAGGAAACCTATGTCCGCTACGAGTGCAATGACTTAAAAACTCTTGCTTAAAGTGCAAGATAACCAAGCTTTCAAAGAACTAACACTTTGTTGCCTACTTGTCCAAACTTATACACAAGCGGAGGATTTTTATAGAGGAGTTTTCCAACTTAAAATATGAGTTATCACGAAGACAAACTCAATGTGTCAGACTTAAGATATAGAAAGTGTAGTATCCTAGACTTAAGGAAGTATATACTGAAACCTTGAGCTGATAAGTATATTTGAGCTCTGGAGGTTTACTGATAGCACTGTAGACTTTCTTCTTCGAAATTGTTGTTTTATAGTTCTTGAACTTTGACCTTTGAATGCTTTAGACAATAGGAATGTGCAATTTTTCGGTTCATAACATTCAAAGGTTAGATTCTGCACGTATTTATAGAGAATATGATAAATAGTATTGTTGGAGGGAGCACCAATCACATCCTTCTATCTGTCATTTGAAATCTTCTTGTTTGAATCCTCATTCGTCACTGTCAGGGTCTGCATCACCGTACATTGTAACTCTTCAACTCTGAAGATATCTTCTGGCATGTCAGGATATTCTGTAGATACGCTATGATACGTGGCAAGTCAAATACTCAAGGCTTAAATATTTTCATGTTTTTCTAGTAGAGTTGACTCCGTGTTTTATCAGTACGTTGACTTCAGGTTTGGCTAGTCGAAATTGTTTCATCTTTTATCAATAGGCTGGACTATCGTCTTTTGTTAGTTTGAGAATCTAAGTCAGTTTGATGCTTTCAACTTGACATAGAAATAGTCAGATTTGATTGTTCATCAGTCAGTTTGACTTGATATCGTCAATTTTGACTACTTGTCACCAGCTTTGACTATTGATCAGCAGCTTTGACTTCCAGTCACCAGCTTTGACTTCCCAGTAAGGGCAGTCAGCTGTTGGTATGACAATTAGTCATATCCTGACTCATTTGCTTCCAGCAGTGCCGAGTCTTTAGTCTTCGACTTCACTCTAGTAACTATGTTCATCAGCATCGCTATACTTGATCTTGAGATATCGATTGGCGACTTGATTCGGTCTTCAAAGACGCGATCCTTGATTAAGTTTCTATTAATGCGCTTAATACCGATACTCCTATCGATATAGTTGGCTTCATTATCGCTAAACTCTTTCGGTCTTGGGTGCGTCAGTCGGTAGTTCTTCTACGAAACAGAACAAAAACGACTAACTCGAACAAGTGAGCAATATTAGTTATATCGGCAGGCAATCATCAAAGCTTAGGATATAATCAAAACACATGTTAAGAAGAATTATTTTTAACGGTTTAGGAATTTTCCCAAGAAGAATAAATAACAGAAGATTAAAAATAGAAAAAATTCTACATGGGCATGTGAATTAACGTTCAGATCCATTTAGAATTTATATATTTGTCAATGTCCCAAATTCGTAAGGTGATTTTATTGCCCGTTGTTGTCTCAAAACATGTTTAGCAATACGTGTTAATTGTTCAAACCTATTTAAAGTTATAAAATATCTAAATATTAAATATGAGTTGTTAATAATTGTTTGTTTATCTCAATAAAACTCGAACATTACAAAGTAAACATTGACAATAAATAGTTTTAGTACTTGTTTACTACATATTTTTGTCTCAAACCTGCCGACGCTTTGATAGAATAAAAGACCCTGAATGGAATGATATCCGCTAATTATCTGTACCCGTTTGAATTTATAAATATAAGTAGTTATAATAATTGACTATCCATCACAGTTATAAAGTAAATATTTAAAATAAATAGTAAAAACAAAGACTAAAATAATAGAGAAAATTTTACTTAGACATGTTGATAATGTTCGGACTGCCTAGAATGTATATACCGTATTTACCAAATTTGATTAATTATTTGAACTTGTTTAATTTTATAATATAAGTTGTTACAATAATTAGTTATATGTTTTAATAAAGCTTGAACATTACAAGGTAATTATTAATACTTCATCTGCTCATCCAAAACTTGTATTTAATTCTTTTTTAGGTCCTCCACCAAAGCATGCATTTCTATTTTGGAAACATTATTTACCCACTTATTTATAAAAACTACAAATAGTCTACCTCTTACCCCACTATCCATTAATATATTTATTATCTCGACTCATTTTATACTCATTATATTTATTAAAACTCATACCACCAAAACAATGTAAGTTTTGATGGACGGAGAGTAATAAACAATATAAATAACAAAGATTAAATATGATAATATCTCATCTAGGCATGTCGAGTTAATTTTGAACCACCTATAATTTATATACATGTAATTGTCTCAAATTTGATTGAAAAGTGATTATTCTAAACTTGTCTAGTAATATTCGCTAATTCTTTAACTTGTTTAAATTTACAAATTATCTAATTAGTAAAATATAAATTATTCCAATAATCGGTTATTCTTTCAATAAATAATTTGAACATTATTATTTATTTCAAAAAATATTTGGTAAAATTAACTTGATATTATTTATTTCAAGACTTTTGTTTGGCTAAGCGTTGAAAAACTATTTGTTTTAAATTAAATTGAATAAAATTATTTAATTGCACATTAATATGAAATTGATGGTGTAACTCAAATGATATTAACCTCACCACTCAGTCAATTTAATGTAGATTTTGATTGAAAAATATAAGTATCATTTTATCTTGGTTTCATTGGGTGAAGTCTAACGAAAAATCAATGTAGGATTCAAGTGATTTTCTTTATTCATTTATTTATATTGTTTTGTGTGAAATCTAATGCAAAACCAATGTGAGATTCCAATTGTATCATTTTATTTTAGAATTCAATTGATGAAGTCTCATTAAAAATAAATGTGAGATACAAATTTTATTCAAAAATTTGTACAAAATAACTCATTTTGTAGTCAAATTAAATTGAAGAAATAATTTATTTAGTCAAAACAATATATTTTGTCAAATTAAATTAAAGATTTTTTGTTTGACCAAATTAAATTATTGTGTTGTTGAATAATAGCACTATCATTCTACATCTATTAATTAATATATAAATCCATTACATATTGGAGCATCATATTCATCTACAATCCCATGTGGCATTTTCATGATTTTTCATTCTTATTTTCTAAAATTCCACAAGTTTCCTTATTTGACCACTTATCATTTAATATATTAATTAATTGATGTAGTATATACACA
This sequence comes from Salvia rosmarinus, assembly GCA_036937905.1. Taxonomy (NCBI): domain Eukaryota; kingdom Viridiplantae; phylum Streptophyta; class Magnoliopsida; order Lamiales; family Lamiaceae; genus Salvia; species Salvia rosmarinus. Next base: position 53,908,923 of record CM072818.1, on the reverse strand, counting down.
TGTATTGATTATCCATGATTACTAATTTCCAAAAAACTAATCTATTTGTATATTTACATTTATATATTTATTACTTTTATTAACTTTAATTTATAATCTTATAAAAATCTTTAATTTCAATTTGATTTAAAATCATTGTATTGATAATTATCATCAAATATGTCCTATCAAATTATTTATTTATTTATTTTTCTCCTTCCACAAAAATATTTTTAAGTCTAATATTTATTTTTAAAAATAAACTTTACAAGATTAGTATTTAAACTTTGTAAGATTGTTAATAAATCAACCATCATATTTTGATAGCTTGAACTATATTTGCAAGATTAATATTTAAACTCTATTTGATTTAATTTAAACACTCATTTATTGCATTTTTAATCTATATATTCTAATTTTATATATTTTAATATTCTGAAAATTTCTTTAACTAAGAGTACCAAGTTTTCTTATTTATTTTCGCTATTTTTAAAAATTTGCCAAAGCATAATTTTTCCACTAGATTTCATATATCAAATATCTAAATAAAATGGTATTTACATGTTTGAGTGATCGTGAGTATTAATATATAATTTTTGGATGAAAACATGTAATAAAATCAATTTCTAATTAGGTTTGAGACATGTATAAATTATATACATCCTAGGCGAGTAATCAATTATTGTAACATCTTATATTTATAAAATTACACGAGTTCGATTAATTAGCGAAATTAATATACGGTTTTGAGACAAGAACTTGTAGTTAAATCACTTTTAATCAAACTTGAGGCGAGTACGAATATATACATTCTAAATAATGTGATTGCATATCAAAGGCATCACCTTATTCGATGACATCGTCATCTTCAATATTCTCTATTCTTATTTATATTGGATACTAATTTTGTACTTTCTAAATTCTTATATTCTATGATTTATTTATTTTATATATCTCAATATTTTCTTAATGAAATAGTATGGAATTTCCTTAATTACTTCTCATTCATTTTTTATTTAGAATCGTGCATCATTTTTATGAGACTTTATCGATTGAAAACCTAAATAAAATGACATTTATGTGTTTGATTAATTAGATGACATTAATATCGTTTGAGA